>OY987259.1:34019455-34619455 GCA_963920725.1 Rhamphomyia laevipes
AAATGGATTTGAATTTTTCAGTTTTTTTTATTGATTACTACCTAATTTCAAATAGCTAAACTTATAGCCCTGTCAATACTTTTAGTATCATAGCCCTGTCAAATAGCAATACTTTTAGTATATGTCGATAACTATACCCAATGTCAATAACTATACATTTTATCCAATTTTTTCTATAAAAATTTCACTTTTAATATTAAATTGTAAATAAATATCTGCAGGTTCATTTGTATTTATCCACAGTTAGTACAACAACGCATTCTTAACTGAAATAAACCTATTTTTGAATTTAAAAAAAATTCTTAAGAGTGTCAATAATTGTACCGGTCACACCATATAGTAAAATGTTGATTATTACATAGAGTAAATAATTTTGGTCCTTGAAAGATGATTCAATTATATTTTTCTAATGTGTGAAGTTTGGATAAAGGACTTTTATATTAAGTATTACATTCTTATAAATGTGATTATCAGTTTTAAACACCTTTTTTTCTGTGATGGTTTTCTTAAAAAAAAAAAAAAATTAATTGACTTATAGAGATTGTGGGTGACCTGTCAACAGAGAAGTACTCTCTCAATTAAAATGATTTTGAACGACAATTTTCATGAAAAACTTTAATTTTTTTTTTATTTTAACCATTACAATCAAACTTTGGGTAAAAATTTATGAGAATCATATTAAAAAAAAATAAAAAAATAAGTAAAAGTTTTACTAAAGTGAAAAGTAAATATTTTTCAAAGAATATTTATTTTTTAATGAAAATTCTTTAAATTGATATAGAATATTAGCAATGACAACAGAATTGTTCATTTTTTATGGAGGTTTCTTTCTGTTTTCTGTTTGGTAAAATAAAAATATAAAGTTCACGTTCCTTTTCGGTAAAAGAAAGAAACAATTAATTTAAATTTTCTAGAGCTATTTTTTTTTATGATACCCGAAACAAAGTAAAATATGGTAAATAAAAATAAAAGACACTTGAAGTGAATTTTTTAGGGTATATAAAAACGAGAGAAGAAGTGTAAAATTAATTTTCATTAAGAAAGGAAAATGATTGATGGACTAATTGAAAGCGTATCATTTAAAATAGACAAGGATAATTTCAAATATTGTATAAAGAACGAAATTGTATTATTATTAAGATTAGATTATTGATAAGATGGGAATTAGTTAAAGTTAATTATTATGACAATTTATTAAATATATAATAAAGTTGATAAAGATTAACTGATTTAGAGTAAAAAATTTTTTTATTAAAATATTATAATTAAGAAAATTACTATTTGGAAAAGTACGTTTACTATTGAAGACTAGGTGACCACTATTTATGACCACTTTGTTATATCTAAAAATCAGTTGATATGACCACTATTTATGACAAGATATGATCACTTTTTACATAAGAGAGCATGTACTCTTATGTAATGGCTGTGAAAAGCTGAATAGAGCAGAAAACTTATCCATTCGAATTCTTAATAAAAAATCTTATTATTTTTTGACAAGCAGAGCTGATTTCGTCGATAATTAAAATGAGGTAATTCAAAGTATGTCGGATATTTAGGTCTAATATTTGTTCAAAGAAAAATGTTTAAAATAGGCCGAATATTTAGCATGAATTTTCATTGCTTTATTCTGATTTAAAATATCCAATCCATTTTCTTAAAAAAAAAAATTAATAAAACTAAATTGAATTCGAGAGTCAAATAGGCATTAGCTAAGCCTAAGCCATGTTCTCGTATTCATTTTATCATCAAAACGCTTATGTTTCATATCTGTTCACTTAGTTCTCGTAGCCACTATGCGAATAACTGCATCTTAAAGTATTTAAAATTAATATTCTACAGTAAAATTATGTGAATTATATAATTAATTTGCTGTCTAAGTTATAAAACATTAATGGACATTCAAAAATTTCAGAAAATACTGTAGTTTTATCATTAATACTGTAAAAAATACTGTAGTTTTAAATTAATGGTTTTTGCTAAATATTTGTTAATATGGAATTATGAAGGACTAACCAACCATAACAAACAGGTACTACAATTCAGACAACTCTATTATTTAATTTGACCTAACGATATTAAGATTATTAGTTCAAATTGAATAGATTTTATTTATAGAAGTTTTTTTTTTTTTACAAAAGTGTAATTTGAACTGAATTTAAATGACCTACATTAAAATTAAGAATTACATTTTATATGACAACTGAATTCCATTTATGAAATTAAATTCATTTATTGAACGTATAGTTTTTATTTATCCACTAATTAATAAGTAGTTCATTTTTATTATTAAAATGACATCACTAATAAAAATGAAACATTTTTATTGAAAATTGCACTTATATATTTAAAATAAATCACGCTTTTTTGTAAATATAAAAAAAAAATTATAAATATTAAAAACGCTTTGTTAATAGAAAAACAAAATTGATAAAGTTTTATATCTTGAAAGTTTTTGCACTTACAGCTGCCTTATTAGGAGCTCGATTTCGTGCATCAGATGCCGGTTTATTAGGTGGAACAGGTGGTGATGAAGATGTTAATAATTTACAAGTACCAGCTGGCTGTAATATGGGACGACGTCGTTCCCGTGCTGTTCTATATCAATTATCTGGTCATTATAAACCAGAAAAAGTTAAAACAAAATTAAAATTAGGCAATGTAAGTATATATAATTAAAATATCGTATCTGATGGCTAATTTACCGAAAATATTTGATTAATTGAACAATTTGATCATACAATTCATAATTGATTGAAAGTTCAAAGTAAAGAATCAATTAAAATTGATCAAAACATAATTTATCGAATAAAATTATTGAACGAAAACAGAATTGACGAAATACATAATTAATCGATATGATTTACTGAAACAATAAATTTACTAAATGCATAAATATAATTTTTTCAGTAAATTCCTTTGAAAAACGTTCAAATCCAGCCTTGACTTCCACAAAAAGGTTTCGTGACATTTTATTGCATTTTGGATCTTCTAATTAGATTCCCAACAATAAGTTTCTTCATATAGCGAAGAAACATTTAAGTGTGGGCTACATATAGTTTCGATCGGTTCAGTTTCGATTCGTTCAGTAAAGTTTAAATTTTCATATATTTTGTATGGGAAATCGTTTGAGTGGTCATATCAGAACGAATCGAATCGAAAGAATTCGTAACGATTGGAATTTGAAGGAAATCTCAAGAGGAATGAAATTTGACAGCTTTATAAAAAGAAAAAAAATAATATGTGATTTAATGGATTGCAATCGATAGCTATATGTGTTCAGTCTAATTAACCAGTCGAATCGAATCGAATCAAAACTGAACTGAACTGATAGAAACTATGTAGCCCATAGCCTTTGATACTGCACTTTATTTTAATGGCTTTTAATTGTGAGAATTTGTTGTCTACAAATGGTTTACAATGTTAGCTTTTATTCCAGGCTTATAAGCACAATTACAAATTACTGGTTTAAAGCTGATGAGACAACTTAGAGGTTAGAGCTACATCAATGTATCGGTCTGGAATTGAACTAAGAACATGGATCACAGCATTGCACATTGTATTTATATTCAGTAAATTTACTTTAATTCGTTTAATTATAATTCAATTTGTATATTCTGTGAATTTACATAATTTCAAATTCGATCAATTGTTGAATTGAGAATTCGTTGAATAATTTTCGGTCAATTAGCTAAAAATTTATAAAATATATATTTAAAATTATATTATTATAACATCAAATAAACATTAAATTTATCTTTTTTACGTCAATGCTACTCAATGATGATAATTATAATAATTGTTGTTAAATGGATATTTGAAATCAATTAAAATAGAATTTATTACATACAACAGAAGCACCATTTCCTGAATACAAAACACAATCATTAAAAAAATCTAGATTTATTTTATCACATTATGGTGTATTTAAAGGCTGTTGGGATTGGATTATTTTAGTTGCTACGTTTTATGTAGCTGTTTTAGTACCATATAATGCTGCATTTGCTAAATTGGATCGACAAACAATGGTATCCGATATGATCGTTGAAGCACTTTTTATTGTAGGTAAGAGTAATAACAAAAATAAAAAAAAATGATTATTTTGAAATGTTATTTTTTTTTTTGTTTTGTTTATTCAGGTTGTTTAATTTTATAGACCATTAAGTAAAATAGTAAAAAAATGATAAAACATAAATTTTTTATATATAAATTTAAAATTTAAATGTTTTACAACCAACGAAATTTAATTGTTATTTTGCTAAAATACAAAAATCCATTAAAAATTCATAAAATTAGAGTTTATTTTATTATTTTCTATGATGTCTGTGCAAAATATATTTTTAAAAAAAATTATTTTATTGAAAATTTTCTCTTTTATTTATTTATTTATTTTTTATAGATATTTTATTAAATTTTCGTACAACTTTCGTATCACGTAAAGGTGAAGTTGTATCAGATCCAAAAATGATTACTATTAATTATTTACGTGGATGGTTTGTTGTTGATGTATTGGCAGCATTACCATTTGATCATTTATATGTATCAGATTTCTATCATGGTGAAGTAAGTTTTTGAGAGATAATAAATAAAATAAATATATAAAAATTTATAATACAAAATAAAAATAAAAAACATTTTTAAGATAGTTTTCCTTAAAGTTTTTGTTTAAGTTACCATTACGTTTATATAAAGATGCAGTGTTATATATTAAGAAATGTTGAAATTAATATGTAAATTTCTATAATATATTATACTATATATAAATAGTTAGTAAATTGATGGTTTCAATAGTTACCATGGCACACGAACCAGATATAAATATATCTCATAAAAATTTGATTTAAAAAGTATAATTTAAAGATTAAAGAACTATAAAAAAATTTCCATAAAATTTTATTACTTACTTTTGGAACTTTTATAATTTTAATAATAGTAATTCTGATTGAGATAACTATTTCGTCCGGTTGGATGAAACAACAAATTTGGGATTAAGTATTTGTAATTAGTGGTTAGCACAAATAATATTGATAGAAAATGTTGGAAATTTAAATATTTAATAACAGATTCAGAAAAATTGTTTAATTATTTATTCGGTCAACTAAGTAATCTATATGACAGCTGGCGAAAATTATGTTTTTGGAACAGAAATTCTTGAACTCGAGTTACTTACTGAACTGATTGAAAGCAATTTCACATTTCGGAATCAAGAATTAAATTTAATGTTGCATTTGAAACCAAAACTGTATTAAATTTAATGGCCAGTTTCGCAGAGTTGAACCTAGAATGAAAATATATTCCATCTTTTATTTTCAGTACAAAATTTATATCGAAATTGAGGTTTAAATTTGATTAGTTGGTTAGTTACAAAGAAGTTGGAATTACGGGGCCACAGCAAATTGAGCCCGCTGTACATTCCAGTCGAACGCTGCATAATTGTTATAGTGTGTGTTGATTCATCCAACTTATTTAAGGAACGATTTCATATTGGCTGGGTTTATTTTACACACGTCTTCAAAGTTTCCTAGCTGGAGCGTTAAAGTTCATCCTAGCACTGTATCCAAACTTTCACAATCTTTGGATTCTAATTTCTAACAACAATAACTCCTCCGTATAGTTCTTCATTGTAAAGTTGCCTCCAACTTCGATTTATAATACTGAAAACAATATACTGTTTTTTTATGTTATATAATCATAAGCCACGTGTGGCCATTTATTTAAATCTCCTTAAAAAAAAAGATTTACAGGACAACTACATTTTATGTATATAGATATTAATAAAACAAAGAATCAGTACATAAAATTTTTGTATAGTTATATTTATATACATTCGCGAACATAAATCTTTAGTAAGCTTTCGGTTTTATTATAATAGAAGCTTATTTTATCACCCAACCACCTAATAAATAAAATCATCTGACACTAAATTATCCCTCTGCAAAAAAAAAAATGAAAAATCCTTTTTTACTATATACATAAAAAGTAAAATTAATTTTATACAAACCAATGACCGTTTATAAACCAAAATAAATAACATTTTAAGTAGAATTTTCCATCTTCTTTTCCTTCTATAAATAAATTCTTTTGTATATATAAATGAAAATTCGTTATAAAAAAATTAAGTTTTCTCCTTAATCTTTCTTAAAAAAAAATTATATAAAATTTTATTATTTTTGAATTTGTTTTTATTTTGTTGTTTTTAATATAAAAGGAAAAGTTTTATATATATATTTTTTTATTATTATTTTTATGCATAAATTACAATTTTCTTTATAATTGTAATTTAAAACTTTAGCTAATTAGCTTGTTATAGATCTCGTATCTGATGATGGGTTTAATGTTTAAATCATAAAGCACAAACATTTAATAAAAAAACATTATTTATTATTCTACTTCTTGTTAACAAAAAAAAAAAATATTTACGCAATAAAAAAAGTTTGAAAACCCTTAATTTCCCAATTAAATTGTGTACCCATTTTCCGTACATCCAAAAGTTTAATTTTTTTTATACCAAATAAATACAAAAATAAAGAAGAATTTTTTTTTAATAAGTAATTTCCGGTTCTTATGTCTTATTTCCAACCACAAACCCACAACAGAAAAAACTGTGCTACAGTTCATAGTAGAATGTGTTTCGGATACACCTAAGGTTTACCGACATATAATTTGATTTAGAGACAAAACTAGAACTTTTCTGCAATACAAACAGAGCGTGATCAACCTTGTTAAAGATGTGGGAGGCTTAAAATGTAAGACTCCTAAACTATACAAAATGTAAATTTTTGGAGGTACGAGGTTTTAGCTTAATTACAGTCGGTTTTATGAATATTTCTAATTTGAAAATTTTCATTCACATTCTATAAAATGGTGGTTTCAAATAGAACAACAATAATTTGTATTGTTAATCGGACTGCGTCTATACACGTCTATGAAATAGAATTCAAATTGAACTTCATATATAAGATTAGATTTTGTGGATACTCAAAATTAATCATTTGTTACAGAAATTGGGAAGTGGTGTCGGTGTGCATAAGAATTTACAAAAAGGATACCAAATAAATTTAGCTTTACTTTTACCCTCTTAATATATTCAACAACAAAAAACTTTACTAATATTTGTAAATTGTTCAAAAAGTAACATTTTTGTTGTGAGTACAGAGGACAACGGAAACGGATACCGAACGTAATTTTTCTGTGTATAGCTTGGAATTCCATGATACGGAACGAAAACATAAAATTTACGAAAATAATTCGATATTTTAACAGCACCACAAAGATTAATATTGAAGCAAAATAAATTAAATTTTTATTAATTATAAATTAATTTACCCGAAAAATATCTTCAATTAATCGTTATAAATATAAATATGTAAATATTCATATATACATATAAATATATATATATTTCTAGTTACTAGAGTATGAAAAATTAAATTTATTTTCGTTTATAATAATGAAAAAGTCTAAAATTTTACGAAATCATTTTCAATTTTTTCATTTATTATTAAAAAAGGATTGGATCGAAAAGTTAGTGTTAATTTCATAAAGTTTTCACGCTTAATTTCATATCGGAATTCAAAAATATCCTTAAAATAATATGTATATTTAAAATATTAAAACTTTGGTTTCGAAACGTTTATATAAGTATTTCTAGTTATGAATATAATTTGCCAATGTTATATTTCTATTATAGGTTAAAATTATGTACATCAATCCACAATATTTACAATTATGTTGGAAGTGGTTTCGTTCTATGTAGAACATTGAAATTAATTTCAAAACACTTTAAGAGTAGATAAAGTTAAAGGATTTAAGGTTTTTTTTAAGGAGAATTTTTGTTTCAGAAACTTTATATTTATATAAATACAATTTTATGATGATTTATTTAATTATAATTATTTAAAGAATTAAAAATATTGTGGATGATAGAATTATATTTATATAATTAATTGTTTGATATTAAAATATATAACATTTAAGTTTAATTCTTAAAGATAATATTTGATTTAGCTACTTATATGTACAAGGACAAAATATCTTTAAATTTGTTCGTTTGTCAGTTTTCATTTATTCTCCAGATCTAGAAAATCGATAAATTGATCTAATCTATAAATTGTACTATTTATACTTAGAACCTTTTAATTTTAATAAAAATAAAAATAATCTTCTTACTAATAAATGTATTTGAAGGAATTATAAAAGTAGCTTGAATTACAGACTTACCTGTCAATATTATAATCTCATATTTTTATAATTCTCTGGAAGAAAAAAAAACTAAAATATTTTAAAAATTATGTTAATATTTTAATTCATATTTTCCTTGGTATACTTTAAAATTTTCCTGAATAGATTTCCTTTTTCATTAAAAATTTATGGTAGTGTAGACTTTAGAGTAACTGATGAAAGGTGAATTATAAAATAAATTTACGTTCCAATGTATCAAATTTTCATTAATTTTTCCTCTAGCTAAACAAAACATTAAATTTTGTTCAGTTAACCGAAGTTTTTTTTTCAGTCTCTTAGAAATTCAACACTTAAGTTGATTTGGTTAGTGATAAATTTCCATTAGTTTGAAAAGTTATTGAATTTGATATTTAGAAATTTTCAAAATCCTTAAACACTTTATGATAATATTGGTTTTATAAATTCAACTTAAATGAATTATAGAATAATGATAAGTAATTTTTATCTTGAATGATTATCCTTTATAATAAAATAGTTTTTTTTATTAGATGGAGTCTAATCCAGATAATAAATATTGCAACGTCACCTCAGCTTTGGACAAATCATGATTTATACTTGCGATTACTTATTTGTACATTTTTTTTTAGATTGGTTTATGAATAATTTGCGAACATTTTATAGAAGCGTTGGTAATATCATTTACACTAGAAATAATATGTTCGTTCATCCATAATAATTTATTTGCCTGTATTCAGAATTTCGGTAATTCTCAGAAAAAAATCTATAATTTCTAATATTATAAAAAATATTCTAAAGTCCTTAATTATTTCATTAATCCATATTCACAATAGGTATAATTTACAATATAACTGTTTATTGAACAGTTGTCAGAAATATAGTAAACCGATTTTGACATTAATGAAAATTAAATTCATATTTACTTAAATTATATATTATAAAATATTGTTTAAGTTTCAAATAATTTTAGTTAATATAAAGAAAATCATCTTTGATTTTAAATAATTGACATTTTGACATAATAAACTGATACGTTTCTGACAATGTAATAGATATGATTACTTCAATAAATTGTATTTATGATATTTATATCAATATCTAAACAATAATCTCTGTCAAAATATTCAATTTTATCTTAAAAATATTAAATAAAATATAAAAACAAATAATAGGTCATATCAATAACTAGTAAATACTAAAATTTATACGTACAAACTAGTAAATACTAGTTGATTTTGTTCCATAACGACGGTGCTAATATGAACTAGTACTATATCCAGTTATATAGCACAACTTTCGGTACTCCTCATCGTCATACACTTTTATTACAGTGTATAATTTTATAAGTTCGTATTTTTAATTACGAACTTATAAAATTATGAAGTCTTAACAAAAATTATGGCTTCAAAAGGAATATCAGCTAGTAATGGTTCTAATATTGCTAAAAATTAGTACTATGTAGTTCAATGCTGTAATAGCACAGATGTATATCCACGAATACCACAATTAAGAATTGTCTCATGCATCTGCGTGCGTAAGAAATGAGTTACTTAGTACTAAACGAACGAATTGTGCGACGCAGACTAGTTCAGAGTAACTCTCAAAAGCCTACATCTTACAAATATGGTTGATGTGAGTAATCTACCCACCATCTCGACGGTACGTTACCATTGTCTGCAAACTCTGAACAGTTCAATCAAGAAGTAATAACTAAAGCATTTATGTCGTAAGATACATTTGACAGTGACATTCATCTCTTGTTCATCTCCACTCTTTCTACATATATTTATCTCCTACCCGCAAATATATTCTCAGTATACTTGTAAATGGTAGTAGGTACTTCAATATGTTAGCTACAACCCAATTGATATTATGGTTGGTTGTATCATACAGAAAATAAATCATCTACTTTATTATAAATAATCTACTTATCTTCTAGACTTCATTATGTCTTTTCCATTCTCCATATATATATATTTGTCATACTTTAAATAAAATGTATATAATACAAAATTATTTTATTGGTTGAACATGCAACAGCCTGCGGATCAGGATGTAATTTAAAAGCAAACAATATATTTTTTTTTTTTTGCTGTTTGTTATTTATATATAAATGAAAATTTTCATTTCTGTGTAAGATTATTTCTATGAATTTCAATTTCATATAAAATAATTTCCATTTTATAAACACTTTAAATTGTTAAATTGCTTTCCGTTTTATTCCATATATTTTTATATGTTTTTTCTCTTTTGTAATATAAAATTTATATATAGGAATCACATATTCATCTTGTGAAATTAACTCGTTTATTGAGGTTAGCTCGTTTACTACAAAAAATGGATCGATACTCTCAATATACAGCAATGATTTTAACATTACTAATGTTATGTTTTTCATTAGTGGCACATTGGTTGGCATGCATTTGGTATGTTATTGCTGAGAAAGAAAAAATGCTTAATAATAGTGAATGGGATATTGGTAAGTATATTAGTTAATATGTAATTAGAAATAATTATTATATAAGAATAATACATATATTAATATTTTCAAAATCAAATTATTCTATAATTGTAATTCTTATTTGTTCATTCAATAATTGGTAAGACAGCTCAGATATAAGCCTAGAGGTATCATTTTTCTAATGTTAAACGTTATATTCTAAGTTTGAACCCATTTTTATATGAATTTTGAAATTATCGATTTCATACAGATTACTTTCTGTCGTTGAAACGTTCGAAAATAAATCGACTCAAATTGTTTCAA
This sequence comes from Rhamphomyia laevipes, assembly GCA_963920725.1. NCBI lineage: Eukaryota > Metazoa > Arthropoda > Insecta > Diptera > Empididae > Rhamphomyia > Rhamphomyia laevipes. Next base: position 34,030,419 of record OY987259.1, read on the forward strand.
CGTTTTTTTATAGGAAACCATATAAATATCAAAGATATTTTACATTACTTTTTTTTAGTCATTAAATGTTAAAATGGAGAAAATTTAAAAAATAATAAAAATAAAATAAAACTTTATCAATTAACTTAAAAATATAAAAAGAGACTGAAAATTCAATTAAAAAAAAAAAAAAAGTATAAATAAATAATTACAACATTTTTACTTCATTTTTACAACATAATTACTTCATTTTCGAAATTTGTCCAAAGTTTGTTAAACAGATTTTTACTTATCTCATTAATAACCGTTGCTGCCGTACGAGATAATATTATGTGTCTTACATACTTTAAAATTAAAAGTGAATACCCGAAAAATAAAAATAACATAAACCGACACGATACAAAGCTGCAAAGCTTGTGTACTTTAAATGCAAGAAGTAAATGACTTTTGAATCTTTTGATAGTGAGATATCTCGAGTCAGCAAATGGTTTCAAAGATCTAATTTATTTCTCAGTCTTATATCCCAATTAATTACATATTGTATTACATTACTGGTACTCATTTAAAGATGAGTCAACTTACAGTATAGCCGTAACCTAATGAGTCACATCATATGACACTATGAGTACCAGTAATAAAATATGTAATTATGTGCCACGACGTTCTGTTCTACGCACCACAGGGACCCTGGTGTAAATCAAACGACGAACACCAGGCCAAGGAACGTCAATACAACATCTGGTCTTACAGACTTTGAGTTGCTACAACAACAACAATTAGTCCACCCACTAAATTCGTATTTGTTATATATTTTATGAAAAAGTAAGTGGTAATCATATTTAAATTGAGGCCTGTCAGTCTAGTTACAGTATTTATGTGATGATTAAAGTCTTATTATAAGCAGGACTAAGTATTCCAGAGAATCATAAACTGAAATTCTGTATAGGAAATTTCAAGAATACCAATTATAAATATTCTTTATAATGGCGGTGTATATAATTAAATATTTTAATAATTAAAGAAGATATGAACTAAATTTTATAGTTTATAGTTTCGTTATTATCTGCCAGTACCGAGTATTGTATGTCTAATAATTATAAAATCCTATAAAACTTAATATTTAAGATTAACAAATTATCTAATTATATTAAATTACTTATAGACATTATTGTAGGTAATAATATTTATAATAATAGGTTTTATTATTTCTAGGTTGGATGCATGCTTTGGCTGAACGTTTAAAAATTAAAGTATCAGATATAACAAATGTTGAAGCTTATGCTACTTCACTTTATTTTACATTTACAAGTTTAACATCTGTTGGATTTGGAAATGTTTCAGCAAATACTGTAGCCGAAAAAGTTTTTAGTATAATTATGATGTTAATTGGAGGTTCGTTAAAGATTTAATTACGTAATTAGGAACAGTATTTAATTTGAAGACTAAAATATTTTTTTTTATTAAATATAAAAAACTTTTAAATTTAATACTTGATTCTTATAAAAGTTTAAATTCCAATTCAATGAATTTTCTCAATTAGATTCTTACAACACTTAAAATATTTATATAAATTTACAAAAAAATAAAAATAAAATTACAATTTATATTGAAAAAGTTTAGTTAAACTTTTTTAAAATGTTGAAAACTTCAAGAACTTTAAATTAATTAGTCTTATATTTTATATTATATATTCTGTAAATTGTAATTTCTTCTTAAATTAAATTTTAATTATATACCATTTAATACTTTTTATATAAAACAATATTTAAATTTTATTTATTCATTTTATAATATAATAAATCTTCTTTTAGCACTTATGCATGCTGTTGTATTCGGTAATGTTACTGCAATTATTCAACGAATGTACTCAAGACGATCATTATACGAAAGTAAATGGAGAGATTTAAAGGATTTTATTGCTTTACATCAGGTAAAAACTATTATAATAATAAAGTATTAACCTTAAATTTAATTGGATTAAATATATATGAAATTTATAAATTATGCAAAATTATGGTATCTATAAGTATATAAAATTAATAATTTATATTTATTACAAAATAATTGCTTTTGGTATCCTAGAGATTATAAATATTAGCATTATTCATTTATGGTTTATTATTATCAACATTATATTTACAAAAATATATTGTTAATTAAATGCTAATAAATAATAATATTTTAGTGTACAAATATTATCATTTATATAATGAAAATTTAGGTTTATTATTATCGAAATTATAAAATGCCATAAGTTTTACATAAATTTATAACAGGGACAATTTAAAAATACATAACTAAACTATATAATTTATAATAAAAATATCGAATAAATTGAAAATATTCAAACGATCGATTTTAAAATCGAAAATATCGGAATAGTTAAATTTAAATTCAAAAAATGGTTTTCGAAATTGCTCAAAGTTCTAGGGAATCTTAAACTTATTTAGAAGGTTTAACGATTTGATTGTCTGATTTTAAGGATGGTTAAGTTGTTACTTAACAACCCTTAAAATTCCGTTTTACTCTCAAGTAACCGTCCTTATTCCTCAATAAAGCATATAGAAAGATTTAATTCTATAATCAACATCACTTTTTAGATGTACTTATCCCATCTGCTTCCTCTAAGTTATCCAAGTTTTTCCCAAAATCCTGTAACTCCTTTATTGAACCGAAGCATAGTGTCACTGTTAGATGCTCCATTGACTCTTTCTTCACCTCACATCCAAAGCATGCTGACGTAATGGTTCGATGGATTTACAAAAATGTTCTAAATTAAATAAGTCTAGAAAAATCTAGTAATAAATTAATTAATTAATCAATTATTTTTAATATATTTAGATGCCCAAAGAGCTGAAACAAAGAATTCAAGATTATTTCCAAACAAGTTGGTCTTTAAATCATGGAATTGATATTTATGAGGTAAGTTACAATTTAAAAAATTTATAATTTTAATTTAATCTAATTTATTTTTCTACTAAAAATAAGAGTATAAATATTTTAATTTATATTTAAAAAAAGATTAAAATCGTTAAAGATAAAATATAAATTCATTTCTTATGAAATTAATTAAAAGAAGAAAAATTATGACCTTTAAGATACGATAAAGATAAATTTCATGAAAACTTTTAATTGATTCTTTAAAAAATATAAACCTAAAATTTCTTATGTGTTATCCTTTACAAAAAAAAAGTATAATTTATCATCCTTAATTTATTAAATTTCTGTAACGATTTAAAGGAGCTATGAATAATATTTCTTTAAAAAAATTATCATAATTAATAATTTATTATAAAATATAAAGTAAATTTCAATTTTTATTAAATAAAATTATGAACGGGTGAACTTTCCTGGTGTACTATTTTAGTTAAACACTAAGTCCAAAAATGCTACTATAATTCTAGTGGATTACATTATTGTAAATTACCATGTTTAAAAGAATCTTGTTAACAACCTTAGAATTTAAATAATTAGCTTTACGATAAATTATTTTAAAATAAATTGTTTTATGATTAATTTCATTACGAGAAACTCTTTTAGGATACATTGCATGTTTCAATGAAATTGTATTAGAATTCACGATAAATTTAATTATGATAAACAATTTTTTGATAATTTTGATTACGATGGATTTGTTTTTCAAAAAACAAAATTTTTTACGGTAGACTCATTTACTTATAACAGGTTGTACATTAAACCGTTTTATGATTTGAAAAAATTTCGATAAACTGTTACACAATAAAATGTACGATAAATTGTATTTTACGATAAAATTGTATTTGTATAAATATCATTACGATAAACTGTTTTACGATGAATTTCATTACAATAAATTCTTTTACGATAAATTTCATTATGATAAAATTATTTTGCAATAAATTGTTTTACGATCAACTGTTATAAGCGATTTTACGACAAACTATTTTACGATTTAAAAAAAAATACGATTAACTATTTGAAAATAAATTGTATTACGATATATTTATTGTTTTTCACGATAAAAATGTATTAGAATAAACTATTTTTTGATAAATTTTATTACTATAAAACGTTTTACGATAAACTGTTTTTTGATAAATTTCATTTCGATGAAATTGTTTTGCAATAAATTGTTTTACGGTCAACTGTTTTATTATAAGCAGTTTTAATATAAACTGTTTTACGATTTACGATAAACTGTTTATCGTAAATAAACTGTTTTATATTTCTTTTGGTTAAATAAAATTATTAGTAAAAATCGATAACTTTCAAACGAATAAAATTATGGCTGTTGATGTTAATTATAAAAACATTCTCAAATTATTATAAGTCCTTCATGTGAGTGTCAATTATAAAACATGGTCTATGATTAAAAAATTGTAAATTCTTTTTTTTTAATAGTTCAAATTAATATTAAACAAACTTTTAAAATACAAATTTAAAAATGTTTTTAGAATCTTTTTATTTTTATTAAAATATTTTTCTTATCTTATATATTTTTGTACAAATCAAATTAAATCTAATTGCAATTTACATTAATCATAAATTTTATATTTCTTAATAAATTTTTTTTTTTTTTGTGTAGACTTTGAAAGAATTTCCGGAGGAATTACGCGGTGATGTATCCATGCATTTACACCGTGAAATTCTTCAGCTACCAATATTTGAATCAGCATCACAGGTAATTTCACATTATAATTTTATTGAAAATTCTGTTTCCTTTTTTTTTTTTTTGTTGTTGGCAATATTGTTGCGTATGTTTTTATGTTTTCATTTGAGTATTTTTTCAGTTCATTGAAAAAATTATTATTATTGGCATAATTTTATTGAATATTTTATGCATGATTTGAAATTATCAATATAGAATATATAATTTTGTTCTGGATTTATATTTATATTACATATAAAAAAAAGAAAAATGTAATTTACATTCCACATTTACAATATATTTATCTCTGTCACAATCACAATATATTTTGATTGGAATCTGCGGAAAATTTACAAATAATAAACTGTGACTGTTTGATGAAGTGATAATATGAATATCGAAAAGTGTAGTTACCTATGGATTTGGAGTTGAATTAATGGTAATAAAATTCAGTCGCTATTCATTCAATAAATTATCTCAATTCTCTTGAGTTTGGAGTCTTAGAGTTCTCTTGAGTTTGGAGTCTTAGAGTTTCCAAATAACTTTGATTTTATACAACTTAATTATTTGATTCAAAGTAATTTTATTTTTGATTGTAATTTAATTACTATGAACATGTTTGTCGTCCTGTATAATGTCGACTGAGAAAATGCGTAGTGATAAAATGTTGAATGATAAAATTTTGACTGTTGCCAATTTTTTTTATAAATTAAATCAATACTACACATAATTAGTATTTGCAAAAGCATTTATTATAGAACTAGAAGTTTAACTTAAATATTTCTGTCACAAACTATATGAATATATCAAAATTTCATATTTATTTTAAGTTTTTACAAGTAATTTATGACACTTTCCCTTGAAAATATTTCTTTTTTTTTTTCAAATATTAAGGCTTTATTTTAGCTTTAATATTGTGAATCCTTAAAAGAATGTCCAGAACTTAAGAAATCGTTGATGATTATTTTTTGTACTTAAAATTTATATTAAATATTCTCTGCAAGAATAGTCCAAAAAGTTTTTTTTACGAAAGAAAGTCACGTTTGTGATATAAAATTTATAGGTATATTAAATATTTTATGAAATTTCTAAAAACTTTTAAATTTTGGAGAAAAAAAAATCATTCATCAATAAAATTTTCATCATTTATCTTAATTTTTTTTTTAAAATAAATCGATTTTTCTTAAATTTTTTTGAATTTTCTTATATTTTATTTAAATTTTACCTTGTCATTTAAGTATTTTACTTCACTAAAAAAGCTGTTACCTTATAGGTAATTCAAAACGTGGTGTTTGTTAAAACAAAACTTATAAAAAAATTTCAAGAAATGGAATTTAGAATCCTAGGACATCAGGAATATATTTTATATAATTCGGTAATTTTGAAAGGGATTTACTGAACCTCTCGTATGAGAACCAAAATAAACTAAATTACTAAACAAAACGTTTGACAAATTTCACTGAAAGCCCATAACATATAAATTACTGCACATTCTTCAACTGTTGTCAACTTTTATTTTGAATTTTTAATAATTACTATATTTTTTTAACTTTTCATTCCATCACAACATTTTGTACGCATATATAACTTTTTGTAAAATATAATTTTTATACCAAAAAATATTAACTGACAATCAATTTTGCTTCCGCCCAACTTAACTGAATATCAGAAAGGAATGCTCTTTAATATACATACTTTATATAATATATAATAATAAAAATCTTAAAGTTTATATACAAGCATAAAAAATAATATTTTTTAACATAGTCAGCAAAAAAAACTCTCCTGTTAAAATATTCTTTTTATTTAACTTTATTACATTTTTTTGTTAACCCCATTATATTCGAGAGGATATATATATAGATCCTTTATAAATTTCTATATACATACATACATTAAATTTCTTTTATAATATTGTTATACAAACAAAAGTACAAAGTCAATGCTGTCAAAGTCAATCCTCTGGTATCACTACATGAATTTGAACAATCATCCGTTTCACAATTATGTTTTCATTTATCAAAAAAAAAAAAAAAATATTATAAACAAATTCAATTTTCAAGGAAATGAGAAATAAAATATTTTGGAAAATAGGAAAATTTCACACGTAAGTAACGTGAAAAAAGAAAATTTCAACAACGAAAAAAAAAATTGTAGAAGCTTTTTATATTATTTGTCAATTTGAAAGGAAAATAGATTATTTCCTTTAGGGACTACAACGGATGTATATACCCTGGATTATTTCAGTAGAACTTTTACAGAATGATTAACAACACTGCGGAATTTTACACTAATTCTGTTTGAAATAAACCTGAGTTAACAGGTAACAGGTATACTTTTCCTAAACTGAGATCTTGTGAATACACTATTTGTGACACTATTGCAGTCCCACTCTTTCCTCCTTGGTATTACCACATCGTAACTAGCGTGTACAACACTTAGCATTTTTACCAAACTTCGTCTAGTAGTTGGTATTACCACATCGTAACTAGCGTGTACAACACTTAGCATTTTTACCAAACTTCGTCTAGTAGTTGGTTAACATGTTGTGTCTTCTAGGATTGAGTTTTTCTTAGTATTTAATGATCCTGTATATTTAATATACAGAATCTCTAAAACTTATGTCAACATTTAAATACAAATTAAATCAAATTTAAAAGAAATTAATTTTACCGACCATATTATGCTGAAGATAATCTGATCGCTGTGACGCCCAAGGGTTGCCATTGTATAAATTAAACCAACTTTAACGTCGTAGTGTATTACTGATTTAATTTAATTTCATACAATAAAACACATTGCGACAGACGTAATTTAATTTAATTTAAACCTTACTGAATTCCGTTTAATTTCTATTCTAAAAAATTTTCACTGCTAATATTTAATTTTATAATTTTACTTGTTCGTGAACGCCTAGGAAAAAATACCAAGAGTCGCCACTGAATTCACTTTTTATTTAAATAAATTTTAAATTCTACAGTCTAGACTAGAAGGAGAGACAAAAAGGTTTGGCAAAAAGGGATTTTTCATATAGGGTGTTCATATCAATTTTAAAATCCACTTATCTCAATTAAATTGTTAATCAATAAATTTAAATCATGTTAAAATTCACTAAATAAAATGATGCCTTTAATAATAAATTTTCTAGGAAAATTTTAAAATGTTTTGAATGTCATAAAAGTTTTTTTTATTATAATAGTCCTTAATTTCAAGCAAAACTAATTCTATATTACTTCATTAATTTAATTTTTCTTAACAGGGATGCCTAAAATTATTATCCTTACATATAAAAACCAATTTTTGTGCTCCTGGTGAATTTCTAATACACAGAGGTGATGCATTGAATTATATTTATTATCTTTGTAATGGTTCAATGGAAGTTGTTAAAGACGATATGGTTGTAGCAATTTTGGGTAAGTTTATTAGTTAGTTTACCAAAAAGAAATACAGAAAAATAACAATCAAAAAAGAAACCAAAACCAAATAAAAAGATTACAAATAAATTGACTGAATACAAGAACCTTTTAATAAAAGGATTCTATTAACAACAAACAATATAAAAAAATATCCTTATTTTTTTTTTAAAAAATAATAAAATGGTTTAGTCGAAGGATTATAAATTGATTAAGATATTTTGAATTGTATATAGATCTGATATAACCTTTCTATTATAGGTAAAGGTGATTTAATTGGCTGTGATATAAATGTACATTTAGTGATGACATCTAATGGACAGGTAACAACAACTACAAATAGTGCTGGACAGGAAATTGTTGTCAGAAGTAGTAGTGATGTTAAGGTAAATAAAATATAAAAAAATATAGAAAAATAGTGTTAAAAATGTACAATCAAATTTACTATTGACCGAATTCACAATTGGTCGAAATTGTAATCGATGTAAATTTGCAAATTACATTTTTTTACTGAATGTATAATTGACACCAAATAAACACAAAAGTACATATGACCGAAAGAATAATTTACCGGAAAAATCGTATAAAATTCGATTGAAATACATAATGAAATACATTTATTCATCATCGATTAATTATGTATTCAATCAATATTTGTATATTCGGATAATATGTTTTCGGTCAATTAACCGGATACCATTTCATATTTAATGAATATAATTTATATTCAAATTTTCTTGAAAATTTCATAATAGAATTATGTTTTTTATTACTAATAAAATAGAATATTTTCATGAAAATTACATTTTTTTCAATAAATCTTTTTATTGTTATATTTATATACAAATTAATTAACTGAACATCTGTTTATGACAAATGAAAAATTTTCACCATTTTCTCTAAAAAATATTTTCTTCTTTGCAAAATTTTATTTAATGTTTGTTTTGATGATTTAACGAAAATCTTTAAAAATTAACGACATCATTTTTATTATTATACTTACAATAAAATTTATTCAAATTGAATAAAAAAATAAAATTTCATATTTTTTTTTTTTTTTTACAAAAATCTGATTCCATTATCACAAATACACACAGGCACTAACTTATTGTGATCTAAAATGTATGCATATGGGTGGACTAGTTGAAGTACTTAGATTGTATCCAGAATATCAACAACAATTTGCTAATGATATACAACATGATTTAACATTTAATTTACGGGAAGGATATGAATGTCAAGATTCTGATATTGGACCATCACTTCCATTACCATCAATTAGTGAAGATGATGAAAATCAACCAGAAAATGATGGTGTCTCAATAACAGCACAATCAACACCACAACATGTTCTTGGTGGTATTATTACTGGTAGTCCATTATCACGTGGATCACCATTATTAACTGGTAATAGTCCATCACGACATGGTAAATTACGTGGCCGTACATCATTAACACAATTACGTGAACGTGTTGAACGACAACGTTCTGTTAATACATCATCACCAAATGATATGGAATCAGCTGATTCATTAGAAGGTTTAAATTTAGAATCTGGTCATAATATTAAAGCATTATCTACAGCTGGTAATACAAATAAACGTTCATTTGAACGTTTAGATTGTCAAGTGAATACATTACATCAGGATGTTGCTGTTTTAAGTATGGAAGTACGTAGTGCTATACAAGCACTTCAAGAAATGACATACCATTCAACATTTGCTGTATCACAATTAGATTTAGGTGGTGCTAATCGTTATCCGGTACGATCAAATCCAAATTTAACAGATGAATTTCATAATATACCAGATACATCACAACAATGTTTAATTGCTAGAAGTTCATCACATCCACCAGAAATATGGGGACGAGAATTACAGGAAGCTGGTGTTATTAGTCAGCAGGCACATTTATTTGCTAATCTAATGAATGGTAACAGTAATAATGTTTGTAATGATATTGAATCTCAAAATGAACAAAAAATTCCATCAAAATTACCAGTAATGTTATCAAAATCAACTCAAACTGATTTAGTTAAAATTGATTTTCAAACATTTGAGAAATTTGTATTAGCAAATCCCAGACTTGTTTTAGGTCTTTTAGGTATTGATCCACAAATTAAAACTGAAATTGAAATGTTACAACAACAGCAAACAATTAATGTATCACCATTAAATACAATTGAAGAAGTCAATTCACCAGATGGTAATAGTTCTTCAGAATATTTATTAGAAGATGAACAACAGCAATCAATATCAACAACAAATTACAATAATAATAATAATAATCAACAATATTGGACAATGAAAAATATTAATTATCGTGATGTAGAAAATTCAGGTTCAACGGATGTTTTATTAGAAATTGATGAAGAAGAACCAACTTCAAAAGAAGATTTAACACAAGATGATTTGAATTTAACAACAATTGTACATGAAAATACAATTACAGATAAAATTAAATTATCTACATTACCACAATCATCATCTAGTAAACAATCAAGTAGTAGTAATAGTTTATCATCAAATGGTTCGACAAATACATCACGTAATTATGATCAACATAATGGTCCAATTCGTCGAACATCATGGAAAGGTAGTAGTAACAGTAATGGTAAAAAAGATTATGAACGTTTACATGAAAATTATCATAATGATACAAATGAGAAAACAAATCTATTAAGTGGCAATAATAATGATAATATAAGTGTACAACAATATCATCCAAAAAAGAAAACATCAAGATCAAATTCAACAGATATGAACAGTGGTAGTTGTTGTAGTAGTAGTACAACAAAACGTAATAATTTGAATGTAAATCGTCAACCAGCTAATTATCGATTTTCAGCTGGTGATGCTGATAAATTGGAAAAAGGTATGAAAACTTTACCATCAACACGTTCATTAAAAGAAAGCTGAGCATAACAATTTACTGAAATTATATATTAGAATTTTTTTTTGCAATATTAATAATAATAATAATAATCAAAGAACAAATCCACCATCATCACTTTATTTATAAATTCTATATATATAATATAATAAATGTACAATAATAAATGAATATAAATTAAAATAATAACGTGCACCGAGTTCTGAAAAACCTCATACGCCATTTTCACTTATTTTTACTTACGATCTTACGAACTGATTCTTAGGTTTTACAATTTACTCATTCTTTTACTGAGAGTATTCAGTCCTAAATTCCCACGATATTCTCTTTTTTATAACTTTTTAAATTCTAAACAGCCCCATATGCCAATTTTTGAGATATGGGTAATTATATCATGCGCCATGTCATAGGACATTATGTAATTATTACGCATACAAATTTTCATTTTTATTTTTATTTCAGTTCTATTATTAGTCAAATAAGAATTCCGTAAATATTTTAAATTAAGTCTAAAGTGGATAAGTCCGCAGTTAAAATAGTCGATAACTTTTGAATTAGTCAGTGTAGATCCTTGAATTTAACTTTTACTAATAGTAAAATAAAAGTTCAAAAAAAACTGAGCGTGTACCTTTTAATTTTAATTTAAAATCAATTTTACTCGAAACTGATGGCGCATATGGATCTTTTCAGAACTCACCCGACGATAAAACAAAAATTTACTAATTAAATTATTATTTCATTGTAATATCTTTTAGGATTCCATATGACAATTTAAATAATAAAAATTCAATGTCGTCCTTGTCTGTATAAATGTTTTTTATTTTGTAGTTGTTTATGTTGGTATTTTTTGTCTTAGCTAGCTAAAAAATACTTAACTTAAAATAATAATTAAATTATAGATAAATAAATTATAAAAAATATATCAATAAAATATAAAAAAAAACGCTTCTTTATGTTAAGAGATTATGGAAAAAATTAAAAAATTATTAATTATTTTTATTTAAATATTTTTAAGTATAAATTTATGAAAATTTGTTTTGTTGTATTTCTTTGTTAAATACATAATTGTAAATATATTAAATATTAAATTATTAAAAATAGAAATTAAATAAATAATATAAATTAATTCTATTTTAATTATAATTTTTTTAATAATTATTTATTTAACAATTGTGAAGAAAATTCAAATAAATAAATAATAAAATATCCTTTCTAAATTGATGATTTTTTCAAATTGTAGTGCCTATCATAATAAAAAATTGTGTTCTAATTTCCGAATCTAATTCAAAAAATGTTGAGTATTTTTTTGGGGAAGAATACAAAAAAAATTAAAATAAATATTCAAAAAAATGTAATTATTTTCAATGATAATTCAAAATTTAGCTATACATTTAAATAGCCTGTACTTTGGCTATACATCAGTATAGCTATATTATTAACTGTTTCAATGATAAATTTCAAGATTCCTATAGAAAGCCATAAAGAAAGGAATTACTTAAATTATGACAGAATTTTTTATCCTGGGTACATAGAAAAAGAACCTTCATCTTCACAGTATGCCTGGGCTTTGTCTGTTGAATGATAAGTTTCTTTCATAATATTCCATTTCGCCTTTTCGTTATAAATACTTTCTCAACTCTGAATATGTGGAAAAGCTTTCAATTAAATATAACTGATTAAGCCCGTACTCTGCCTATATCAATTTCAGTGCCAAAATTCAAGATTCCAACGAACCAATACAGAAACAGAGGGATATAATTTTTATATTTTTGTTCTTGTACAATAATGATAGATGAATGGTTTCGTACTCGTTGAATTACAAAACTTCGTGATTACTCTTCCGCAGCCAATATTCAGTTGTTTTTTAATGTATGTAAATACTGTCTGAAATTACTCAGCTTACAGCAAGGACACTTTAAAATGTACTATTGTTCTTACTACTGAAATTTGTTTTCTTGTTCGATTTATCCAGAATAAAGAATTACGACTGTCTCTCAAACCTTTCAAAACTTTTCTTTTATAATTCTTGTGAATCGATAATTTTCTACATTATGTGCAGAATTTTGATATTCTATACAAAATTGAGAATTAGTGTATGTACTCTTATATCGGCAGAATATCTGGCATTTCATTATTTTGGCTGGAATCCAGTGCAACTTAGAGTGCACCGAAGCACTAAATATTTTTGTTCTAATTTTCTTTATAATTTGTCATTTGCGTATGCTCAAAAACAAAATGCAAAACATAATTATTAAATATCTTAGAAATCTAGATACAAATATTAAAATCATTAAAACATTAAATACGCTTAAAATATCGCGAATATAGCTCAAATTATTGAAAAGCTTTTAATTTTAAATAATTAGTAGAACTATATAAATAATTTCAGAATAAATAATAAATCGAAAATTTAATGTCAAATTAAACTCACACGCGATTTACATTTAATTTTGCAGGCCATCATCATATCGAGACCTTTAGAGTAGGTATAAAATCGATAATCGTTTCGTTGTTATTAAAGATCCAATTTTTTATATTTTTATTTATTAATAATTTTAAAATATAAATTTTTTTTTAATCTTGTATAATTTTATTTGACAACCGCTTTAAATTAGAATTTTTAATTTTTACTTTGACATAATAATAGCTAGCTAATTATTATCAATATATTTCCGATTTTACTTATACACCAACTTTGAAGGTTCCTCAATTCGGTGTGTGGAGGTCCTGTGACCGTCCGTCATTTTTATTTATCATATTTTAGAATAGAAAATATTTTATATTTTTTTGTTTTTTCGTATAATCAATTATGCAATATGTAAATATAAAATTAATTTTTAATTTATCTTAATTAAATGTTGTTAAATATCATAAAATTGTAAGCAAATAATCTATAAGAATATTATATAAACATAAAAGAAAAATATGTAATTAAAAATTATAAACTATATATTAAAATGAGAATATAAATTAAAATATAGTAAAAATTATTTAGTTGACAAAAAAACCAAATTTCTAATTTCTATTTAAAAAATTTAAATAAAACACAAAATGTATTTAAAAGAAAAAAATTGTGACAATTATTATTTAAATATGTTTGGTAAATAATGTAATTATGCACAACATAATATTAAATAAAATCTTTCAAATATTATTTTCAACATAATTTCAAAAATGTGATTTAAATTATTATATTTTATTTGAGAAAAACATTTCTTCTGAATCTACTAAAATTTAAATGTAAAATTTAAGAAAATTAATACAAAACAAGAAAAACATAAATTTTAACAATTAGAACATTCTAAAAATTATTTTCAATAAAAAAAAAATACAAGGTGCTGATTGAATTTTGAATTTGGTGTTCTTATTTAATGAAATTATAAATATTTTTTTATTTTTTTAGAAGGAATTCCGATTTACGTATTCGAAACCTGTTAAAAATTAGATCTTCATTAGAGATATTCTAAAATCTGTAACCCTGTAACCATCAATCCATCGCATTTGAATACAAGATTTTTGTATATCCTTAAAAGATGACGCTTGCCAGAATGTTAAAAATATTCTTAAATTCAGCAGCTTTGTAATATTAAGTCTAATTTTTAGCCAACATTTTATGGTTTGCTCCTTTGCGGTATAATGACATAACATAAATAGCTTTCATAAATTATTTCATAAAAATAATTGTATTCAATTTATGGAACCATTTTAATCATACCCAGAACAGTATAGACTATAGCGAAATACTGACTTGTTTCGAAGAGGATATTACACCATAAAATATTATCATTAGAAAGAAATATTTGTGATCTATAACGAAAACTACGAAAGAAACTGAATAAATGCATTGAGGTCGTGAGTTATTTATTGGTGAACGCTTTTTCTGGAATTTATCTCGTTTTTCCTAGTCTTATTTTGTAATCTTAGTTTAATTAATTTCAAATATAAAGTAGATTAGATAAGCTTATCTTTAGCAAACTATCAGTGTCCTAAATCACTGCGGCCTCTGTGATTCTATTATGATACATCTTTAAACTTAGAATCTCACGCCAAGACTAGCACTTTCAAAGAAGTACAATAAGCTTTAAAGTGGTTTTGACGACAGTTCAACTAGACCCATAAAACCGAGTTCGAGATAACGAAGTCTGGATCTAGCTATTTTCACAAAATCTGTTGCGCCGCTTCCTCTCCGCATCCGCACATTCTACATGTTCTTTGGATGTATGTAGTTCAATTCTTTGTACATACTTCTTCAGCTTCCAGTGCCGTTAATATTTCGTACTCTAAGTCTACTCAGTAATTCCGTTAATATTTCGTACTCTAAATCTACTCATATCAAGAAGCTCGAACTATACATAAATTCATTTACCAAAAAAGTTACTGTTTCTGTATGCATACGTAAATTATGCGTACTTTTTTATTGTGTTTCGAATAATTTATGCTCTACTTGATAAACAATTAATTTAAAAAAAATTCATTACAAAATTGTATTTTATTAACTTGATAAATTATGTTTTGTTATGCTATAAAAATCAAACGATTAAAATAATATTATATGGAAAATCATTTAAATTTTCATCAAAGCCGATTCGACACTTAATTTGCAGAAAATTTACTCCTATATTTTGTAATGAATTTTAAAGGTTTTTAATAAAAATTACTAAAATATATTAAAAAGGTTTTTTTTTTACACATCACTATAAAACCATTTCTCTCTATTTACTAATAAATGTGAAAATGAAAACTTTTTAATGTTGTAACTTAAAATATAATAAATTAGTATGTAAAGTAATAATTATCTAATTGTTGGTACGAAATTGTATAAAACAAAACTATTTAAATACACAATTAAGTCAAAATGTTAAAAAGATATTATTATTTTATGATTTATATATTCAAAATAAAAATATTTTACTTTAATAAAACTTAACGTTCAATCTCATAAGTTTAACTTTTAAATATTCCCAACATCATAATTACAATACAGTAAATTTAGTACCAAAATTTTGTATATACATAAAAGCCATTATTTAGGATACTATGATTATGTATATGTATTAGAAAAACAAGGAAAATAATTTGTTATAGAAAATGTCGTCATGGGAAAACTCAAAAATTATGATTTTCAAAACATTTTTGTGTCTGTAAAATCTTTGTTCAACATGGAAAAATTCAAAAAGTATTTTATGATGTGTAACATAGAATATGATTAATTTAACACCTTTAATGTAAATTAAATTTTATGTGGTAAACATAATTTAATAATGTGGTAAGAATTTAGTTTTTTGTTGTTGTTGTAGAGCTGTAAACTATATATTAAAATTTTCTTCATTTCTATTTAATTATTTATTATCGATACAAATTCAACTTATATCTGGGACTTGGCGAAAATAAAGAAATTGGCGACGGTGATACTATACTGTGATGCATTGAGTCACATATGTATATGTAACTTCAGACCGAGTATTTGATGTCACTCTAAGCTAAGTTGACTGAACTTTAAATTGAGTGTGTGAACGTGTTAATCGGCATTATAACATATTCGTTTGAGCCGGGGATAGAGCTAATCTCCATTGGTTTCTGTTTTGCGCTGCTAACCTCCAACTTCCTGACAGGTTCAACATTCTGACGTCCTCCTCAACGCCATCATTTTATGGAAGATTATGTCGCCCTCTTCTGCGTGTGCCATCTGGGTGCGAGTCAAAGAATTTTAACGTTGGATCATTTTCTTCCATTCTGACGACGTTCCAATCTTCTTGACTATATCCACGTCGTCATAGAGCTCATACAACTCTTGGTTGTATCTCTCTCTGTCTCCACACCCCACTACAACAAACTATATATGTAGTTAAAATAAATTAGTAATCGAGTATCTAATCCTCATCAATCTCAGAGATCAAGTTGTTAGATGTAATTTAGTTTTTAAAGCTGGGGGAAAATACTAACGGTTGAGAACATTTGCTGATAACAAACCAGTTGCAATTAAAACAATTGTTAGTATATAGAATTGTATAAATCGGAAGCTGTATATAAAAAATTAAAAGGTTCAAATTTCAATAAATCGAAAACGAAACCTCTAGTCAAATGCTTCCAAGTAGAGTGAATAAGTAATAAAGTTAATAAAATTATAATTTAAAAGTCTATATAGTTTCATTTTTTATTAATCTATTTTAGGATTGCTTCTACTCTTATAATCTATTACAAAATACCGAAGGTAAAGGAATTAATAATACTAAAATTGTTGTCACGAATAATCAGATTTTCATATTTCGGATATGATCTCACCAAAATAGGCAAAAAAGAAAATTTATATATAACTTTGTAATAAATAAATCTAAAGTCAAAAGATTATAAATAGCCACTTGAGAATCAAAGTTAAATTTATCAAGAATTTTTTCTAATTTATTACCAGAATATGAAAATGTTCTATCTTAATATATACTAAGATTTGGAAATATTGAAAAAATATGTTCCAACATGTTATTTGCAATACTTCTAATATGATATGAATATTTTTGGAAAATGTGTCAAAATACTGACTTTAGATTTCATTAATTCGGACAGACATTTTTTTTTGTTGATATTTTTTGTAATAAATATTTTATATGTTGTAAACTACGCAGCGTACAATTAGCTAAAAGGAATGAGCAAAATAGTTGCAAAACAGGGATATCATTACAACAGTAAATGACAGGCCTATTTTCCAACTATATTTCACATTTATGCTTCTTAGCTAACTTAAAGTTTTTGTAATTTATTTTGAAATAATAAAAAAAAATCAGAAATTTACGACGTAATCGAGATAAATGTATTAAATCTGACTCTAAAATTATTTTAGTTGGCAATTCTGTTTTTTTTAGTACAAATTTTAATCCTTTCGTAAATTTTTTGAATCGCACAATATCAATTAAAGATAAGTTGAAATTGATATAATACTTACTTTTGATAATGATCGCCAATTACCATAAAAACGAGGTATTATCAATTAATATAGTTTTCGCAAGGTATATAGCTTGTGAATGCCATACCAAGTCGCTGTCAAATTATTTGAATACTTTTTTCGATATTATGTATATTATTATTAATTTAGTACTTCAGCTGGAATTAAGCGGTTATTACTCTCTCTTGGTAACAATTACCTTAACCAACTAAACGATCTATGCAATAAACGGCCTACGGAAACCGTACATTCGCTTAACAGTACGAGATGAATCTAAAATTATCTCATCATTCTAAGGGTTCACGAAAATGTGTGTTAGTAAAATGATGCTGAATCGATATTTATAGTGGTTCGAGTCAACCAATCAATCATTATTATCGATTGTTAATACTAAGTATATTACATAAATTTTCTAAAACTCAAAAATTCTGTAAGTCTATTTTATTATTACTGAAGTATATTTACTATTTAACCACAACGCCATAGCCATTAAAAAGTCTGAGTAATTCAAATTCCTAACACAAAAATATAATTTACAATAAATTCCATTTATAATTTCCTAAAAACATAAAATATCTATCTATATATTTATAATTTATGTTTTGTTTTATGTATATTTTTACTACTATGTATTTATTTATCTAGAAACAACAAAAAAAAAAATCGTTATTGTGACATAAAGGAGAACTCTTGTCTCTCCTGTTATCAAAAACATTTTATGTTAATATATGACAATATAAGAACCATTTATATCAATATTATGTTAAATGAATAATACACATAACAACATAAATATATAGCATAAATTAGATTGTCGGGTATTAATATATGTAATGTTTGTGTAGCAAATTTAGTGCAAATATATATATAAAAAAAAATCGTATATTTTTACATTCAAATATTTACTATAACACAAAATTTAATTAAATTAATGAAATTTTCCATGCATTTAAAAGCATTTTTAAATATTATTTCATAAAAGTTAAATAAATGTTTGTAAATTTAAAAGTTTTCCTACAAAATGTTTTGTACTATAAAAACGTTGCAATTATAATTAATGTATTTTCTTTTGTAAATGTAAGAAAATGGAGCATTACCATATTTTCTACAGTTTGTAAAAATATTATTATTTCTTTGAAACTGGATAATTATGAAAAAAGAAAGGAATTATAAAAAATTCAAGTGGAAAATTATGTTCTATAAACTGTCGCACAGCTAAAATCTACACAGGAAAATTGTCATTTAGCCAGACAATTTTTCACATATAGTCTAAAAGCTAGAAACGGATTAATTTTGTTCATTTCAGTGTAGTTATGAAAATGATTAGACCAGACTCTTACGAACTTAATAAAGGTGGGATTGAACGTAAAGCTCAAATATTCAATCAAACAAATCAACTGAAATGTTAATAAGTTATTTTAAATACATGTAAAGAATGCATTACTTTGAAACCGCAGATAAAGATAGGGACAATAAGATTTTCCCAGACTACGATAGATCGCATATAAGGATTGTTGCTAGCCATATAATAATAACTTAAAATGCATATTATACCTATAAAATCTACCATTTTCAAAATACACTGGTATGGAGTTGCAACATTTTTAATTCCTTATTTATTGAGTTAGAGTCTGGCAACTCTTTAAATTTAGATCAACTTAAAATCTTGTAAGCTTTATGTGAAATACATATTAAAATTATCGAATTCTTCCAATAACGTATAAATATTTGCGTCTCTACTTTATATATATTTACACATTTACTCCTGGTAGTTACAGACATTTTTGTTAACATATTCTGACATTCAGGCTCGTAATGAAAAGCGAAATAACAAAATGATGAATCGTTATAAAATGGTATTTAATTCGTTATTGTTATTATAATAATGTCATATAGAGTGCTCTACATATTAATTGAAAAAAAAAAACTAATTTTCATCGTTATTATAACATTATTGGGACTTCTAATGTTATAGTTCCGGTCATAACGTCCTAATTTTGCTTTATGCTAACTTTTAGAATATTATTAGATGTACAAAAATTAAATTACAATAGCTTACAAATATGCAGGGCATTATCTAACTATATTTGCTTTTTCAGGCTGAAATTATTTTCAAAAGACAGTACAATTTTCAAAATCAATGAAATTCATTAATTATGGTAGCATTAAAATCGATATTGTCAATAATAATTTTTATTTAGATTTTGAGAAATTATTAAAAAAAAAAATATTTGGAAAAGTGGTCCAATAACATTTGATTGAAGGTCATCTCATAAATTTAGTTTATATTTTAGCAGAAAATAATAAAATGTTGATTTATTTGTGTTTCAACCGAATTCTGTCAAAAATTAAACTTAGATATAAAGTTTTATTTGAAAAGAAAGAAATAATGGCTGATATTTTCTAATTACACTTGTAAAACCATTAACAATCAATAAATACGTAACGCTGTTATAAACGATAAGGAGCCTTTAGAATTATACGACATCAACGTCTATTAAATTTTAAATTACACTTATTTCTGTTTTTACGCGAACTTTTTTTACGTGAATTTGATATAACGCGATTCAACAAAAACATTACGTTCTGTTTTTACGTGATTTGATTTAATTTAACGCGATTCAAAAAAATTAAAAAATTAAATTTTTGGGAAGGAAAAAGCATGTATGTACGTAGAGGATACTACATTCACCGCCAACCTAATTAAAGAAGGACGCCACCTGGCTACTAAATTGAGAAATCATTTTGGCAAGCATGATGCTATTGAGGAAAGAGCTGGGAGTTGAAATTACTAATGGGTAATTATCGAAAGTTACATAACAGTTTTATTAAAACAGGAACAGACATTGCTATCAGATTTTTTTAATAAAACCATTGAAACAGCAGCACAACTTCTAGAGACTGAGAATGTCGTAGAAAGTGTCGTAGAAAATATTTCTAGTGACGTTCCATTATTGCAAAAACGAATGCGAATTCCTTCAAGCACTGATATGAATTAAAAATTATATTTTATGTTATATTTTGCCATTTTTTGTTTCATTAAAATTATGTTTTTTTAGTTGATTTTTTAAATGTAGAACCAATCATCTACTTTTATATGGATACCGTATCTTTTTTTACGCGATTTTTTATTTACGTTTTCTCGGAACGTATCTATCGCGTAAAAACAGAATTAGTACATAGTAATAATATCCAATCGTATCAATCAATAAATTTCCCAAAGTTATTTACTTTTGAAAAAATGGAAGAATCAACTTATCGCGATTTGCTGGGTGGAAGCTTTGTTGCTATTTTAATAATTCCGTATTACAAAAAGTGTAGAATAATTTAACGATATAAATATCTGTATATTAAAAATTTCCTTTTCGAAAATAAAAATGAACAACTGAAATAAAATGTTTAATAAAATTATTGTGTTTATTCTATGGATATTAAAAAGGATATTTAATAATAGTGTAAACATTGTAAAAGTTAGATTATCACAAAAATTTTATCTAAAACATTAAAAAAGATATTCAAAGTTTATGTTATAATCTATAATAGTAAAAAGGTATTTTTATTATGTTTGTTGGTGTTATCAATGCTACAAAACATGAGAGATTTAATGAAAATACAAATTTCAATTTTTAATAGCATTGATGATAAAAACACAAAATAATAGCTGAAATTTGTAAAGTAATACTCTTGATTTTGATAATGTTTGTATTTATCAAACAGTATTTTTTTGTCATTGATTAAATGAAATTTGAATTTAATTTAATTTAATTTATCTGATCATTTAATCATTCCAGTTGAAAAAATTCAAATCTTTTTTAATTGAATTAAAGTCAATTAAAAACTTTCAAATTATTATTTTTTTAGAGTAAACATTTACTTTTGTATTTATTAAATTTATTACTTTAATGATTTCATTCAATTTTATGATACTTGGATAAACATTAAATGGAAAATTTGATGCATTTGCATAATCAGTTTTGTTTGAATAAAAAATGATTCTCAAATTTTATATGTTTTAGAAAATTTTAACAATTATATTTATTCTGTTAATTAAAATATATAAAATGTAAAAATAATAAATTTAATTGAATTACTTAGGCTTGATAATAGAATAAGGACTTTAAGAAGGCTCAATACATAAAAAATTGTATAATGAAATATATTTTGAGTCAATATTTTCATAAAAAAAGCGAATTGTTTTATAATCATTATTAAGATTATAAGTCAAAGTTATCAATTGAAACGATAATTCGATACAGGCGTGCTACCTCTACCTCTATATCAATTAAAGAATGGCGCACACCTTAAAAAAAGGAACAGTACATTTTTAATATATATAAGAGAAAATTTCGGAGCCTTAAATTAGTATATTTTGTAGAAATTATTATAGTTTATAGATTTCAAATTTAGAATTTCTTTAAATCATCTATTAAAACTATGCACGCTTTTCAAATTGTAATAAAACCGTATTACAATTCGAAAACCGTTTTACAATTTAAAAACCGTATTACAATTTTACTATATGAATGTTTCACGTTATAATCATGGAAAGCGATCCAAGAAAATATGTTCTTTTTATTTGATTAGAAAAAATTATTATGTAAAATCGGTTAAACGTATAAGTCCCTTATACCAAATTTTCGCGATTTTCCCGATCACCAATTCACTTCATAACACCATTTCGGAACACAACAAGTTAAATCTAGGAAACTTTATAATATATTCACACTAAGAAAAGTCTTATAATTGGTTCAAATCTAAAGAATCATTCAGATACATAAAATGCTCACCATAAAATACTATAATTAAAATTTCATTTAAAAAATTATCTAATCTTCAATTTAAAGTTGTTAAATTTAATTACTGATGTGATTTTGTAAATAAAAACTTTGAAAATTTAAAGTCATCTCTAAAATCCAAAAGTGTTGAAATAAAATATAATTTTTATCACCTTCACGTTGTCAATTTGATCAATTTTTATGATACTTACTAACGAATATCAAATTGTATTCAAAGTATAATTCAAATTTAGGTCAGCATTTATTTCATTTTTCCCAGATTTTCATTTTTTTTATATCACTTACATATTAAATATATATACGTATATACCTTTTTTTATTTACAAAGTTAACAATCATTAACCTTTTTACCTTTATTTAATAAAAAAAAAAAATTCTTTAATAAATGTGTTAATAAAGGATATTTAAACGGAAATTATACTCAGACATAAAAGATATTCAAAAAATATCAGAAAAGTTTTATTCTTTAATAAGAAATTTGATGATTACCAATTGTAAGGGGCATCGTTAATTAGTAATTTTTGTATTTTTTTAATATACCTGATAAGGTTAAGGAATAATTATATATAGTTCTTTAAAGGAATAATTAAAGAGTTTCCTATTAGGAAATTAAATCTGAACAAAAATAAAACTATGTCTCACTTTGAAAAATTTATTTAACAATTAATTTTTCCAATTAAATTTAATATAGAACATTATAAACCATTTTTTTTTTTTTCATAATTTGAAAGATTTGGAATTTTCGGTTCATTACCAATTTACAAAATATTCTGAATTTTACGATAAAAAATTACTACCAAACAAAACATGAAATCGTATAAATTTAAATTATATTTTATATTATTGAAACAAGCGGCGCAATAATTTAATATTAAGCTATGTATTTTAATTTACAACAGTTGTCACGCTATGAACTTGTAAAACGTTTTAAGAATTATCTGAAATTTTATATTACATTACATAAATTGTAAAAAATATTTTGTATAACAAGGATTTTAAATATACTATAGTTGACTTTTAGAGTTTATCTGAAGAAAAAGTACAGAATCTTTTTTCCCGGTATGTGGCGCTGTATGTTAAAAATACCTACATGACTCAAAATTTGTAATGCAGGGTTTAATATTAAGTTTAATGCCCCACTTATAATATTAAATAATAAATTTTTGAAGTTCATTATAAAAATATTTTGATGTGATGCAAGGAGAAACTTTAGTTAATAATTATTTATATTTAAATCCACCTCTCCAACGCATGGTTTTAAGCATAAATAAAATTACTACTTAAGCAAACTGATGTATAACCTTTCCAATTTAACGTACTATCTACTAATAATTCTGTATAGCCTGACACTCTGACATAAAGAATTTTGTTTGATTCATTAAAAAAATACTCCAAAAATTTATTGATAATATAATTTGAAATATCCACAAGTAAAATATTTTATTATCTGTAAATTTTGGTGTTCATTTCGCATTAGCACGCAAATCAAATTTAGTTATAAGATGAAGCGGAATTAAATTTTTATTGATATGAAAGAAAAAAAAAATACATTAAGTGCAGTTGTCTTTGGAACTTTCCAAACATCTTTAACTTTTGTATTTTTCGATTATACGCCATTTGATAAAAATTCAATTTCTCAAATTGCACATAATCTTTATTTTTCTAAAAAAATTTAAATCTTGTTCTTTTAATTTACATTTTGTACAAATACTTAAATTGTCAAATCAATTTTTATTTTTTAAATATATTTAAATATTATTCTATATTT
This sequence comes from Rhamphomyia laevipes, assembly GCA_963920725.1. NCBI lineage: Eukaryota > Metazoa > Arthropoda > Insecta > Diptera > Empididae > Rhamphomyia > Rhamphomyia laevipes. Next base: position 34,054,831 of record OY987259.1, read on the forward strand.
AAAAAAAATTCTTATATACTTTTTACAACATTATTTATGCTTTGAATACTTGAAGTAGTCTTATCAAGCATATAACATCATAAGTGGAAACAGAAATAAAGTTTTTCAGATTTATATATTTTTTTTTATAGATTTTTAAGGTAACTTACAAACTGAAAAGAACAACAAGTACTTTTTCTCCACCTGCTGTTTTTCGTTATATTTTTTTTATATTACAACGACTTCAAGGATCCACTCAATTTATGAAATGTACACCGTACACACCACATCACATGGTATGAATTTGATATATTTTTCTGTCAATTTTCGTTGTGGAATTTTTTATTTGGTATGCATACTTCATGTACGTACAAATTATATTTAAATTGATATTTATATTAGCATAAAATCAAAAATTGTAGGTTTTATGAAAATATAATGTGTACAATAATTAAATTGAAACGATTTAAATTCATTATATTTTAATAATTTTAAGATAATTAACTTCGTATAGCTAATATTTATTCAGTTCACTCAGGTTTAAATGAGTACCAGCATACCAGTAATAAAAATATGGACTATGTAATTAAGATTTTAAGATATTCGTTGTCAGCAATTGGTCTCAACCGTTGAATTTTTCCCAGTTTCAGTATTAAAAAACATTCAAAAGAATCGGTAAAAACTTTCTGATGACTGAAATACTTGTCCTCTTGACGAGTAATAAATTTCTTACCCAAATATTTCTATGCTTTATATACACAATATGTATAACTAATGCCATATATACAAAATTAATAAAACCAAATTGCAATACCCTGTCAGGAAACCTCTCACATTGAAGCCATATGCATCCATCCAAAATAAAAAGGAAATAAAAAACTTTTTAAATATCATTTTTTTGAATCACGTATAATTCATAAATAAATTTTTATTTTTTATTTCTTTTTAAAGTTTTCAACTAAATAAAATTTTTTGAAATGTAAAAATATCTTTTTTGAATGATCAAAGGACATGCAAATAAAAAGTTTATAAAACTGAAACAAACTTAAAAAGTTTAATAAAAATAAATAAAATTAACTTATAAAATGAACTAATAAAATAAACTTAAATCGAAGAAATTTTTTTTTTCTATACGTGATCAAAATTTAAGATTATAATTTTTTTGGGAAATCAAAAGTAAAATTTAAATTTCCATATTATATTTTCAATGAAAATTTTGATTGAATTAAATATCTTTAAAAAAAAAAAATCCAAAGGGGACCGCAACGCAAAATGTAGTACAATAAACACGGATGTTAATACGTACGTAATGCAAATTAGTTATCATGTCAGTTATCCAAAAGATGCTGGAAGAATTGGAATATACCAGAACAACCGCCAGTTCATAGAATTATCAAAAATGGGGGCGAAAGGGATACTCAGACTTACCTATAAGTGTAATAACTTGTGTTTTGAGAGGCCATTGTTCAAAATAACAAATTAGATTTTGCTACCACGTGCAGCGGATCAAAGCCTTTTACACTTTAATACTTAGGAAAGGAATTTAAATCTCGTAAAGAGGTTACGTACAAAGTTGTCAGAAAGTTCATACCGAAACTTTTGAACATCTACAAAAATTCAAATTAAGAAAGGTACATTGTTCTTTTAGGAAGTGGTGTTGCCAGGCGTTAAGAAGTCTGCAATATTTTTAAAGATTTTTTTTAAAAAAATAAATAACTATTATAAGGAATTAAATGAATAAATAAACTTTTTATTTATAAAAGCAAAAGTTTTATAAATTATATAAAAGTTTTAATAAAGTTTTTTTAAAAAAAATATTTGCATTTTTTTCTTTATAATGGATAATTTTGTTAGAAAATTTCCAATGTATTTTTATGTTTATAAATAAAAAAGATAATTCGATCTGTAGAGCACCGTAGAAATAAGATAGTTAATAAGAAAAATTATATTAAAATTAAAATATCAATAATAAATTATTCCGAACAACATTTTTTTTTTTATACTACAGTTCAAGATACTGAAAGAAATATTAGATCCAAATATTGAATTAACTAATTAAAACAATTTTTTTTTATAAATATACTTTAAAAAAGTTCATATGCAAAATCTGAAATAATATTTCTTTACAAGTGAAATAATTTAATAACTAATATTAATTTAGTAAATACTTGATATGAAAATATAAAATTCTCCTTCTTCTAAACTCATACAATCCAATCGGAGATCAAGATTCATCTAAATTCTTTTCTTCATCTAAATATCTCGCTCTGTTCCAGTACTGCAGCCGTAATATATGTATTTCTAGTGTCGTTGGCCACTCCATTCGATATCCTTATTTTAAGATTTCCGAATAGTTTTCTTCGGCTTGTTATTTTCGTAACATAGATTTTAGTAACGTGGAGTGGTTGTCTGCCATGAATATCATTTATTTCCAGTTATTATTTATGTAAAAAATAAAAATGTATATTCTAAAATTTTTTTCATAAATTTTAGTTATTTTATTCATACATAGTTATTTACATAATATTATATACGTAAATTTCTAGTGAAAACCAATTAATTTTAATATAATTGACTCCAAAAGAGAAAATAATTTTTTAATAACATTTTCAAAATATAGTTTAAAAACTGATCAAATATTCAACCTTTAAGGATGGGGTGCATAATACCTATTGCAGTTGATTAAATAACATATTAATTTCATTCCTCTTCACATTTGCTTCAGTTTGGATTTGAAAAATTTAAATAGTTTCAAACTCTTTCGATTCGGTTCGTTTCAATTTGATTTCAATGGCATCTATGTGTTCACTCAAATGAATTTCCATAATATAGGAAGATGTCATATTTGAACTTTACTGCACTGAACGATACAATCTAACCAATACTTTAATATACAATTTTAACTAAATTTTAAATTTATGAAAAAGATTAAGTCTTCCATTCAAAAATCATTATTCAGCAGCAAACTATTTATTATAACAAAATAAATAATTGATTATAATTGATTAGAAAATAAAATTTAAATATATTTGAGATAAATGTACAAAATTAATTTTAATGAAATTTGTTGTAACATAAAATTTTTATTGATTGTTTATGATTCTTCAATTTTAAATTTAGTATCATTTGACTTGAAATCAATAAAAAAATATTATATTATGTATAATTAAAAAAATACTAGAGCAACTAAACGATTATAAATTTAAATAAATGGATATTATAAAAATGTATAGTAATTCTAATTTTCTTCAAACTTCGTTGCTTTTTTCTTATTATTTAAAGAAATTGTTCAAAAAATTCTTTCCAAAATTTTGGAAAAATAATTTAAGTATATTTTAATTTGATAACTTAAAAGTTATTGAGTTGGCTTAAAGAAGTTTATCCTTAAAAGGCTTCTTTTCCATTTCTATATATAATCTACTATTAATTACTTTTACAGCGATTGTTCTCACAGTTAAACATTCTTTAATTGTTAAACATTCTTTAAGAAATAAAATATAAAGTTATACAGATTAAAAATTCTGAATATTCCCAAAATTATTCAATCATATCTCATGAGCTTTTGTTATATTTTCAATACATATTCTTGTGATTATCTATTTTCAAATTAATTAACCCTCAACTACTATCGTGTTGGGTATAATCCACCCTAACAATAAAACTATATCGAAAAAGTGAACAACTACAGAATAGAAGATTTTTTTTATCCTTTAGTATTTTAGTTTCAGCTTTCAAATTTGACTTTCTCCGAGAATATTCTTTTAACAAATACGCTTCCGAAATGCATTTTTGCTAAAATTAACTAGTTTCAGTATTATCTTTATAAAAATTATAATTTATAAAAATGCAATAAGCCAAAAATTTGGTTTCTAGCCATTGTAGTGTTAAAGTTTTCAGTTAAAATTGATAGTTTTTGAAATTTATATGATATTGTTCGTCATAGAAGATGAATTTAAATAGATGGATGGATTACACCCAAGGCTGGTAATGCAATATAATAATTGAGGGTTAAGTAAAAATGATGTAACAATCAATAATATAAATATTTATCAATAAATATTTAATGAACAATTGATAATAATTTATTTAATATGTTCTTATTCTGAATTGAATTTAAAAATTTTTGGTATCTATTTAATATTAATTTCAGTGTTTTTTGTACTGTATTCAATTTTTTATTTTTCTGATATTATTTGAATGATTTTTGAATGATTTCTGATTATGGTTTACAAATATATTTGATTGAATTATTTGATATAAAATATAGAAGATTCAAAATATTATAATGGAATTTATAAATTTAGTATAACCACCAAAAATTTTATCAAATCGAGAAATCTATTTTTATCTTAATTTTTATTATAAGTAAAATCAAATTACGAAAAAAATATTTCTTGATTAATCTCTAGATAATATTCTGCACATTTTATATTAATTGACTTTGATATGGATATGGGCCTTACATATATGAATTAATTTCTTATAAGAATATAAATATTTATTTGTCAAAATGACTGTTAAGTTAAAACGAAACCATAATGAACTTAAGGAACCTTAAGTTTACGATTTCATTATAAATTATATAGTGGCATGGCAAACTTATGTGTCTGTTTCGGTAAGTTTTTTTTATCCTTATATAGTTAACTTTTGAAAAAGCAAAAATTTCACCTATCAGCGTTGAATGGTGGCTTTTGTTATATATTTGCCGCGTTGTTAAAATGTAGTAGGAAACTTTTGCCGTAATTATAATATTTTCAATATCCTTTTACAATTTTCAAATTAATCCAAATTAATAATTTTAATTTATATTTTGTAATTTAATTCAAATCGTATAGCTCAGCAATTTCAAATCGTAGCTCAGCAATAAATCTACAAAAAAGTAAAGAAACTGCAAACTTGGAAAAGTTCTTTTCAATGTATACATTGGTAATTATATATTGGTCGCCATCAACTCCTGATCGAGCTATGATATCAAACCTGATTTGTCATAGCATTTATATCTGACTGCTAAATGATTTTATTACGGATAGTATGAAAAATCAGGTTTAACGTTTACGACATGAATCAGAAACGAGGACTACATGGTATGATTTTGTTTTCACATTTTTGTTAGGGATGATTTTTGGGTATTTTAAAATCAGGTATGATCATTTTTCCTAAAAGGACGTTGAAAATTTTTAATTGAATATTTCGAAAATTTAAAAAAAGATAATTATTAATGTGATAATTTTATTAATTGTGTGACATTCATAATATAATTTTTTTTAACGCTATTATGGTTTGGCTTAACGTTTATGCATTTATTCAGTCATTTTTAGTTCACTTAAAAAAATTTCTTAACTTTCCTAAAGTTACTTATTATAGCTCGACTTTTAGTTATTTTAATTTAATTAATACTGAATTTCATGTCAACCATTTGCATTTTATCACTGCAATTTCTTTTTAAATAGCTATACTAAAACTAAAGTGTTTAAGGTGTTTCGATATTTATGGATGTAATAAATAATGTTCATGAATAATTAATTTTTGGAATTTTAACAGTCAATGATTAATTTGATTTTAATTATTTTTATAAATAATAAATTTATAGTTTTCATTTTTAATTTATCAATTCATTTAATTTAAAGACGCAAAGTCTTTTCTATTAGATTTCTCTAAATTTTCTATTAGATTTTCTTAAATTAGATTTTCTTAACAATATGTTTTTCTATAATATGAAATGTCAATTTAACATCAGTTTTAGAAAGGATATAAAATTTTCCTTTATATTATTTTTTTGTATTAAATTCAATAATTTTTATTTTTACAGAAATTCCACTGACAAAACTGAGTCATTTATCTACGATCTTTGGTTCTATAATTTCGTGAACAGTATTTAGTGAATACAATATATAAAAACTAAATCTAAAACATCTACGAAATCTGGAAGTTTTTACATTGTATTAAAATTACCCGCATCTTGCTAGGAAAGTGAAGCCCAACCTACAGCTTTATACTATCCAAGTTACAAGTTTTTATATAACACATTTAATATTCTTGATTTTATAGATAATCTGAATCTATTTTTCATCCCCTTCAAACACAGGGAAACACAGTTAGGTTTCATGTATAAGGTGTATAGAAATATTATGAAGCATATAATCTTATCAGTCTGAACACCGCTGAGAGTGTGCACTTGTTTTTTTATTTAATTAAATTTGGTAATTACCTTGACATATCTTACCTTACTATATAATGTCTAAGATAAAATAGAACCAACCTCAAAAGTGGTACTTTTTAAGGGAATTGCAAAATTAAAAAACTTCACCTTTTCAATCGTAAATTTTCTGTTTTCTCCATTGACTTCTCCATTGAATATTATTCCATGTCGCTGGAATAATATTTTAAGGACACCAAATAAATTATAGTTTCGCTCTTATATAATTTGTTTCTATTCTTTTCCAAAATGGCATTTATAATCTGTCCGTTTCGTATGGACGAATACCAGACAGAAAACAAAAAACTTTAGTAAAACAAAAGTTAACGAAATTTTAATGCTACAAAAAATATTTTAAATAATTTTCTAAAATTATTATTTTATTTATTTAAAAATAAAACAAATTATTTCGTTTTTAATTAAAACAAAAATAATTTATTTAAGTATCTTTATAAATCCTTATTATCCTTATTTCAAATGATAATGTTTTTAAAATGCATAAAACTATTTTCTTTTTTTCATTTTTAACTGGCAAACTGTACAGTGTGATAAATTATATAGAACTATATCTAAACCTCTAAACATTATGCGAAAAAAATATAATAATTGTTATCTAACTGTTATGGAAATGAGCACGAAATCACGTCGGAAAATCTTGTTTAAGGTAGAAAGAAAATAGAAAATAGACAATATAATAATTTTAATATAAAATTTTTCTTATAGTTTTGTAATTTTATACAGGGTCACAACTTTTGCACTTGATAATTTATTTTAGCTGAAATTAATAATTTTATTGTTTTTATTATAATTATTGTATGTCATACCGATTTAATATGTTACACACTAAAAGACAGTCGTATGAATATCTGGTTTGGGGATAGTTGGTTTTGGTTGTTAGGTTGATGGGACAGTATGTATATTTGTATTGGAATGTCACCCTGTGCAGACATGTTGGAATGCAATATTCTACTGGGGAATTATAAATAAATAAGTAAATAATAAATTTATTACACAGGATGGTCCATAAATATAGATGACAAGCGGGATTCAACAGAATTTGAGAAAATATGCTATAGGATTTTAAGTAACAATCTAGATTCAGGTAAGAACTTAAAAAAATAACTGACTTAATATTCAGGTACATAGCATAAGAAATACTTAAAGGATAAAGTTGCAATTTTAATTATATTTTGAAAGAACCCGTAATAATCAAATTAGTGAAGAATTTACATTAATATAAATATTTGATCTTGTAAAGCGTAATAATTTACAAATTAGCTTCTAATTAATCCCGCAGTTTGTGTTGTGTAGTCACGAAACAAGTAGACCGTCTTTCTGACTTGTAATAGCATAAACTGATCTTATACATCATAGTTTTTGCTGTTGACCGTCCGATAGTTACTCATATGTTTGTCACAATCAATAAATTTTCGATAATAATTGTTGATTTTTTAATTTTTTAGTAGCGAGTACAATCTAAAAATCATAATTTCTATAAAAAGTTCATAAAGTTCATTGAAATAAACAAACTTTATAAAAATGTAATTCATATTTTTCTGAACAAATTAATATTAAATAAATTTGAAGCTGTATACAAATTATATTGTACCAAATATAATATGATACTACATATATCTTTGGTATAGTGTAATTTATTTAACCAAATGACAAGTACAGAAGAGATCAACTTTTTACAATTTACGTGTATTGTTATGGAAAATCTAAGAAGTGTAATTGTGTAGTGATGTAGATAAAATATTTTACCCAATTCAATTCAATAATATTCAATAATAGCTCATAGAATAGTTCTTATCCATTTAATTTATATTTGGAACACTTTTTTGAACTAATTTGTCTAAAATTTGAGGTCTCTATCTTCACTGGGATTATGCTAAATTTTAATTTACGAATACAATCGTGAAGTCTTTAAAAGTACGAAACTTTGAACACGTTTCTAAAATCATCAGAAATCGTGTATTTTCCTCAGTTAAGAATAAACATTAAAACAGAAGTGCTGATTTTTACAAAACACTATGCTATAAATATCAACAAGTGTTTGGACTACTCCTAGGTTAATAGCTTTTTAAATCTGTCTTGTATTATTTTCCATAAAATAATAAATAGAAGGATAAAATCTAACACAAATTGACTTTGTTTATTGTCAAAGCACAATGGAATCCATACAAAATAGAATGACATCATCTTGTCTATGATGTCTAAACGTTTCAAATGAAAATAATAATAAAATTTATATATAAATAATATTTTTTTCTTGAAATCGATTTTAATACTACCGAATAATGATAAAATTTATATCTTATAGTATTATGCTTCGTCAAAATTAAATTTTACTTACTATTATTCTGCAATTGACAAATTTAAATTTCATAAATCACCTTTATAAAATTTATATTTTAATACTGAAATTTATTAATATTGTTGGAAATATTTAAATTAAATTCTTTGAAAATTATGATTTTAATGAAAATTAATATTTTTAAATAAAAGAATTACTATTATTTTTTTTTTATAAAAACATAATATTTTCATAAGAAAAATTATATTTTTTTCATTTTACACTGTGAATAATCATCCCAGAGAAAAAAACATCAACATTTTAATGATAACAAATTTATATTACAAAAAAATAAACTTAATCTTGTCGGTTATTTTTATGCTATTAAATCTTTTACTGCAATTTTGATCCTTAAGGTCGAAAATCCAATTAAATGGATTATAAATTCAACGTTAGCCAAAAGTTATTAAAGTATTTAATATTTCCTTAACAAACAAAAAAACATATTTTTATGATAAAGGCAAAAGATATTCCATTTTAATGTAAAGATAATTCGTAACATAAATTTAAAGAAATTTAGTAAATAAATTATGTTTCTTTAGTTTTGATATTCTGAAGCCTACGATAAAAATCGATATAATTTAAAAGTTTTGTAAAAATTTCTAGTAATTAATTTGAGATCAATAATATTTCCAAAATATTTGGTTAAAGGTTTCACAATTCAAATGGAAATTTTGTTCCACAGTTTGTAGTATCATAAATTTCTCTTTTATAATTAATTATTGGACGTATTTTAATAAAGCAGAACTTTATTAAAAACATAGATGTAGTTTTCATAATTTTTTGATTTGTTTTGTCCTTTGTAGTTTTTCCTTCAAATAAAAAGTGAATTTTCATTTTGAAAAAATTTTAGAAAAAAAAAAAATGCTAAAAACTAGAAAGAAGTTTTTGGCTGATTGCCATCATATGGATTCAATATTTGGTTTTTTCTAAGTTATTTGTATTAGTTATTAGAGTTATATTCATAATGGGAAACCCAAAGGATATTAATTTCCTTTGTAACTGGGGATAATTAATAATTTGTACAAAATATTGTATTTACTTTTACCGATATTTATGTTCATAAGTTGATAAGTTGTTTGTAATTTGGATAGCCCTTTTCGTAAAAGTGTTCATTTTGATATCAAATATGGGGAAATATGAAAACTCCACGTGAATATAAATCAACTATGATTTTGGTTGAAAATTTTAAAAGTTATACATTTTTGAAAAGCCGTTCCTCTTTAACCTTTTAATAGATCAAATGACAGTTGTCAGTAAAGTAAATTCCAAAATTACATTACCATAATTGGACGGAAACTCCGCATATTATCAAAACATTCGAAATATTGAGCTTTGACTTTGAGAAAGAAAAAAAAATTATTAAATATTCATTGTATTTATATCCATTTGTTGGGAAATATTCATACAAAAATTCTTATCAGAAAACTTTTGATTATAAGCGAGAAAAAATATATATCACAAGATATTAAAAGTTGAGAAAACCTAAATTTAGGTAAAAGCTAAAAATGTGTAGAAAATTTAAGAAATGTTAAAAATATAGCAAAGACTTAAGAAATTTATAAATAAAAAATTGGAAAAAGACGTATATAAAATAATAAAAAAAATAATATATTTAATGTAAGAATTTACTTACCTATGATACAAATTCAAAATGGCTGAATATACAAAAAAAACTACTGAAATTATTTTTCATAACACTAAAAAACACATTATTAATTTTTATAATTTTCATTATATTTTAACATTCAATTTCAAGGAAATATATATTTTCTATAATTAACACATTCACTTTCATATTTTTTAAATTTAAATTGTCATTAAATAAATATTTTCACATACAAAAAAAAAAACCTGAAATTTTTTTATTTCAATGCACAATTCTTAAAACAATTAGAAACTCGGAAAAATAAAATGTTTTAACATTTTCATATTCGGTAATTATTTAAAAACCTTATAATTTTATTATTTTTGAATATTTAGCAAGTTAAAAAGTAAATTAATTTAATTTCCTAATAATATTATTAAATTGATTAAAAAAAATCGCGAAATATAAAAGCGCGCAAAATTTGAATTTGAAAATATCGTTTGATTAATAGGTGAAAGTATAATTAATTTAATATTATTAAATTAAAAATAAATATTAAAAATTATAAAATATTAAATTATAAATATTTATAATGTCTAAATAAATTTATAAATAATTTCTGTTTTTTGTATATAAAATCATTTTGGTTTCTGTATATTTATTACGACTACTTAGAATAACTTTGAAGTGCAATGTTGCACTTGATGGTCAAAAAATGGATTTAGCTGAAACTTTTTTTTTAGGTGTTATTCATGGTCGGGGAGTCAAAGTGTCCGGCGTACGCGTAACTCAATTTGGATGTGCACAGCAATATCTCCAAGAACTGCTCGTCAGATTTTAATCAAATTTCATTCTGATGTCCGTACTAGATGAGATCGATACTATCAGTGAGACCATGTAAGAATTTATCGTTTAGGTGGAAGCCCTGGATTTTTCCTCTATACGGAAAAAATTATAAAAAATATATATATATCTCAGATTTGAACGAAATTTGGTACATAGCATGGTATCTTGGTATCATGGTTGTGCACAAGCGAACCTAGCTAAAGGTCTGTATCTTCAGGAGTCATACTAAAATTTCATAATGTTCTAAGCTAGACTAGAGCATATAGAAATTATTATTAAATTTATTATGTCAGATTGTAATTGTATTCCATCTAAATTTGATCTAATAATTATAAATATAAATACTATTTGATGGAATTGTCTCCCGCCTTTTTCATTACGTTTATGTTCGCAGGGATTTTTAACAAATATAAGCTCCTTTAAAATAAAATATTAATTTACTTCATTATAAAGAATATTATTCTTTATCCAATTATTCTAGACTGCAACAATCTATTTATAATAAATATAATTTGATAATCTCAAATGAATTTATATTAAAATATTATATTCAAAATTCACTTACAAAAAAATTATTATATTAAAAAAAAAAATTTATTTTACTACATTGACTCTCCTGGTAATGTAATCCATTCTATACAATTTTAATCCTTTCAATATTTATTGTACACAGTAAAGTACATAAATATAAATATATATAAATATATATAAAAAAAAAAAATCTGAAGTATATTTTGACCTGGTGCCCTTCTACAAAATGGTACCATTCTCTAGAAAATAAAATCTTTTTCATAAAATTTATTTTTTCCTATAAATCTGTTATCATTTTTATTTATCGATTCTTGTTTTTCGATAAGTATTTTTCTATATATACAATACCATCAGAGAGAAGACCAACTGTTGCTTCAAAATAACCAACCATTAAATTTTAGAAATCAATGCTCGAGGTCCTTTTATTCTCATCATTTGTTCCGGTTATAAAATTTTTGTGTATATACCATTTTTTTTTTTTATGTAATAATAAATTTTTTTATTCAAGGATCTTTTTAAAGAAAATTTTAGATTTATTCCTTTTTTTTTGTACATATAAAAGTTCAGTAACTTTTAATGAATACTTAAGAATAATTTTGAAAAAAAAAGAATAATGCCAAGAAAAATTAGAAGTATCTGAAAAATATGTTTCGCAAATTTAATTTTTTATTATACAAATTTATGGTTAATGGGAAATTCATCGTATAAAGTTCATCGCTAGAAAATCTATCGCGATAAAAGAAGATTGCTCTTTGTAAATGTAATGGAAATCATAGTTAAAACTAAAAAATAAATTAAATATTTAATTGAAGTTATTTTCGGCTTCATGATTATACACTCTATGCTATTTCACTTGAAACATGTTGCTGCAACACTTAAAATGTTGCACATGTTGATAAAACTTTTATTATTACGATTAAATCAAAATGTATTTTCGCGGTGAACTTTCTGCAATGAACTTTCTGTAATGAATTTTCCGGACACACACATTTTTCCAATTATTATATTATAAATTATAAAGTTTTTTGATAAAAAGAATTAATTTAAAATTACCTAAATGATAAATATAAATATCAAAAATTTACAGCAACCAAAGCAATGCGAAAGGCATCTAAAAAAAAGTCAGATATGACCAGCAAAAAGTACAGGTGCGACCAACTGTGTCTTCCAATAAAATATTATAGACTAAGACTAGCGTATAACATTTTAATTCCAATAGAAACGGGTTGTAAGTGATTTCAAGTAAACAGACTTTTGGGAGCTTATTAAAAGTGGTCGTAACTTGTTATTGTCAGTACTTTGAATTATGAATATGAACCATAACCCTGATAATGTCGTTACAATACAAATATATACCATGCACTTAGGTTTATTTCAAAAATTTCTCAATTTTCTAATCATAGCCTATCTTTTACTATAAAAATGATTAATTTCTGAAGTTCTTTTAAAACCATTCGTCCATATTTAACATCTCTATAATCTACACGCAATATTTTTACATCTATACACTATAAATTCATTGTTAATATTAATAATATATTGATTATTAATAATAAATTAATAAAAATTACACTTGAAAATTAATAAAATATTTTAACTGACTATGGATCTATGGCAAAACTATTCGTGTTCATGGCATCGTAATTAATTTGTATAAAAAGTTTCAAGAGCTAAACAATATCGAATTGATTGATTTAATTCTAATTTACATAACAGAAATGCTAGGAAAATATTGATTTCAATATGCGAAATATAAAACGCTTGTTACACTATGGTTTAACATCACCAATATTAGTCAATTCATATTTATTAATCATGTTTTCGCTTTAACATGAAAATTGATTATTTAGTTTTTAATATATTTTAAATATCAATTTTATATAATTTTGATGATGTCTTCTCCACATATCATCAATAATAGCAATTAGTTACAAAAGTTTCGAATAACCTATACCTAAAAAAATATTTTTTTTTCTATAGAAATGGTAACAAGAACGAAGGACTACACGAAATCGTGTTTTTATATCATTTCACCAACACGAATATTTCATTGTGAACGCGTGTATAAACATTTCAAATAAAAAAAAAATTGAAATTCTACATTGAAATATTGCATAAATATAAAAACCAATATTTTTTAACTATATTGAAATTGTATACCTAATATTATATATGAGATATTTCAATTAAATAAGGTTTTTTCCTACTATAAAAAAAATAAAAAATAAAAATTTGAATTTCAAATTAATCTAAAGTGAAAATTTTCTCATCATTTTCATTTTCATTTTTTTTTTTTATTTTTGTTGTTATTTTTTGTTGACATTGATTTGAAATTATATGAAATTTTTTTTATATAAAAATTTATTTTTCTTCACACTTTTGAAAAATATATAAATAAATTAAATGTAAATTAATTTTCCACTTTACCATTTGAATATTTGAATAAATTATAGCTAAAAAAAAAATAAAAATTCCAAATTAAATGTCATCTGTACGCGATATAAATGTATAATTAAAAATAAAGAAAATAGCCAATTTTTTTATATTATTAATTTAGTTCACATAAATAACTAAGATTTATTTATTAATTTTTATATAAATTTTACATAAATATTTTTGTTAAAAATTTATATTTTAATTATTCACTTTTTTTTTAAGGAAATCTTTAAAGAAATTTTCTAAATTTACGTATATTATTCAAGAAATTAAATATTAACAGATAAAATGGAAAAATAAATAAAATGAAATTTAAATAATTTGAATTACTTTACATTTTAATTAATTTTTTTTTTTTTTGAAAATGCATTGATTCGTCGATAATCTGCGTAACGAAAATTACAATATAAATTTTTAATCTAAACTGAAAAAAAAATTAACATAAATTGTTTTATTTTTACATATTTTTAGGATATTTCTTTATTTCATAAAAATTTGTAATATAAATTAATGAGATTTTTTAAAATTTAATGTACAAAATAAAGTTTTGTTTATAAATTTTGTAAAGAAAATCAATGAAATTTAATAGAATCTTTTACGGAACGTTAAAAAAGGAATAACCGAAATTATGTATTCAGAAATATGTCTATTAAGACATAAAGAATGTATTACAATTTGGATATATTGATAGGGACGAACAGAATTTATCGATTTCTAATGACATATTACTGATACGTAATCAATCATTCACGAAGTTTAGTTATTTTTTTGCGTTTTTGAAACTCCAATCGTTTGAAAACGTAAGAAATGATTTCAGTTTTCCATCACAACTGTTCATAGTTATACCATAAATACTCTTAAATGCCAGTTAGTTCTTTTATTTACAATCAATTCCAAGTTACTTTGAAATTACCTATGGAAATATTTAAATTCAATTTATTTATTTTTTGAGAATTTAAAAATGATTTTTAAATATCAACTGGGAGGAAGGAAGTCTTCAAAGAATCGATAGATAGAAGAATAATTATGATTAATTTATGACAGCGAAAAAAGTTTTTAAATAACTAGAATATTTTCTATGTAATGAAATTTCTACTTTTTACATTGCACTCAGTCGATCTGTCGATCCCTGACAGAATAAAATTATTCATATATCCTTTAACATATATTTTGACGATGCTCTGATCCAGGAACTGATAATTATTCGATTATTCCATAGCAATGCAGAGCTTTAAAAATTACAGATATCAAACAAAATTATCGAATCCAGAATTGTATTGCTTAAAATGACTTAAAAATAACAAATCACCGAGTACTGAAACCAACATTTCGAAACCGTAAAGTAAAATTCCATAGATGATCCTCCAATTTGAAAGATTCTGCTTTGATTATATTAATAATATTCAGAACGGGACAACTTGTGACTTTTAATATTTTATTAAATAATAATTTATTTCCATAAAACTATGATTTGTTAATTTTAAATGACCTCCATTTTCCATTTAAATAACATCTTTAAATGGCCTCCATTTCTTGTTTAATTAAAAAGTTGGTACACCTTGTACCTAGAGATTTTGGATTAATTTTTATCTATGAGAAAAGTTTTGTTTAATAATATACTTTAATATAAAAAGCGTCCACTAGTGTCCACTAAATATACCACTAATTATAGTGTCTTTTCTAACATAGAAACTCAATTTTATTGTAGTTATATACATCCAAAAAAATTAAAATGTCATTTAAACTTAATACTTTTAATGTCCTACAAAAAAAATTGTAAATTTGAAAATTGTTAATCTACTTAACTAAACTAATAAAATATTTAAATATAAATTATTTTAAAACAGTCAAAACCACCAACGAAATAAACTTTTTTATTATATACAATTTTTGACTATAGTTCGTCGAGATAAATGCATCTAATAAAGGATTATTATCGGATGTAGGTACGAATATAATGCAATAATATAAAAGCAACTTTTCACCTCTATAATATTTATTTTAATTTTTTTAACTAATTTCGAAATTGTAATTTTTGTATTAAAAAAGTTTTTTTTACTATAGCAACCAACATCAAATTAGAATGAAAGGATCAAAAGTTTAAAACCTTTTCAAACTTTTTTTTTTTTTTTTTGCTGGCAATTTATTCATCGACAAATAATATAAAATAAAAATATATTTTATAAAAAGGATTTAAAACTTTTTACATTTGCTCACTAATTAATGCAATAATTGTGATTTTGTACTACCAATTAAAGTAGAGTTTAATATATTTATTTATATTATTTGGAGTATAGTTTATTACCAGTGCCTTTTTTCAATGACTTTGTTTAAATAGTATTATAGCAAAGTTTCAAGTGATTTTTTTTATTGATGTATAAAATAATAAAATACAAATGAAAACTTTATATGAATAATATGAAATTGTTGAAGTGTCGGAATTTTTTATTCTGCCGACGGAGATTCAGTGAGCATACATCAATGATTTCCGAATTATTGACAAAGTCGTCGCAAAATTATTATAATATTTATGTTAGCAAGTATATAAATTCAATATTTATGTTATAAGTATGTACAAACACAAGGTACTAATAGTTATTAATAGTCAACTATTCGAGCTCGACTCGACATAATGCAAATGCAGAGCACCCTCTAGTTACAGTGGCGCGTCAGTACTGTCAGTAGATTTAAACATCTCGACTTAAGTGTATGTCTAGGAATTCCTCCGGAGGTAGATCTTTAAGTGAAAGAAGTATCCACTCTATAGATTATAGAAATTCCAGATCGCATTTGTAAATTTAGTCTCTATCCATATTAAAGACAAATACCCTTCCAGGGGCCACTAGAAGGAGGTATCACAATTAAATTTTAACCCATTAATTTCCTTCAACAATTGCAACATTATATTATAAATAAAATAACGACATAAATAATAATCCCGACTCCCGTGCCAGTTCACACAATGTAAACAAGAAACACATTGAAAAATTATAATATAAAACTGGACCGAGTACTCCACTTATAGAGACAAAAAAATTGATAAGTTTTTAAGTAAGACCAATGAATAATAAATACTTATTGAGTTTTGTTTAATATTGGTCTGCATTTCACTAAAATTTAATAGAGAAATAAAGACGACATCCATCAAAGTAAAATTGGAAAGACTTTTATAAATAAATAATGGCACAAAGCATAAAAATTGATCTTTTCTTTAGGATATAATTAGCACCACTAAAATATATAAAATATATTGAAGCAAACTATGTTAATGTTTTTTTTATAAATAAAAATTTAAAAAAATTTTCCATCTAAATAGTAAAAGCGCCCGGCGTTGTTTAACTTCGATTATCGGACGAGAACTGGAGTTTTCAACGTGGTATGGCCGTTGACAAAATGTCATAGTTAAAGTTAATTTATAAATAAATGATTATTTTTAGTGAATCTTAACAAGTCCCAATTAAAAAGCAATGTTTTTGGCAAAATCACTGTTAAATATAAAATATAATTACGAGTAATCTGGTCTGCAATTTGGTTTGAAAGACGTTTCCGAAGAAAAATGATTTGCAGTACTTTAAATTATTCCGAATCTTCCGAATGCTTTTGATTTAACTTGTAAGGTAACCTAAAAATTATCATATACATTCACCATTATAAATTTATCATAAACTTTTACCATTATAAATTTATCATATACTTTTACCATTATAAATTTATCATATACTTTCACCATTTTAATATAACTGACGTTTAGTTTGGACTTTGAAAATTTGGATTGTTACATAAGCAAAATAAAATTAATAAAATCTATTATCATTGTATATATTCATATACAATGCTATTATTTAGGAAAATTTATATACCGAATATTAATGTATAATATTTTGAAAAAGAATTTCTGATTTTACAGGATTTCGATATTCCAATTTTAGTATACCTGAGTGCATTTTTTACGAGCGTCTACAGCTTAATTTGATATAAAATGAGTATGCAAAACCGTAATAATTCGTAGAATTAGAATAGCGTTAAATTTTACTTCTATTCTTTTTAGCATTTTTAAATTTTCGTAATTTTGGTATCGTTGAACAAATATTAAAATGTAGAATAAGAAATAATTAACGATGCAAGTTAAACTTTTATTAGCTTACAGCTTACACCAATAATGAATTCGTAAAGAAAACTTATTAAAATTTATAATATTAGGAATCCATATTTCAATTTCAAATCCTCAGAAGTTACACTAACTATTTAAATTTTTGTATGATCTTTCATATAATTGATTATCAATCATGTTTTTGGTTCAATATGTTTGAAATACATAGATGGAAAACAGTTTGCGAAGGATTTATCTATTAAATTGAGTGTCAGTGGAGATTGATTGAACATTTAAAATCTAAATTATATTTCATTATGTTCAATTCTCTATCTACATACTCCATTCAGTAATTATTACCCAATCTGACATTTCACAAACAGGTTGTCATCTAGTTGTTAGTTGATGCTACTAAATTTTCAGTCGGTAGCTTCTTCAGTTCACTAGAAACTAATATAAACAGTTAAGCTTCTATAGTAGATTTATGTCATAGATCTAAACCTAAATCATGTATAAATAATTGTTTTTTCGTAATATTTCAAAAATTGTAAACAAAAATTGCTAATTTACGTGACCGACGTTTTTACGAATTATATTTTTTTATAAATTTAATATAAATTCAATAAAAACATTTTTTTTTATATAATTTTCATCATTTTTTATTTATATAATAAATTTTAAAAATAATTTTTATATACGTTTGTGTGTGTATAGATTTTTAATGTTTAGTTTTTTATCATAATAATTTTATTAATTGAATTTTAAAAATTTAAATATACAAATAAAAAAATTCTATAAAGACTTTTTCAATATTTTGTGACAATAATATTTTTTTTTTGTGTATATTGACTTTTCTCAGACTAAATATTTGATTAGTGATTCTAATTTTGAATATTTAATTTTAATTAATTTTTATTTATTATTTTTTTATGATGTCCATTAACATTCCAATTGAATCACTGGTTCATTGTTACTTGTGTAGTTTATGTATAGTTTACCTTAATTTCTATTTAAAAACAGATATAAATATTAAAATAATAAAATTTTGTATTTTTTTTTTTCAGTTTTTTTACCATCATAAGAATTATTTATATTTATAATGTTTTAATTGTTTAATAATACGGAATTTTATTTACGAAATAGTTAACATAACAAAAACTGTTTTGAATAGATTTAATTTTTATTTTACCAATTAACAAAAATTATCCAATATATTTTTTATTTAGGAATCTTTAACAATTTTTTTTTTTTTTTTAATAACAGAAATATTCTAATAATTTCTATAATGTAAAAATATGGCGCAAAAATATTGATATTTTTTAAAATAATATTAAAATTTAAATGAATTATACAATTAATGAGCAGAGAAAATCATTAATAATTATAGAAAAATGTATACAATAATTAAACAGTTTCTTTGTTTTAATATTATATTGTAAAAGTATAAAATTATTTTTATATTTTATAATAATTTTAAATGCAAATTCGATTTAATTATAATATTATATATAAAAAATGAAAAACAAAATTAACATTTTATTGTATTTTTTAAAAGTTTTCTTATTATTGGTGGGGTTTTTTATTAAAAATAATTGTGATCACTCTCAACTCTAATTACCTATACAAATTAATTTGGTTTGCAATATGATTTTTAAAATATTTTCATTATTTTTTTTTTTTAAATAGTAAATAGCAAAATATTTAAAATAAAAAAAAATAAAATAAAAGTACAAGTCCATCGTTTTCAGCGAGGATGTTAAATTTATGTATTACAAAATTGCGATGTAATTTAATGTTTTATTTACTATAATTCTGTGATTTGTAAATTTTACATTTCCATATGAAACATATAATTATTTTTAGTTTCTGTATCGATATCATCTGATAATTCAGAATCATTTGATTCACGTGATTTTAATGCTGATTTATTTAATTCAGCGAAATCTACGCCACTATCATGATTGGATGCATCTTTACGAAGAGGTTTACGCTAAAAATGATTAAAAAAAATAATATTAGAATTCGAAATATAATAAAACTTAATTTTTAATAAGATATTTATTTAATAAATTTAATATTATATCATTTTTTAAAGAATTTTTAATATATTGTTCAATGTTAACAAGAAAAATAGTTTTGTCTGTAGTTTTGTTAGTCTGTTCAAAACTATTATCTGGATACAGCAGGACTAGAAACTGCTAATCGAAATATAAAAGTCCTATAGACTTTTATGATCCCTATCAGATTTTAATTCAATAGGTTAAGGTCTCTGAATCCTTGGTATTTTATAGGGTATGAACCCAGGAATTGTTAGCATATTTAGAGAATAAATGCTCTTTTTTAAAAAAAATTAAATAAGTATATAGAGAAGCAGAATTAGAGCCTAACATTATTTTTTTATTTGTAATTCTTTCCAAAACAATAATCATTTTTATTTTTTTGCTAAATTAGTTTAGTTGTTTATTTGGTAATTAATAAACAAATATAACAAATATATTTACAAATATAATAAAAAAAATATAATAAATCAAATATATTTACAAATATAATAAACAAATATAATGAGCTGGCAATTGAACATCACGATTTTAATATAAATAAATTCTATTAAAATTTTAATCATTACCTAATAAATTCTAAATGTAAATGTAAATCATAAATATTTTTTTAAGGAAATTCTAAATATTTCTTAAGAAAATTCTAAATATAGAATTGATTCAATGCATAAGATCTAATTAGTGTCAGAAATTCCCTTTAAAATTTTATGCACTGCGGAAGATAACATTTTTTCTTTTAATATGTGGAGTGCCGGTACTACCTACTAATATTCATTTAAATTTATATTTAAATTTTAAATACAAATTTACTGTCTAAGACAACGATTTAATCTAAATTCCAATTATTATATTAGCCTCTTTCCAGATGTATTAAATATTGAAACAAAAAAAAACAAATTAAAAAATATTGTCGATAATAATAAATTCTTGCTATGGTAAAATTTATAAATAATTTTAAAATACATTTAAAACTAAATTACGCTTTATCTAAAAAAATGTTTCAATATTAAATATTACATAATTTTAAGCTTTTCAACATGAAAATATAATTAATTATACATCAATTTATAAATAAAAACAACAATATTTTCATATCAATGAACTCAATAATCTTTTTCATTAAATGTAAACAATAAAATTGCCGTACTAAAAAAAAATGGCATAAGCGACAAATATCTCAAAACGCAAAATTTTAATGACATATCTGGCAATGTTTTTGCTTGCTCAATTTCCAGCAATGTTCGTCACAATATAAAGGAATTTTAGAAACAAGGAGCTTAATAATTCCACAAGAAGACTATCTACAATCAAAAAAAGAACATAAGAAATACAGAAACTATGCTCTCAAAATCATCTGGCTTAGCAAAAACCTTAGAAAAATTTAAGTAGGTAATTTAAATATTGATTAATTAACACTGAACCACCTGAAAAACTCTGAATTTCCCATTTTTTTTATTCATTTTACTTTAAATATAAATTATTTTTTTTATTTGGGTTTAATTAAATTTTATCAACGTATTTAAAGAAATATAAGATTGACTTAATTTCAATTGATCGTTTATTTGACAATATTATTGAGCAAAAAAGTCATATGTAAATATTTTTAATAACACCTTTACATTTTCAAATATTTTAAATTTAAATATCGGAGAAATTGTATACTAACTCGTCGAATATAAATTGATTTTTAAAATTTTAAAATATACTTTAATATATAAATGTAAAAATGAAATTACTAAACAACCAAAATTCTCTTTTTTATTACAGGATAACAAACTGATTAAGCAAATTTTGATTTTGAGAATTATTTCCTCAAATAAAAATATTTATAAAAATGTTTTTATCTACAAACTAAAATATTACGTCAATGTTAGGCGTCTCGTAAGTTTGTTAAATAAATTATAAGAAAATATAAATTGTTTAATCAAATTTTTTTTTAAAATAAAAAAAAAACAATCTCACCTTATCAACATCATAATCAACAGAATCTCCCTCACTATTGCGACGTTGTAGAGCGCGTTGTTTTTGATTTTTACGTTTTTGATTTTTCTTTTTCTGACCCAAGATACTCGAATCCAATCTAAAAATAAAATATTGTGTGTGTTTTTTTTTTGTATGCGATTTGTTTTTTCAAGAATATAAAATTTTTGGCAAACAAAATGTTTCTTAAAAAAGATAATATTTACCTAAAACTATAAACAGATTTATACAAAAAAAACAAAAACAAACTGAAAACGACATACACACTTTTCTTCAATTTCCCAAATTATTATAAATCTCAACAAAAATAAATAAAAAACATAACTTGTTATTAAATTGAGAGATGTCACATAAATTACGTGACGGAAAATAAAGAAAATATACAAATTTGTTGGTAAGTACTCAAGGTCAATTTGATATTACAAAATAATAAAAAAAAAAATTAAAAAAAGTTAAATTGAAACATTATTTAATCAAAAAATATAAATTTCTTTAAAGATTAATATATATATTAAAAAAAAAAAAAGTTTATAAATAGAAAGCTCAATTATATATTTATTTAAATAAATTATTATTGTGCTCACCTAAATAATTGTTTATGTATAACTGAACTAAATCTAACAGTTTTTTTACAACTTTCTGATAATGATGATGAATGTAATCCACTATCATTATTACAACAATTATTATCATCATCATCATCTTCTTCTTCTGGTATATTATCATCAATAAATGATGAATCACCACCTTGTCTAATCATATCAGCTGAACATGAATATTGTTCATCCATTGATGAAAAACTACCAGAATAACTACGATCATAACGGCTATAATGTTTTAATATACCTTTAAATGATGGTGTTATATCATTACCACTACGTGATTCAGAAAAACTACGAATTTTTCTTGATGCACCACCACCACTAATATTATTATCATTAACATTATTATTATGACCATTTGATATTATTATATTATTAGTTTGTTCTTGTTTTTGTTGATTTGTTATTATTTCATTATTCGATTGTTTTAATTTTAATTCATCACACGCCGATTCTGAATATGAACGTAATTTTTTATTATTTTTCTTTTTTTTATGATTTTTATTATTATTAATAATATTATTATTTGTATTTTTTATAGAAGAATCATTATTTTCAAGATTTTTGTCATTGTTAATTCCATTAACAATTAATTCAATTGGTTTTATATCAATATCAACTGAATTTTCATCATCATCATCATCAGAATTTCCTTTTACTGATATATCAATAACATTATTATTATTATTATTATTACAAATGATTGATTCTTTATTTAATATAGCTTTATAATATTTAAAATTTTCATAAATTTCATGAATTTCTGTATTTTTATCATTCAAACCAGTTGAATAATATTTTAAATTTTTATAATTTGATAAATTTAATGTTAATATTACATTATTATCCCATGCTTCTGCAGTAGAATCTAAAATTATTGTATTTGTTATATTAGCATCATCAATAAGTTTACAATAAAATGAATAATGTATTGGATAATAACCAGAACCAATTGATATAAATTTAATATGTATTGAATTATTTGTTTTTATATTTTCAATTGATTGTGGATCAACATTTTTTATATGTATAACAAAACATAAATTATCATCTAATATATTACAATTAAATTGTAATGGATAATTATATTCAATTGTATCAAGTAAGAAATTATTTTCATTATTATTTAATATTTCTTCTTCATCTTGTACTACATTATCATCAATTTTATCATTTTCTGTTGATGATATTTGTGTATCACAATTTAAATTATCATCAAGAATTTCAACTAATGAATTCGTTGAATTTTCATAATATATTGGTAATGAATTTAATGATGTTATTAGTTCATCTTTTATATCACATTCAACACCACTATCTTCCCTATGATATAAATCTTTCATATTTCTATCATTATCGGGTGTTACTGGTAATTCTACAATTAATTTACGTGAATTTATATCAAATTTAGCTGTACCATTTTTATCATTAACATTATATGGTAATGTTATACGTAATTGATATTTAGCTGGTCTTTCACTTATTAAATATAATATATTTTTTGTAACATCTAGTTTACAATCTGATGTTGATTTTAATAATGGTAATTCAATTTCAATAATTAATTCTTTTGGTATAGTTACATTTAATTTAGCATCTAATTCATTTGTCATTTCACAATAATCAATACCACGACGATGTTTTATTATATATTTTGGTTTAACATAATCATCTGGTTTTTTATCATTTAATTGATGTATTGTTGGTATTGGAAATTCAGAACTCTGTAAAAATTATTAATTTTAAATAGAAAATTTTATTTTAAAGATTATAATTTTAAAGGAGAAATGGAAATTTTAAGTTTTTTTATTTTGTAGTATAAAATATCAACAAATAAATTATGATTATATGGTTTATTTATGCCAAGACGATTTTATCGTACGATTAATGGGATTTATTTTCTAATTTTTTTGGCAGCGTTCTCTAATTTAAAATACAATTTAATTTTTAACTCTGAAAATTTGAGGAAAATACTTACGTATACAATGAAGTCGTTCCTAACCATTACTAAATTAACACAATTTCTACCTAATTAACATCTAGACAAAATCAATTTAAAAATATCCAAAATGAAAAAAATGAATTATGATTAGAAGTTAAGAATTTTTTTTGTACCATGTTTCAGATACGAAACATGCTTTATATATTTAGAAATAAATTTTTGGCCATCTTGAAGAATATGTAATTAATTGTAGAAAATGTAATTCTAAAGAATCCAAGAGCATATTACAGCGTGTAAGAAAAGTTACAATACTTATGCATAATTAATTATACTATTTTTTTTAGCATATATCATTAAATATTAAATAATTGTAGCCAAGTTCGTCAACGCTACTTGACTATCAATGAAAATGTAATTCATCTTTTATATCACATTCAACTGCCATCGTTAATTTGGTTAGAAATTCTTCAAAACTAGCGAGAGTTTATTATTCATATAAACAAACATTTTCCTGAATTATCTTAAATAAAACAATTTAAATATAAATTTTGCTAGATTTAAATTTGAAATTATAATAACATAATTGGTAAATATAATATAAATATACTAACTGTTGGTTTTGCTGGCAAAAATTCATCAAATGGACTTTTCTCATAATCTTTTTTATCATCAATTATTTTCCTAATAACTGTTGGTCGTGGTATACCTTTAAATTTCATTTTTGGAAATTTTAAATTTGTCTGATCTAATTTAACATTAAATTCACGTTCAACAGCCTCACATGCAATATTTATAATATGTTTACGTAATTCAGAATTTTGATCAGCTAATTTTAATGCTTCGGGATGAAATAATACATCATAAACTAAACATTTCTCATTACGATTATCATAATCATATCTAGATGCTGGTGCCTGTGAATATGGTATACTCCAATTAATACCTTTTCTGCCAGTTTGTTCATTAAATTTAATATTCTGTTTTGGTTTATCAATTTTATCAGATTGTGCAATATTAATAAAACCTTTTGATTTACCATCAACTGATGTTTTAACAACAAATCCTGGTATTGGATTTAAAAATGTCACATGTACACCACGTTCAGCTTCTAATTGGATAATTTCTTGTTCGAAAATTTTACGATTTTCTGGATCTTGTAATTCTTGACAATAATTAAAAAATAATTTCTTAAATTCATCATTTTTTAATGCTATCGAAATACGATCTAATTCATCACTAGTTATATCTAAATCATCGAAATGTTTTTTATTCAACTCAGACATTTTGGTTTTTTCAATAGTTCTTTTTTTAATCTTGAAATTTCTTTATTAATTATTGTTAAATTTAATTGAAATTTTATAAAATCTGTTTGCCCTATTTTGATAATTTTATTTAAAATTTTTATTAATATAAAAATTTATATATTATTTAATTTATATTTTGGTATTTTTTTCGTGTTTTATAGTTTTATAATTATTTTATTATATAAAATAATTTATTTGTCGATCAAATCAATCATTAATCAACTAAAATTATACAATATTTTATTATAATGTAAAAAATTTTTTTTTTGAATTTTTCCAAAGTACTTTTTTCTTGTTTTTTATGTAGAATTTTTTTTTGGAAAATATAAATTTTGTAAAGTGTTTTTCTTGTAGGATATGAAAAATTGATTAAACAAAATTTGATTGCACAATATTTTTAATGTAAATAGAAATCGACCGGTTTTTTGTTGGTATAATTTTATATTATTCTCCCACACACAAACACCCGGTATTTTTCCACTGTAAAATTTTATTTATACACGGAAACTGCTGATAATAAAAATAAATTTTTTATTAACTACAAAATTAAATGATAAAATTTACAATTTTAGAATGATGTAATTTATGTTTTATATGTTTTAGAGCACAATTTTAGTATATTTAGAAATAATTTCTTTCTATTTTTCTAATCGTTTCTGACTTTGGCTTGCCAAACTATCTGGTAGACAGTAGACTAGTAAATAGTTAAAAGTATTACGTGACTTTTTCTGATTTGTCCAATGACTTTATCTTTTTTTTTTGCGTTTTAACTTTTTTTCACATAACATATAAAAAAAAAAGTATCTATAAAATTCTAAAAAAAAAATTCTTTTCTCTTTAAGGGAGAATTTTCGGCAAATAAAACTGGTTTTATTTTTTGTTATTTTCTTTTCTAATTATTTACCGACAAATTTATAATTTTAATTGAATTAAATTTATTGTAATTGATATAAATTTGAACAAATAATTTTATTTATGTTTCTTATTTGAATTTAGAAATACAATTAATTTGCTTTGCAATGATAAAAATATTAATTTCAAAGAGAAAAATTATTAACACATACAAAATACGACATCAAAAATAACCAGCTGTGAATTTTATTTTTTGTATCTATATCTCAGTCAGATGGAAATGTATATAATTATATTTTTTATATCAAGAAAACATGTGTTTTTTATTATTCTTATCTGATAATCTGACAGTTTTTCAAGTTGTATTACTAACTAACAGATAGCGCTAGTAAAATTTTAGGTTTTGTGATAAAAGATGGCGCTGCATATGAAAAGGAGAGAAAAGTAAGAAAAATTGAAATACGGAAATGACGATTTCAATTCATTTTAAATTATTTGTTATATTGACAGTTTTTGAATTTTAAATATTGAGGGTTAGAAAATCGTCAAAGAAGTTATAAAATATGCCAAATTTTTTATGATCTGAGGACAAAATCAAGTAAAAAAATCTATTTTTAAAAATATTAAGGTTTAATTTCATTGATTTCATTTACTTATTCAAATAAATAATCGTAAATAGTTAAAACTTTGAAAACTTTAAAAAAAATAAACGTGAAACGATGTTACTTATGTTAAGTCAGATTTCGAAAAGTGATTATGTAATTATTAATTAAAATACTTAAGATTCCTTTAGATTTCCAAATAACGCTACAATATTTGAAGCCGAAATGCTAGCAATTTGGAAAGGACGTCTGATAATAAGTAATATTGCAATTGTTAAGAAAAGTAAACGTCACATTTTCAAGGAAAAGTAACATTGACACATAGCCAAGCAGCAATTCTGTATAAACTCCTCCATAATATCATTCAAACTCATAAGGAAGGGCTACGACGATATTGCGTCAGTACCGAGAAATGTTACTTTTACGGAAGATAGGAACGTATCTGGGGGTGAACATGCGGATGACCTACCTAAAAACCTTCAGTCTAGATGCTTTACAAGTAGAGCTGGTAGATCGCCCAATAAACAGCGTAAAAATGGATATGATTAACAGAACAATCTACTAAAACTATAACAACAGTTGTGTAAACGGGGCACTGACCAATTGGTAAACATGCCAGGCTATGCATCTTATTCAACCTATCAGTTTCGAAGATCTGAATGAGATAGAAACTATATTACAGTTCAAGAAAGGATATACTTTGCGGGTATCAATACTTTAGCGATCTAGCGCTGGTACGGTTTCAAGAGTTGGATCTTAGATGATCACGTGTGTGGTAGTAAAAAATTCCTAACACGCTAATTGGGATCGCCGTCATATTTAACATGAGTTGTAATAAAAAGTATCTAACGCGTCAATTGTAGGTCATGTTGTATAGTATGTGACTTGTCACTTAATCCAATCAACCAACCAAGTGTTAATTACAGTATAGATAATTATAAAATGTAGTATAACTTAGATCAGAAAAAGCAAGTCTTCTAATAATGACTAATATAAAAAAGGTTTATAACTTCAGGAAAAAGTTAAAATATCTAACCAAAAATTAAACAATTTATTTAAAAGACAGTAAGAAAAAATTTATTGAAATAAAATTTTAAAATTTTCTATATGTGAAGTGGAATATTAATTATAATTTATGGTTCAGTGATTCAGAAATATTCTTTCTATATTCTTTCTATATGTAATTTTATTATGCTAGTTTTCTATACCTGATATGAAATTTTCATATTATGGTTTTTTATTTTTATACGAAAACTTAAAATAACTTTTCATAATAAAAATAAAGATTTATATTATTCAGATATTCGAAAACCAAATTTATTATGTATAGATGAAAATATTTATGGAAATTTCTATATAAAATTTAAATAAAGAACTGTATTTTAAATAATATTTTCCATAAATAATTAAATAACCAAAATTTTGATTGGTTATAAACTTTAAGAAATTGAAAACTATTGAATTATATAAAAGAGTCAGATTGAAAGAATCTTTTAATTAAATATTTTAGAAAATTTGTTTGAAAAATATCAGAATTTCACATAACTTTTAATATCAAATCATAACTAATTTTAATGAAGTCTAATTACAGGAAGTTATTTAATAATTTAAGTAGTTTACAATTTGCTATTACAAAATTCATAAAATTAAATAATTAAGTAATAACAAATTTTAGCTAAATCAATAATTTTCAACGCCCAGTAAAGTTGTTTTTATAATGTGAATTATTATTTCAGTAAATTTACTATAAATGGAAATTAAATTTATGTTCTATTAATAATAAAATTTAAATATATTCCATAGTTTTAGGCAGTTTAGTATTAATTTCATCTAAAAATATTATTTTTAATGAGTTATAAAATGTTATAACAAAACAATTTCTTTACAATTAAAAATTAAATCCAATTTAATTAATAAATTATTTACGGACATTCAGGACTATTTAAAATATTTGCGGTAGAAAGGAATTTATTATTGATATAATAAAAATATTGATAATTGAATATCAACTACAATAATAATAGCCCAGATCGACCATGGTATTACCACTAACAATGTTAAATATTTTTTCGTAAATAAATATAGGCTCAACTAATAAAGATTTCAGCTAAACTGCAGCACAGCTCAATAGTCAATAATTTACTAGAAATTTACATATTCTTTGGATTTTGTAAAATATATTTGGAGTGATTCTTGTTATCAGTGTGGACCGCATCAGCATCTAGTTTTGGAGATACAGCAACCTTTTAAAAATGCTTATGTAGACTATGCAGAAATACAAAAATATAACTGAAAAAAAGTATTGAGTTTGGTTAGATTTAGACTAAGAGTATTTATATTTTTAGTTACTGATTGCAGAAATTATGGTTAGTAGAGGAAAGAATTGTTATTAATCATAAAGGCTAGGCTACCTAGTTTCTATCAGTTCAGTTCAGTTTTGATTCGATTCAACTGGTTAAGTAGACTGAACAAATAGCTATCGATTGCAATCGATTTAATCACATATCATTATTTTTTTTTAAACTGTTAAATTACATTCCTCTTGAGATTTCCTTCAGTTTGGATTCGTAAAATTCCAATCCTTCCAAACTCTTTCGATTCGAACTATGTATCCACTCAATCTATTTCCCATACAAAATATATGAAGACGTCGAATTTGAATTTTACTGAACGAATCGAAACTGAACCGATCGAAACTATGTAGCCCACACTTAAGTGGTTTAAAGAACCTTATAAAGAGCCGCATTGATCGTGTGCTAGAAAATCTTGGTGTGACCATAGCAATTAATATTACTTTTCTAATGAAATGTTGGTGTAATAGTGCTGGAATCCTTAGCGTTAATACTCTGTTATATGTTTAATAACTAATTTATAATATGCTTTTTTTTAAACACAAATTAAACGAACCTCATAAAACGGATCCTAGGAAAAGCTCAGTAAAAAATAAAGAAAAGAAAAAGCATCACATTCACATCTTAAATATCATGAAGCATGTCAATATTACAAATAGTATAGCTAAAGGCCATGTAAAAAGTATTACAAAATTTTCAACAATAATCGAATCAAAAATTCAATTAAATATTTCAGCAGTAAAATCGAAAATTCGTCTATGTCAGATATTGAGGATTCAGAATTCAGGTTGATTTCTATATATATTCTGTATTATAAAGCTGTAAAATGTAATTATATAATTATCAATAAATGAAAGAATAAAACCATTTTTATTTTTATTAATAATTGTTTTTATTAATAATATATTTTTAAATTCATTTCTTTTTTAATTTAACTTTTATTTTATACAATTAATTTATTTTTTTACGAAAACTAATTTATTTAATTTTTGATTCTTTAACGAAATCTCATCAATATTTAAATATTTTAATTTTAATATTTCTGTTTTTTAAATAACTATTAATAATTATATTATTATAATATTTTAAACATTGCATTATTCGATATTTTCTTTCAGCTTTTCTTAATTAATATAATAATTTCATATTAATTTATATTTTTTTATTTATAATTTATGGAATTATTTGAATATTTTTTTTTTTTTTTCATATCAATATGATACTATGGTAACAACATGGATTTTTAATTTTTATTAATTATATATTATTTTGGTAAATTTGATAAATTTCAAAATATCCTTTTATAAAAAATGTTCACAATTTATGACAAATTCAATTTCGAATTTTATTATTCATTTATATAATTTATAATAATTTTATAAATTTCAAATTTTTAATTAATTTTATTTATTTAGATTTTTTGTTGATATACTTGTTCCCATTAATTTTTTTTTTAGTAATTATTGATATATAAATATTTTATTTAACATCGGAAATATTTTAAATAATTATAAAAGGATTCGTTTTAATATTATGTGGTGAATTAAAATGGAATTTGTGAATAAAGTTTACTATTTTTAGTGGTTTAAATAGTTTATAGATGGATAATAATATTAATTTTTGTGGTTGTTATTTAATGTTTAATTTTAAAATATAAATATTAAAAATAAAAAAATGTAAATAAATTAATATAGTATTTAAAATTATTAAAAATTCATGTCATGACACATAATCGGATTATATAGTATAGTTTTTATCTATGATGTTAAGTACACACTGTAAAAAAATGAATATTTTCTTTGGTATTATGTTGCAGGCGAGAGATTGAAAATTTATATATCAGGTTAACTGGTCAGCGGTGGACTTATATACAGTGTTCGCGCAATATAATCACATTTGATATAAGAAATTTTCGATATAAGCAACCCCATTTTTAATATTAGTATATGTTCGTTATAAGAAATTTTTGGTACCCTTAGTTTAAATGGACAAAATTAAGAGAAAATCGCTGACAATACAGCAGAAGTTGGAAATTTTAAAAGATGTTGAAAATGGTGTAAAAATAAATAATATGATGATTTACCTATAGCAACCCTTTTCAACTGAATATTACCTGAAAATATTGCAAGTTTAACTGATATAATGGTCTGGACTGGCGGAGTAAAAAAAAGCAATCATGTTTATGATTTGAATTCAGCTATATGAATGTTGGTATTGAGAACGAAGATGAAGAAGAATTAAGTCAAGTTAATAATGTCAAATGTCACAGGATCATTAAACATTAATACCGTTATTGATTCCTTTAATCTTGCAATCGAGTAGGCAGAGAGTGTCAACCTGTCAACCTTCCTGACAAGATCTTTTCCTTCTTCTTAGAAGGATACGTGAAAAGGCTGTATTCGATAAAAGCAACAATTTTAAAAAAGAAACTTTTTTACAAATTTCAAATCAGCTTAGGTGATTATATCGAATGAACACTGATGTATAATGATAATTTAGCAACATTAAAAAATGGCGCAACATGATAAAATTTAGAAACATTATAACTTTCTCTTATTTCTTTAATATAAAAGAAACATTTGCTGTCTCGAATTAGATTTCACATATTTTGTGCAAGTTATTTTATCGATTCCATAAGTTTGGAGATCGTAAATGTCTATCAAAACTGCTTACTTTTTAGCAACAACACAATTTTTAAAATCCGGATTTAAAATGTTATATTTTTGATTCAATTTTAGTGTTTTACGTGTCACTAATAGGTCCCGAAGAACAATTTCAAAGATCGAACATACTGAAGTATTGACCTATTAATTGGTCTAGAAAATTAATTTTATTCGATTTTGTTATTGGTAATACAACAAATTAAATAAAACTTATCATTATTTAAAATTGCATGCACAGCTGGCCAGTAAATGGAACCAATTTAGTCCGGTTTAGTGGATATTTTTCCGGTTTTGTTTGTTTGAAGATAAATCAAATTGGCTGTTCGAGGGTAAATTCTATATTGAAAGACCATAGTTAAACGGAAATTGCACCCAGTTTGATCAAAGGCCAATATTTAATTAAATATTTAAAACAATTTTAGCTCGATACTGCAACATCTGGCAAGCCGGTTTATTGAAGCTTCCATTATTTTTAGGTAAATTTTTATGTAAAAATCGAGTGAATTCCGAAAAATGTGATAATAAATTGCATGGTGTATTTAATAACTTCATATGTAATACGATACGCTGATATTTCATATCGCTATTCATATAACAAATTTTGATATTTCATAATCAAACTGCATTTTAGAGAATAATGAAATGACTTACAATTGATATTTTAGTTATATTATTTTAGCCTAATTGTAATTAATATGAAATTTATTATAGTGTAGACCAATAAATTTGAATAAATTATACAAAAAATAATCAAAATTAAATAAAATAAAATAAATTATTATATTTTACGCTATTAGATATTTACTATCCATTTAAAAAATTAAAATGAATAAATATAAATTTAAATAATCCATAATACAAACATTAAGTATTTAAATTTTATTATCCTTTTATCCTTTTTTTTTAATGTAGTATGTATTTATTAATTATTGTACTATGAAAATTGTAAATATCTATTAAATTTATGTACTGAGTAATTTGAAATTTTTTTTTATAAGGTAATCACTGTAGTGCTTTAAATATATTTAATTAATTGGAAATTATTTCATTTTATGGTGCAATGTTTAAAAAAGTTAACTTATTTTTGTTTTGGTGCCTTTTACAGGACATTCAGAAATTGTTGAATTTATTTATTTTATATTATTTATTCTTAAAAATATATTTTTATTTTTATTTTGTTTATTAATATAGTTAATTATTGAATTGAAAGTATTTTTTTTTTAAATATTTATTTAATTAATTTACGTATTTTGAGCAGATTTTAAGAGTAACTTTTTAATTTATTAAGTTTTTTTTTTAAGTAATATGTTTCAGATAGCCTTTTTATTGCTTTATATTTATGGCTCCTTGAATTCTTCTTCTTATTGTGCCGCTCCGTTCCGGAGGTTGGCCATCATTGATTGAATTTGGTTTTTAGATGTTACCCTTCTCAACAGTTCTATTGTAGTTACTTCAAACCATTCTGTTAAATTGTTCAACCACAAAATCCGTTTTCTTCCTCTGCTCCTTTTACCTAATATTTTACCCTGAATCACTAATTGAGGTAGTCGATATTTACTATTTCTCATAATATGTCCGAAATAACTAAGCTTTCTTTCTTTAATACTGGTTAATAAAAATTTTTCAGTTTTAATTCTCCGCATAACTTCATCATTAGTGACATGATCTCTCCAGGATATTTTTAATATTCTCCGGTAGGTCCAAAGTTCGAAGGATTCAATTTTCTTCATTTGATTTTTGTTTAACGTCCAAGCTTCAACGCCATAAAGAAGAATCGGCCAAATATAACACTTCAACAATCGAATTTTTAGTTGTAAATCTATCTCGCTCTTACAAAACAGATTTGACATTCTTTTAAATGCTGATCTAGCATATTCTATTCTACAATTTAATTCTGTTTTATTTGTCGCTTCTTGTTCTATAAATGTTCCTAAGTATTTTGTTTTATACACTCTTTCAATTGTTACATTCATTAGTTTTAATTTGTGTTGTATGCTTGGACTTTTACCAATTACCATGTATTTGGTTTTATTTATGTTAATTTTTAAACCATAGTTTTCGCAGCTTAAATTTAGCTTTTCTAGCATGAAACGTAGATCATCTGCATTTTCGGCTATTAACACAGCATCATCAGCAAATTTTATTACCTTTACCAACTCACCATTGACTCTAATGCCTAGTTCTACTTCATCGATAGATTCTTTGAAAATTTCTTCCTTGAATTAGTGTATTTTAAATCAGTATAGATTATATACTGATTTAAAATACACTAATTCAATTCAAGGAAAAATGAATTAAATCATAATTTTCTATAGGAATTTATGTATGAGAAAATGATGGAACCAGAAGTATAACGAAAAATAAAGAATTACTGTATTATTTTATATTCATACACTGGTAAAAAACCATAACTAATTCATATTTGATATAAGAATTAAAGTATCATTTTTATTTTATTTTTATATTCCTGATAGTATAATTCATATTTTGCTTGATTAATTATGTTATGAACTGTACACTTACACTTATTGAGATGCTCAGAACCATAGTAGCGTAACCAACAAATTTTATTTTTTTAATCGGTGGTAATGACTGATTATCTTTACAATCTAATGGACATTGATCAGAATTTTCAACAAAATTGGTTCGTTTATTAAAAGATTTGTAATATTTTTGTATTGGGATCAAATGATATGAAACTCTGGTTCTGAGCCCCACAATTTATCATTTTACTAATAATTCAAGATGCCATTTATATAAATTTAATTTGAATAAAAATTATAAATCTAAATTTTAAATAATTTAATTAAAAATAATAAATATTAATTTAAAAAAAAAGTATTTGTATCATTGAGCAATTATTTTACACCGTACCACCGACCTTAAAAAAATTAAATTACAAGATATTTGAAATATAATCAGATTTATGAGAAAATACTAAAATAATTAAATTTAAAATACTGATTAACAAATTAATTATAGGATTCTGTGAAACTAAATAATATTATTTGTTTCCTTTGTGTCCATTTTGTTGATCTCTGAATCCATCCATTAATAATTAATTTAATAATTATATTAAAATTTATATATTTTTATAATCTTCTTGATATATTTTACTGTGTAAAACAACTGTAATACATACTGTAAATTAGTAAAGTACGAGTACTGAATGTATACCTTTTTACTGTATATCATCCACTTCCATTTTACTATGTAAATCATAATTTCACTGTTCAGTGAATTGGATAAATAAATTATAATTACCTATTTAAAAAAAAAAAAATTATATGTAAAAATACACTGTTAAAAAAGAAGACATTTTTAATTAAATACGATTAATAAAACATTTTGAAATAATAATTTCGATTAATCTATTGAAAGATCAAATTAAAAATTGAATATTTTAAGATATATGAGAAATAATTTGTAAAAAGTTTAACTAAAATTTTAAGTTGGTTACCAAGACTTTTAATTCTACTTAATTTAATTTGAAGAAAAACCTAACTAATTTTTAGTTAGTCCGACCCCTTCAATTTGATTAAAATGAAACCATTTATTCTAAAAATTTAATGCTTATAAAATATATCAAGGCTTCAGATACTAAAGTATGGTATTTTTCGAATGCTGTGACGTTACTTTAAATTTTATAGACCTTCTAAATCAACATACAAAAAATTAACATACAGACAGACAAAATATTAAACCTTTAGAGATTTTGTACAAGTATAAAAAGTCCTAAAAATTATTCTCTAGGGAAGACGATGAACAATTGAAAAGTTTTTATTCATCAACTTTAAACTTTCTTATACCAGCTCGAAATATTTCTGAAAAGTTTTAGGTTTTTTTTTCATATTAAGGACAATTAAAAATCAATTAAATTCTAATTATCATATTTGATTAACATAATGACTCTGAATCCTTTGGTTTTAAAATTATTTGTCTGGATGGTTAAAAAGCAATCAAAATTTCTATTGTTTGGTATCATATGCATACGAATATAGATTTTTTTTTTAATTTTTCCTTTTCAGTCTCAGGCTG
This sequence comes from Rhamphomyia laevipes, assembly GCA_963920725.1. Lineage (NCBI taxonomy): Eukaryota > Metazoa > Arthropoda > Insecta > Diptera > Empididae > Rhamphomyia > Rhamphomyia laevipes. The sequence goes on from OY987259.1 coordinate 34,091,244, forward strand.
ATTAAAAAAAAAAACTGTTCTCTTCTATTGTCTATTCTACAGTGATATCCGTCTGAGTTGTGTAGGTGTGCAAAAGAATTTTTTTACTACTATATTTAATACTACAATCATTACAAGTACTAAAAGTTTATTTTAAATTCTCATTATCCTTCGAATGCCAGCCAACGATATGGAAAAAAAGTAGTTGTGGTGCTGCTAACCATACTTCAAGTTTAAATTGATGGTCGACACAATTCTTTGTTGTGGTATTTTTTAATTTTACACATGAAAAAAATATTAAGGATTTGCGCTAAAAGGATATTAATAATAAAAAAAAACATAGTGTAAAGTTGTATTTCTGCAATAGTTTTATTTTAATGGGGTTTTTCGTGTATAAACAGTTGAATATTACTTGTTGCACTTGAAAGGTTTTAAATAAGTAAAATATATGTATTTTGAAATATTAACGAAAAAAATAAAATTCCGCTAGATGGTGCTGCAGGTAAATAAAATATAGTATAATTTCGTTTTGAAAAAGTTGGGCAATCAAACGAATAAACTTCATAAAATTCAAAAGTCCCAGAAACAATTTAAAACGGAATTGTATAATTTACTTCATATTTTTGTATGTATTAGTTATGTAAATTCAATATTTGTATTGTAAACATAGCTTTAGCTTTTTTTTAAATATCCTTCAAAATAGGTGGATTCCAATAATTTATATAAATTTAATAAATGCACACACAATGAATGATTGATGGTACCCTTAATTACGTTGTTAAGCTATAACTAATGAGATTTTTTTATAAAAATAATTATAATTTATATAAATTTTAACATTTTTAATGAAAATTGGTTTTATTTGTGATTTGTGATTTATATTAATATTCTTTGACAGGATTTTGTCATGAAATATTTAATAAATTTCGGTTTAAAGTTAAATTTTTTACTGCATTTTATAAATTTTTATAATGGAAAATGGAAAATATACCTCAAATAGTTGGAAAGAGACACACTTTTGTGACATAAAAACTTATTGAGAATTGTGAAATTAAAAATTTACGTATTTTTTCTTATAAAATTTCTTTTTCCGAACAAGTTAAAGAACAATTTTAAATTTTATATATAAATTTTGAGAATGATATGAATTTTTGTAAAAAAATATTTAACTAAAATTGATGCAATAAAAGAGGAATTTCATCACTGCTGCTATATAATTGAATATTTTGTACTGTACTGTCATATCTGTACAATATCGAGTACCAAAATTTGTACAGCCGAGACGATCCGGAAACTTTTAATAGCTCTACCAATAACAAGTTTGATATAAAATTATTAGTTATACAAAATTTATGTATATTAACAGTTTTCATTCCATAGAGGCCAAATTTTCTGTTCACATCTCTGATATTGATTCTGAATTTAATTCTAAATGTTAAACTATATCAATTTCCTTCATGAAACTTGAGATAGACATTTTTATCATCAAGCTAAAAACTACCTCAGAAGAAATTCAGAATAAAGTAAGCTTTTGATCAAGCATTGTCGTTGATTGTAACGATTAATTGTAGCGTATCTTAGAATACATGTTCAGAGGACCTCTAGGAACATGTAGAAATTGAATATTACATAAAATATTAAGCAAAATATAAAATTTTCCCCCAAAATGGATCATCAACTTTTTTCAACTTTTTTTTGTTAATTGATAAATAAATTTTTATAATTACTTTTTAATAAAAAATTGAATATTCAATTTTTTTGTTGTTATTTGTAAATTTCCATTACACAACACCACAAAGGAATCAAACACGTGCAAAGGTACATAAAGGATAACAATTTAAAAAAAAAAAATGAAAATTTAATTATTTTTAGTTCGGAAAATTATCATAACAAGTTTTCCAAAAAAAAAAAAAGAAAAAAAAGAAAAATATTAAAATTTAATCTTTTACAATGTTTGTAAATTAAATTGATTTTTTTTTTTTTTTGATGTTGTTGTCATGTTTATGCAAAGGACTATCTTTTGTATATCCTTTTAACCATTATAATTTTTGGTTTAAATACAAATACATATATATATTTATACATACTTAATAATTAAAATGTTTATACAATATTTTTAATATAAATAAATTCACAATACAGTCTTCTTCATTTCAAACGTAAACAATTTTACCTTAAATTTGTATTTATATTATAATAATTATTTTCAAGTATATTTAATTTTAATTAAATATTATTAATTTTATTTATTTATTTATGATAAAATTTATACAATAATTTTTTTTTTACAAATATTACTTTTTGCAAATATTTTGTTAGTTTCAATAAATGTGAGTAATAAAAATCTAATTATTTGATCACAATTCACTTTGCATCGATAATTAATTAATGTATATAATAATAATAATTTTTATAATTATTATTACATTAAAAATTAATTATTATATAATAAAATTATATTTATTTATTTTATATTTATTAATGATAAATAAATAATAAATTATATAAAAAAAAATTATATTTTTTTATTTATAGTATTTATGATGTAAGAGTGAAATGCTATTTGGTTTACATATTTACGTATTTAATATTAATTTGGTTATGATAAACATTAAAGTAAAATATTTAATCCAATCATTTATAATTAGAATAATAAATAATTATATAATTTTCTATATACTGTAGTGTTTTATTTTTAGTCAGTGGCGTACGTGTAATTATGATTTTTACGTTATGGGCAATATTTTAATTTTGACCACCTCTAGAGCTAACAGATTTTAATTTGTTTGTTTTTAAAAATAAACTAGAATACTTAAAAGGATTTTGTAACAATGTCAGATACAATTTAGTTATGCCACTCTTCATTGTTTATTGCATAAAGTCGTACGTAGTATAACAATTTAATTGACATTTATAATGTCAAAAATAAATTTATTTGGTATAAATTTTCTATGAATTTTTGAAAGATTTTATATATTTGTTATAACAAGCATCTGGTGGCGTACCGCAAAAGTGTTTCAAATTATATAAACGTTATTTTGAAAATGTTTATCTTAAAAAGACCTTGAAATTTTTGAAAAATATTTGTAATTTAATTGTAGATCAGATTTTCTCTATTCAAACCATGAATTTTAAAATTGCCAACATTGAACATAACATATTAAGCAAATTTCAAGTTTAAACAATGAATGAGCATGAATTGGACAACTTGGAACACATGGACTTGAATATTTTTTAAATTTAATTTTAGTTCTGACGTAGCTCACATTTCAACTATATTTCCATAGACAAATAAATGACTGAAGTTGACTTTGAAAAAACTTAAATTCTTTGCTACGCCACTGAAATTTGTAATTTGTTTACATTTATTTAATATTTGATCGAAATTTGAATCAATTAATTATTTTTTTACATTCCTATAATTTAAGGATATTTAAGGATATTTTAGTTGAGCACAAAACCTTTAAATTTATATTTATTTACAATTAATTATTCTATTTATAACAATTAAATATAATTTTTAATACGCTAATTAGACTGGCCATTTATAAATTAATGGGAAATATTATAAAAAAAATAATTTTTGTATATACGTAAAAAATAATAATAAACTAAAATGTTGTTAATCCTTGTTATTAATCCTTATATTAATTATTAATATAATACTTTCACAGAAAAAATATTAATTTTTTTTTTTTATACCTTATATTTAATTTTTTATTAATTTTATAGTTAGCTGACCTAAATTTTTAAGCTATAATTATAAATATTTAATTGGGTTACATAATTTATTTAACTATTTTTTTTTTAAGTCGGTATGGGGGTTACTGAAATTTTAGTTTATGAGTCATAAAAAGGACGACAAAGTTTTTGTATATATAATTATGTTTTATTTTGTTTATTGAATGTTACAATCATCGCCAGCTGCATTTTGTATTTGTTGTTTTGTTTTTCTGGACGAACGTCGAATCAAGGATCTGTACAAATAAGGAAATATTTTTTTTTTTAAATTATATTTTGTTAAACTATAAAATTATGAATTGTATTAAAAAATAGGTTTTAATTTCAAACAAATTTTTATGGACTTATTGCGAAAGTCGAATATTTGATAGAGACGAGTTTGTGTTGGATGTATCTTATAAATTTTCAAAAATGTCATCACTTTGTTCAATTTAAAAAAATATGTGCATGCAACACATCGTCACCTTAATGAAAAACTAGGCGAAGTCCGATTTTGAACAATTTCGCGATATTATGCCCATTGAATTGTGAGCTTATTTATCTTGGTGTATGATTTATAATCGAAGTGTTGTTTGCTTATGCAACACTTTACGCTATAAATCACTCTACAGGCCAAGATTAATCATATTACAATTTAATGGACATATTATCGCAAAATTGTCTAAAAGTTGACATAGACAAGTTCTACTTGAAAGTGACGAAACTAAAAGTTTGTATGAATTTCTAGCAATTCGTCGTATGCAATTTATCGCTATTTGAATTATAGAAGTCGACTAGCAACAGCAAAAACGAAAGTTCTACTATTCGCTGAAAATTTTTGAATTCATGAATTACTTGTGATGAATTATGCAATCAACTTGTTGCGATAAATTAGCAGTTTATCATTTATATATGAATTAATTCTTACGATATTTACAAATACTTCTTAACAGTTTCGTTTCTTGAACATCTTGTTCATATCTCAAAGATTGTTTTATTATTTAAAAGACTACCGAATTGAAATTAATAGAGTGGTTCACAATCACATTATTGATAATTTACAATTAAAAAGCCTACAATTTTAATAATTACAATTTTGTCAATCAAATTTTGTTGCCCTATAAAGATTATAATTCTGTAGTGAACCCATCGAAAATTACTGATATGTTACCAGGCTTAAAAGAAATATTTAATGAAAATGTTAAAATAATACTGTCTGATACTTCTTCAAAACAATCTTCAACATTAATATATATTTTGTTAATGGATTCAATTATAATTGATTGACACTTCTTTTAATTTTTAATTTTATTTAAAACCATTTTTACTCACCTTGATCGTGGCTTCAGTTTTGATTCATCACTTGTTGCTGGATCTGAATCTAAAAGTGCTTGTCGTTTTTCATTTGATATTGATGGACTTGCAAGCCGATTTTTAGCTAAATTATAAACAATATATTTTATTTGAATAACAAACAAACAAAATTATATACAAATGTATAATTAAAATAGAAAGAAATCTTATAATGAAATTGAAGAAAAATAATAAAAATTCATTGTTTTTATTGTTTTTTATCCTTCAAAAACATTCTGTCATACCTTTCCAAATTGAACCTACCACTCATGTATAAGAAATAAATAGGATTTGTATGTATATTTAGATATTGGGGGACTGTAGTGGGAAGGTTACTTGAGAAATTATACAAGGTATTATAAAAGAAAAATAATTTGTGTTAAGTACTTTTCCTTAAGGATATTTTTCTTAATAAAATTGATTTTTTTTTTATTCTATTATTGTTGATTTTTCTTCTATATATAATATTAGAAAAACCTCAACAAAAAAACACCAAAAGTCAAACCAGCATAATATAAACAACATAAATAAAAAAAATAAAATAAATGGCAGATTTCCCATCAACAATAAACGAATATAACATTTGAAAGTAGGGCTCTACTTCTACTCAATATTATTATATTATGCTGCGTAAAATATCGTTACGTATATACACCGGAGCTGAACAACTTAAAAGGTAAAATTTTATAGATTGTATATAATAATATCTTCTATATATTAGCTAAGCGTATATACAAAAAAAAAAAATGTGAAGTTCGTTTTTTTTTTCTTCATCTTGAATTTCTCTTATGAAAAATTTTATGCTTTTGTGACACCAACAAAATTGAACAAAATAATAATAATAATAATAAAAAAATACGAAACCCATAAAAATACTTGAACAAATCTAGAAAAGAAATTATAAGCAATTTCAGCATAATTTGTATTATAATATTTTAAATAATATAATTTTCAAAATGCTTTATATTGTTCGAGTCCTTGTTGTTATCCTTGTTGTTAATATAGAATAAGAGCTGGCAAAAAGTAGCATTTAAAAGTTACATAAGTTAACAATTTCCTATTGGAAATGATATTAAATTGAAGCGTTTAGAATTGCTGAAGTTAAATTGCCGATAACCTAGTAAGACTAACTGACATTTTAATGTAATTGAATTCTTCTTTGGAACTTTCTGAAGTCCACCTCATAGAGAAGATCCGAAAATAAGAATACTTTGAATTTATATACTGGAAAAAGTTCATAGATTTCTCGAAGCAGAGAGCTAGAAAACAAACTCGCAAAACTAAAAAAAATCAGAAAATCAGAAAAGCAGAAAATATTGACCGTCGATTCTAATACTAAGTTGAAAAACTGGAAAACGTTGCGACATTTGAAGAAGTAATTTATTGTTCCTGTTAGTGACACCACAATAAAGAAAGTTTTGAGCTTTTTCGGCAGCTTAGATATCGAATCGAAGAGTAAATTTATATCGATTAATTTAAATATCAGTTCCTTTAAATGGTATTTAAAATACCATTTAAAGATTGAAACCCAAAGAAAATATTATTTTATATATTAAATTTGTCAAATATCAATAGCGATTCCTATATTCAGCTTAAGCTTGTAATTAGGTTACTTAAATTACTCATATTGCTAAGCCATCATAATGTAATATTTAATTTAAGTTTATATAATGAAAGACCTAATTGATGAATTGGTGAAGAAATTAAAGAAATGCCATGATTTAATCCATTTCCAACTCTTAGTCTATAATAATTCGGGATCGATATAGAAAAAATTATACAATTATTGACAACGTTTTCAATATTTAAAACCGACAAGATGAAAATATTGTTGCTTCATCATTAGAGTCCTTAGTTTAAGGTAAAACTTCCAAAATTTTACGAAGCAGACATTTATTGTTTACTGTAGACATTTTTATTGCTATTTTGTCAGGTTTTATACAATTTTTGTTGTGGATTCTGCAGTTTTAAAGATTAAATTAATTTAATGATTTCTGTGCCAGTCATGTTCTATACACGTTTGATTTTTTTTATTGATGAATATATAAATGTTACCTAAAGAAGTTTACGAGGACAATCTTGCAAACTCTCAAAGTGTTTAATAAAAATTACGGAAGTTTTATAATAAAACGTAATATTTATACGTGCGTCCTTTTCGTAATTGCAAGGAATTTTAATTAAAATTTTCAGTATTTCGTAATTTTTTTTTTAATGTTTTGATTTCCTTAGCCGGAAATTTATTAAAATTTAAAGCTAATTATATGAAAATAATGAACAAAAAATTTTTTTTTAATGGCTTCTCATTATGATTTGTAAGTAATAAAAGTACGTTTTCGAAAAATATATGTTATTAAATTATTCAAATTTTAATTACCTTTACTGGACGTACTAACATAAGCTGATGAACGTCGTTTTAATGGTGTTTCATTGGTACTACTATTAACAGGTAAATATTTTGATAATGATAATAAACTTTTAAACAGTTCAGAAACATTGTAATTATCTTTTGCAGAACATTCATGAACTCTTGCTCTGAAATAAAAAGAAAATGTATTTTGAAATTTAATAAAAATATTTGTGAATTAATTATTAAATTAAATGTTTTGCTGGAGCAATGAAAAATTCTAATTCGTAATTGAAAATATGTTTTAAATATAATAAAGGTTTTTGGATGAAATTTTTTTTGATGTCATGTGGCAATTCGCATCCATTTATAATTCTATTTAGGACTTTTTTATGAAACATAAAATCCTTTAGAAATGAATATGTTTTGGGGCCGATTACCCATCAGCTCATCCGTACGTTGTAAACATTTTAAAATCCTTATTTAACCTAGTAAATGCCAAGAACGCAAGAACATTGCAAAAGTTGGAGTGTTTGGCAATTCGATTTGTCAACTAACTTATTTTTTAAGATATTGGAAAAATTGGAGTACTTAAAATCAGACGGAATAGACCTAAATATAAAAATTGTCTATTTGATTTTTCATTTAACTTTCTTTTTAACGAAAAATCGCAATTTAACATTAAATATGCACCAAAATTATTGATGATATATTGGAAAGGTTAATTGAAATATTAGGTATTATTTATATCAGAAGCGGCCCTGGGTCACTGCATCGATAAAATCTGTGTAAAAATCATAATAACTTCAAAAAGTAGAATTAATCATGGCAACCAAAAATAAATGGCTAGTCCTTCCTAATCAGGAAATAATCAGTAAAATATATTTATTCGATAAAACTGATTATGATTTTCATTAAATCCTCGATCTAGAATATTTATTAAAATATTTTGGACTATTCTATAAAACCTAAAAAATGTAATATGATATTTTAAATGTTGGCCCTGTAAAAATCCCTTTAATATAAATTGTTGTGCTGCGCGGTTTCTATTCTTAAATATGTAAAAGTACTATCAGATAATATGTTGTTGTAAATTTATGTTGTTATATGTAAATATATTTCACCCCTAGATTTTTTTTTAATATACAATTTTTTTTTAAGCTAATCTATAAAATTTCTATGAAATGCGAATTTGTTTTAAAAAATCATAAAATAATCATTTTAACATTGTAGATTTTACTTGAGCACATTTCCCATATATCATTAAATTTAGATCTTTATATGAATTCTGGTGACGTAGCATTACGTGCCAAAAAAAATATAATAATTTCCGAATCACTAACCATACATTTTATGTATATACATAACAAGATACATTAAAATGTTTTGTTTTTATTTATAGTACATAAAATAATGGAAGAACTTTTTGTACCTGAATGGTTCAACAAAAACGAATTTTAGTATAGTAAATTTTATATTATACAGAATATTTGAAAAATATAATGTAAATATTAATTTAGCATCGTCTCAATATTTTGTTATTTATATTAGTAGTAATTGGTCCCTAAGTCAAAGGATTTGATATTATTTAGTTTCATCATTCAATAAATTTATTAAAAATCTACAAAGAAATTATTCAGATTTTCTCAAAATCAATGTTTCAAGAGCAATAAAAGTAAAATGGTATAACAAATGATATGCTTAATTGAACCATCTCTAATATACATAACTGGTTAATTTATTCAATAAATTCTCTTTAATTAATCACAATGCATAATTTCTTTATAATAAATATCATCAGAGATGTATATCATTCGCTAATAAAATCATCCGATAATCGCAGCCTATAATAATTAGTTTAATATTTTTATTATCTCTTTATTGAAAATTTATAGTTTATCTAATTGACTCGTACTTTCTCTTTGAGTTATTTTTTTATTCTCGATTTACAAGTCCAAGAAATAAGTCAATTGTCGGATGATTTTATTAGCGATATTTTTTTTGATAAATTAAATTTTTAGTAGTTTTGAATAATTTTCTTTTAAATTAATTTGTGATTTAGTGTTAAAAAACTTAAAATTAAATAACACAAATTTGAATTAAATAAATTAAATAAATTAAATAAATTAATAAGTTAACGATAAAAACAATTTGTGAACAATTTAAATGCATTTTTTGAATTTAACAATAAATTAATTTGTAAAACAAGAATTGGTGAATTCAATTATTTATTCGTTTTCTTTTGAATCACAATATTAAATTAAATATTGTTCATTTTGGTGACCCCGACGTGATATTTGTTCGCAAAATTCGGTAATTCATTATAAACTTTTTCGTAAATTGAACAATTTCGCGTTTTTTAATAAATAAAAGACAATAAAGTGCATCATTCTATACATCGTTGGAAATCATTAATTCCGCATTAACATCAAGTTATTCTTTGGTTTGTCAAGCCATCAAGGTAAATTTTATTATACATATATATATTATACATGTGGTGCTGCAAATATAAAATATAAAACGCTGGAAATAAAATTATATATGTACTCGCATACGAATATAGAAATATTCATATACATAAAGAATACCAGCGGTACATATTTCTAAAAGGAATTATTATCAAAACATATTTTTTAATAATAATTAATTTAATTAATTTAAAATCAAAATTAATTTAAAAATACTTTAAAAAATTCGTAAAATTTAAAGTAAAGAATAAATTTAATATATATTTGCAATTAATTGAAAATTTAAAATCAATCACACAAATTATTTATGGACTTTTGATAATTAATATTCATCAATTCAAATTACCACATATTAATATATATTGTATGAAATTATATTATATCAAATATATATAACATATACCAATTTTTTTGTTAAATTTTTATATATAAATTATATTCATATATATCAACACAAACGCATCTGCAATTTGTTATATATAGTTTCAAATCTATTGTTCTTGCATACAACGTATCGTCGCCCGAATACTTATTCGAGTCATTAGAAACTCACTTTTCGTCGCGTGAGTACTTTAATGACTTATTAGCATTTTTATTTCGTCGCAATAGTATTTTATGAAATTTCGAAAATTTATCGTTGCTTCAAGAAACAATTATCGTATTAATAGATTGAATATATAACAATTATTGATTGTTTGCAGATAATAAATAAAATTAATTATATAAAATTAAAATTAAACTATTTCTTTTATAATTAAATAAATTGGTTTATTTAAATCACTCCAAATTAAATTGAAACTTTAAATTTACATTGTCGATTCTAAACACATACAGCGTTAATTTAATATATTATCATGGCTGAAAAATTAGACGAAATTAAATCTCAGCGCAGCACAACGAAGGCATCTATAACTCGAATAAAAAACACAATTGACTCGAAGGGTTCAACATTAACTCTTAATGATTTAGAATGCCGCTTAGGTATTTTAGAATCCTATTTCAAACACCTTCTTGCTTTGCAGCAATCATTTGAAAATTTGAGTTGTATCGATGATTCTGCTACCCGCGCCAATTATGAAGAGTTGTACATTTCAGCCAAATCCGCGATTTTAACACTAATAAGTGAAAGGCGTAAAGATAGTCAATTGCCTGAATTAGAACGTAGTGTGGTAATACAATCCGCTTCAGCTCCACTACACAAAATAAAACTGCCACAATTCAGTGGAAAGTATTCTGATTATCCTAATTTTATGGGTATTTTTAAGAAATCCATTCACAGTAATATGCATTATGATAATATTGAAAAGTGCAATATTTTAGTAAATTCGTTAGGTGGTAGCGCTAAGCATGCTGTTAGAGAGTTTCAAATAACAGAAGAAAATTATGAAAAAATTCTAAAACATTTGGATGATCGTTTCAACAATAAAACTTTGATGTTTCAAGAGTTAATCTCTGAATTATTTAATTTGCCAAAAATTTCTAAAATTTCTTCTTCTCAATTAAGAAGCCTTGTTGACAATGTAAATGCCATATTCAGCTCCATGAAATCAATTGGCAATGAAACTGATATTTGTAACGCTATGATAATCCATGTTGTTTTGGGTAAATTAGATTCAGATTCTCAGGCTAAGTGGGAAGATTCGTTAAACTTTTCAGAGCTCTTCAAGTGGAGCGATTGTGCAGCAGTTCTCAGTAAACGCTGCCAATTTCTAGAATGTCGAGAATCGAAATTTGGACATGGTAGTCATAGCATTAAATTTACACATGATAAACAAAAATCACCAACCTACTCTCGTGCGCAAAGTTCAACAGCTTTAACTGCATCTCAGGAAAGAAATTCGCATTGCACATTTTGTAATGGTAAGAACCATTTAATATACAAGTGCTCTAAATTTTCTGAGTTACCTGTTATGGATCGATTTGCTAAGGCAAAGGAATTGGGACTCTGCATCAACTGTTTGGCAAAGGGTCATTCTGTAAAAAAATGTTCAGCTTCCAAATGCAAAATTTGTTCGTCGCCACATCATTCCCTGCTTCATCGCTTTTCAAAGCAAACTTCGTCGGATGAAAGATCATCAAATCTCGGTGATGCAGGTGAATCTTCGTCGTACTTAAGTTCTTCGTGTCAGAACTCCATCGTTGAATCCTCTGATAGCGACAGCATCATTCTAGCCACTGCTGTTGTTCTAATAAAAAATAATGCTGGAGAATTAAAACCTGTTCGTGCTTTGCTCGATTCTGGTTCACAATCGAATTTTATCACAGAATCTATGATCCAAATGCTCGCATTAAAAAAATCTAAATTATGTACCAATATCTCGGGAATAGGAAATTCAAAGACTAAAGTTCGATATTCTGCTTTCGCAACCATACAATCTCGCTATAAAGGTTTCAGCTCAAATTTAGAATTTTTAGTTCTACCTTCTATAGCTGGAATTCTGCCAGATACTAATTTATCTATTGAAAATTGGAACATTCCAAACAATTTGAATCTTGCTGATCCTTTGTTCTATAAGCAGCAAAAAATAGATTTACTCATCGGAGCTGAATGTTTCTTTGAAATTTTGTCGATTGGGCAAATAAAATTAGCACCTCATCTGCCAATGTTGCAAAAAACGTTGCTAGGATGGATTGTATCCGGCAAATATAATTTATCATATATGCCTAATTCAAATAGTTATTCCGCACTCACCTCCATTCGAAATGATGATTCGCCTCAGTGCAACGTAGAGCTGAATCAACAGCTCAATGAAATTGTTCAAAATTTTTGGAAAATAGAAAATTTTGATGATAAACCGCCATTACTAACACAAGAACAGCAATATTGTCAAGATTTTTTCGATGCTTCTACATATCAATCCACATCTGGTCGTATTTTTACTAAGCTACCTTTCAAATCAAACAAGCTCGAATTGGGGGATTCTTTCGCCATTGCTAAACGCCGATTTTATAATTTAGAGCGAAAATTATTGAAAATGCCTGATTTGAAGGATCAGTACTCTGCTTTTTTAAATGAATATGAAGATCTCGATCATATGGTGGTAGTACCAAGCGAAAAACAACATCTTGTTAAATATTATCTCCCGCATCACTGCGTATTTAAGCCAGACTCCTCGTCGACAAAAATTCGAGTTGTTTTTGATGGTAGTTGCAAGACGTCGTCCAATTTATCGTTGAACGATGTACTTATGGTCGGACCTACAGTTCAAGACGATCTTGTTTCTACACTGTTAAGATTTCGTAGCCATAAATATGCATTAAAGGCAGACATTTGCAAAATGTATAGACAAATCTTTATTGAAGAAGAAGACTCATTTTATCAATGTATTCTGTGGAGAAAAAATCCTAACGAGGATTTACGAACCTACAGATTAAAAACGTTAACGTACGGAACAGCTTCTGCTTCATTCTTGGCTACACAAGCTCTATCCTATTTAGCTAGTCTTCATTCCGAACACTTAACTGTTGGTGCAGATATAATTAAAAGAGATTTCTACGTAGATGATCTGATAACGGGTGCTTCAACCTTAGATGAAATTGAAACAATACATCGAGAAGTTAATCTTATTTTAAAATCGGGAGAAATGGAATTGAAAAAATGGTATTCAAATAATCCAAATTTCTTATCAAAAATCCCAGAAGACGATCGTGAAAAATTAATTAATATTCATGGTACATCCGTTATCAAAACTTTAGGTACTTGTTGGCAACCTTCTACTGACGAATTCAGATTTGTTGTTTCCGAGCTTCACACTAACAGTGCAACAATAACAAAACGTACTGTGCTTTCCGATCTCGCTAAATTGTTCGATCCAATAGGAATTGTTAATCCCATTATTGTACGAGCAAAAATATTCATGCAAAGTCTTTGGCTTTTGAAATTAGATTGGGATGAATCACTGCCTATGCACTTGCATGCTGATTGGTCGCATTTCAAGTCAGAGTTGCCATTATTAAATAATGTTCATGTTCCTCGTTATATATTTTGTCAGTCTAAACCTTCTATCATAGAATTGCACGGTTTTGCTGATGCTAGTAGTCTTGCCTATGGAGGTTGCATATATGTGAGATGTGTTGGCAATAATGGTAAAATTTCAGTAAAACTTCTCACATCTAAATCTAGAGTAGCCCCATCAAAATGTCAAACTATACCACGGCTTGAATTATGCGCTGCATTATTGTTGGCAAATTTGATGAAAAAGGTTCAGAAAAATATAAAGAATGTTGATAATATTATACTATGGAGCGACTCAGAAATTGTTTTATCATGGCTGACATGTCACTCATCAACCCTGAACATATTTGTTGCAAATCGTGTCTCCCAAATCCAAGAATTAACTCACAATTTAAAATGGAGGCATGTAAACTCGTCGTCGAATGCAGCTGATATTTTATCTAGAGGTGCTACAGTTCAGGATTTGATAAATTCAAATTGGTTCACAGGCCCATCATTTTTGTACAAATCTGAAGAATATTGGCCGTCTATAAAGGAGAAAGTTTCTAATAACAATATTCCTGAAATACGCTCAAAGTATATGTCAGTTTTCGTATCTAAAAAATTAGGTGACAATTCTCTTCTACAAGTGATTGAAAAATTTAGTAGCTATAATAAAATAATCGCTATATTTGGGTTTATTATGAAATTTATTCAAACTCTTCGAGCAAACCCTTCTACTTGCAAAACATCCGAATCGCATACTCATACTAGTTCATCAACATTAACTCCAGCACAGCGTGAATATGCGTTATTAAAAATCATTCAAATTTTACAAACAGAGTATTTTGCAAGCGAAATTGCAAGCATTCAAAAAAATGACTACGTATCGTCGAAAAGCACTATTAAATCGCTAAATCCTCTGTTGGTTGCTGACGAAAATATCGAATTATTGCGAGTTGGTGGTCGTATAGACCAAGCAAAGATTCCGTATGCAACCAGGCATCCAATTTTACTGCCAAAGGGTCATCCGTTTGTCAAACAATTAGTACACCATTTGCACTTAGAAAATCTTCACGCTGGTCCGCAAGCGCTGCTAGCTATAGTTAGGCAGAGATTTTGGATCATCAATGGCAAATCCGTTGTAAATAGCGTCGTCAAAGGTTGCATCAGGTGTTTTCGATTTAAACCCAAACTTATCAATCAAATCATGGGTGACATTCCGGCAGATCGATTGCGCGTTAATCGACCGTTTCATATCTCGGGTGTCGATTTCTGCGGGCCGATAATGACTTCGCTTGGCGTGCGTGGCAAGCGCCTGTATAAGTCTTACGTCGCTGTTTTTGTATGTTTTTCTACTCACGCCGTTCATTTAGAAGTAGTATCATCGCTTTCGTCAGACGCTTTCATCGCTGCTCTAAAACGTTTCGTTGCCCGACGTGGCTTTTGCAATCGGTTATATTGCGATAACGCGACAAACTTCGTCGGAGCTCGTACGGTGCTTAGCGAACTCAAAAATGAATTCTACAATCAACAGACGCAAGGTACCATCGGCAGTTGGTGTTCGAGCAAGGGAATCTCATTTCATCATATTCCTCCGCAGGCTCCCCACTTTGGTGGAATCTGGGAATCAGCTGTCAAGTCGGCAAAGCATCATTTGACTAGAGCTTTGTGCAATGTCAACCTTGTATATGATGAACTCGCTACTCTCGTATCTCAAGTCGAAGCTATCCTTAATTCCCGTCCTATATCTCCACTATCCTCTGATCCCAGCGATGAGCAACCTCTCACTCCTGGTCACTTTTTAATTGGCGAACCATTAAACTCCTTACCTGAAAAGTATATATCAGATACTAATGTTTTTTCTATCAAAAAATTTCACAGGATCGCAGCGATACAACAATATTTTTGGAAAAGGTGGTCGTCCGAATACATAACCTCTCTGCAAAAACGATATAAATGGTCGGAAGCCTCTGCAAATGTTAAAGTTGGAAATTTGGTCATAGTCGCTGAAGATAATCTACCTCCACAAAATTGGTCGCTCGGACGCATTGTTAAGCTACATCCTGGAAAAGATGCAAGAGTTCGTGTTGTAGATGTAAAAATTCGTAAAAAAATTTACAGGCGACAAATTCACAGTTTGGCTCCGCTACCAATTTATGACGTTGAATACATCTCAACAACCTAGATGCATTCAAGGGCGGCAGTATGGTTAATTTATTCAATAAATTCTCTTTAATTAATCACAATGCATAATTTCTTTATAATAAATATCATCAGAGATGTATATCATTCGCTAATAAAATCATCCGATAATCGCAGCCTATAATAATTAGTTTAATATTTTTATTATCTCTTTATTGAAAATTTATAGTTTATCTAATTGACTCGTACTTTCTCTTTGAGTTATTTTTTTATTCTCGATTTACAAGTCCAAGAAATAAGTCAATTGTCGGATGATTTTATTAGCGATATTTTTTTTGATAAATTAAATTTTTAGTAGTTTTGAATAATTTTCTTTTAAATTAATTTGTGATTTAGTGTTAAAAAACTTAAAATTAAATAACACAAATTTGAATTAAATAAATTAAATAAATTAAATAAATTAATAAGTTAACGATAAAAACAATTTGTGAACAATTTAAATGCATTTTTTGAATTTAACAATAAATTAATTTGTAAAACAAGAATTGGTGAATTCAATTATTTATTCGTTTTCTTTTGAATCACAATATTAAATTAAATATTGTTCAAAAAGTAGAATTAATCATGGCAACCAAAAATAAATGGCTAGTCCTTCCTAATCAGGAAATAATCAGTAAAATATATTTATTCGATAAAACTGATTATGATTTTCATTAAATCCTCGATCTAGAATATTTATTAAAATATTTTGGACTATTCTATAAAACCTAAAAAATGTAATATGATATTTTAAATGTTGGCCCTGTAAAAATCCCTTTAATATAAATTGTTGTGCTGCGCGGTTTCTATTCTTAAATATGTAAAAGTACTATCAGATAATATGTTGTTGTAAATTTATGTTGTTATATGTAAATATATTTCACCCCTAGATTTTTTTTTAATATACAATTTTTTTTTAAGCTAATCTATAAAATTTCTATGAAATGCGAATTTGTTTTAAAAAATCATAAAATAATCATTTTAACATTGTAGATTTTACTTGAGCACATTTCCCATATATCATTAAATTTAGATCTTTATATGAATTCTGGTGACGTAGCATTACGTGCCAAAAAAAATATAATAATTTCCGAATCACTAACCATACATTTTATGTATATACATAACAAGATACATTAAAATGTTTTGTTTTTATTTATAGTACATAAAATAATGGAAGAACTTTTTGTACCTGAATGGTTCAACAAAAACGAATTTTAGTATAGTAAATTTTATATTATACAGAATATTTGAAAAATATAATGTAAATATTAATTTAGCATCGTCTCAATATTTTGTTATTTATATTAGTAGTAATTGGTCCCTAAGTCAAAGGATTTGATATTATTTAGTTTCATCATTCAATAAATTTATTAAAAATCTACAAAGAAATTATTCAGATTTTCTCAAAATCAATGTTTCAAGAGCAATAAAAGTAAAATGGTATAACAAATGATATGCTTAATTGAACCATCTCTAATATACATAACCATAAGGATGCAAAATGTCACTTAATATCTGAATTTCATGATTTTAAAATTGTAAATTTATGTTCGTAATCTTTTTTCGTTGGCATTTTTTAAAACTTTTTAATACAAAATTTGCAAAATCATATTAAACTCATATTTTAAAGATTAGTGTTGATCTGAAACTTTACCCTATCATTTATAAGAGTATACACTTTTTTGTTGTGTGCAATTGGGTTAAAAAACAAACTGAACTGCATTTTTGCAAGCTTTTATTTTCAGATTGTAGACATAAAGTATAATAAAAATGTTTTTGTTTTGTTATTTTCTGAAAATGCATTTTTGTATTTCAAATTTTTATAAATTTATTAACATTACTTGTGAACTAGATATTCAGATAGTTTAGTATTTGTTGTATATGACATCATTTATTCAGGATATCGTATTTTAGATAGACTTTAAGTTGCATTTAGTAAATTTTGTTATATAAAACTTAATGATTTGGTTATTTACCAAATGACGTATAAATATCATAATTTATAAATTAACTCTAAATTTCTACAGATTTTTCAGACCGATAATTATATAATTAACATAATAATTCTGATAAATTAAAATATTCCAAAAAAAAAAAAAAAATTATTTTATTTTAAATTTTTCTTGAATAATTAAAATTATTATTTATTTAAATTTAGAATTTTAAAATTCAATAAATTATAATTTCATATTATGAAATATTCAATTTTCCTATTAACATTAAATTCCATATTGAATTATATTATTTAAATTAATATATTTTATTAATTTTTAATATCAGTTTATTTATCATTTATTTAAATCTAATAATATTTTCAAATTCAAATTTCCCGCACTAAATTATAATTTAATTTTTCGCACCATATTTTTTTCTATTCATTTAATTATAATCACGCCTCTTTTTTCTTAAATAGTTAAAATTTAATTGCCGGAGTGAAAAGACGTGTTAGTGCTTTGTTTGTGATGACAATTATTAATTAAAATTATAAAAAAAAAAAATTGCATCACCTAAAACTTTAATAAAATATTAAATAAATATTTTTAAATGATTTTCAATTAAAAAAATTATATAAAATATTAAATTTTCTAAGTTTTTCGCGGATTCATTTTAAAAATAATCAATTGAAATAGAAAATTTACAGGAGGTTTTTTTTTTGTTTGTAGTAAAATTAATTAATGAAAATATAAATTTTGAAAATGTTAAATTGTAGTGTTAATTAGAAAAAAAAAAATACATATTTCAATTATTAAAATATTGCAAATTTAATTTTTTTTTATATAAAAGTGAAAATTTATAGTGTTTGTTTTTAGTCAAATTGTTAAAATTAATTTTTATAGATATTGTTTTATATAATATATTCACTCCATTTTGAATTATTTGTTTGTCATATATCAGGTAAATTACATTAAATATTTTACATTTTTTTTTTATTATGTAATTGCTATTAGCATCAACGGAAAATGTTGATAGCAAATACGTCTTATGTATCATTCTATGTAGTCAGATTATACCATCCATCTACCATGATAATTCAATGCATTTTTTTTTGCATCTCCTTTTTAACATAAACGAGGTTCATGTCCTTGTTTGTAAAATATAAGTTTACTATATACAATTACACACAGACACAGTACACTGAGAAATTGAAGTTAAAAACATCCATAAAATGCAATAAATGCGGTCAGATCATAAAAAAGCGTAATAAATATATTTTTTTTTATTTCATTCAATTCCATAAGGATTTTTTCCATAGATATTAAATATTAAATTTTCAATAAAGACAATTATGTGCTACATAAATGTCTTCAAATTGAATAAATACGAAAAAATATTTTCATTATGACAACATTAATTCAATAAAATAAATTTTATATTTTAATAAAATATTGAAAAGAAAAAAATGTAGACAAATTTCTACAAAACAGGACATAACACAATTTTGGACAGTGTGTTCCAAATTTTATATATGTAAATATAATTTTTAGGTTATATCGGTTTTTATGTAAAAAATGAATCTGAGCTACAATAAAAATGAACTATTCTAAGTAAATTATCACAAAGTTTTTAATCTGAAGGTACAATTTACTTTCAATATTAAAATCAGTATAGTAGTAAAAATTAATGTAATAATAGCTTGCGAAATACACCCTGTCATTAATATTTACTTGTATGTTTAGCATGTGTTGAATCGTTGAAATGCTGTTAAAGAAAATTTATGTATTTCAATAATGTTATCCCAGTAATGTTAAAAAATCAAGTATAACTAAACAAAATAAAAAAAAAATTGTTTTTTTTTTTTACATAATATCTTTTTTATGTTTGTCGCATAAGAAAATATGTATACATAATATTTACTTTTGTGTGACATCGTTTGTATTTAATGTTTTTATTAAATTGTATAAAAAAAAATGTACATAAAAATATAAAACAGAAAAAAAATCAAATAAAATCAAAAACTGGAAATAATAATTTCCGTGAAAATTAATTTTTTTTTTTGATACATTAGAATTTTTAAAATTATTGATTTTTATATTTGATATTTTAGATCGTTTATTGTCCTCTAAACTCTAATTATATGAAAATTAATATAAAATTAAAATTATTTAACTTACCTAATTCTTGGCAATTCACAATTAACCCAATCAGTAACTTCTTCATATTTAACTTCCCGATGTGTATTAGCTAAATCCGATTTATTACCAGCCATAACAATTGGAATATCCTGAAATTTATATTGAATATAAATTTAATATATTTCAAGGTTTTATGTAAATGAGTCCTTAATAGAATTATTACCTGAAAATCACCTCTTTGTTCTCTAATTTCTTCAAAACATTGTTTTATACTGCAAAATGATGGTTCTGATGTCGTTGCATAAACTAATAGAAATGCATGTGCAGTTGCTATTGATAATCTACGCATTGCAGGAAATTGCATATCACCTGATGTATCCAATATATCAACCTATAAATAAATATTCATCAATAATATATAATTTTTTTTTGTAAATTGTTAGGAAATTCTAAACTGATGGAATGGATAATCTTAATATAAAAGTTTTTATTTATTTAAAATTTTCGCAGTTAAGATATTAAACTTTTAAATCTCTATTTTGATTAGAAATTTTGTTTGTTGAAAATGTTTTTATGGCATTAGAGATACAATAAATAAAATAAAATCAATAAATTACATAGGCTCTAAATTATGTATATATTCTATTTATATAAAGTTTTGAGGAAAAAGGGTATAAAATCTTTAAAAGGATTTAATAATGTAGAAGGAAATTTTAAGCATATTTCATTAAAATATACAAAATTTGAATATATTTTTTTGAAATTTGTTCGTATAGCAGAATTGATCAATAATATATTTAAATAAAATTAGAATAAGCTGATGGAAATTGATAAATTTATTTTAAGAACATTTAGAGTTTACCAATTTTTTTCCTAAAGGGTTAATATACAAAAAATTAGTATATTACGTCCGAAATTTTAAATTATTTTTGGGTTAGTCATTCTTTTGAAAAATCATGGACAAGAAAGCTGTCAAAATACGAAAAACAAAAAATCAAAGAATATGAAATATGAAATAAAGTAAATTTGATGCTCACCAATAAATGGCCATTTCCAACAAAAATGAAATGCTTGAATTGGAAAGTAAACTTGGTGCCCTCTAAATATTAAGTTTTTGTATGCATATCTTTGAAATATAAATGTTAAATTTCCTCTAATTCGAATTACCTCAGAAACTTAAAAAAAACCAATCATTTGAACATTAATAAATTTTACTATACAAAAAGTATAGAAAAAAGGTAACCTTAATGTGAAGTCTTAATATAGAAATTGAAGGAAATGAGAGATAGACCTCCTTGTACAAACTGAATCATGCCAGTATCCTAACAGGCGACACAGCTCTTTTAACTACCCCATCAATAAAATGGGTCTAGCTGAATCTCAACAATCTCTGTCAAAATGGCAAAGACACGACAGGAACTATTCTCTGTTATTGCAAGGCAGTTGCATGGAGAAGATAACGTCGTGTGAGAAGCGAATTGTCGTAACTGCAAAAATCAAGTTCCGAGATAAATGAATGTGAAGTTTTTTTAAATTTTTGCTGAGTCCTTAAATGCATGTATCTCAAGAAATAATTTTGTAACTCCAATACATTAATGCTCTATTACAAAGGTGGATTATTCAGCTATCTAAAACAATAATTACTTTGGTCTAAAATAAAATTGGGGGATTGTTAAAGTTTAATTTAGTGATGCATGACAAACTTTACGATAATTTAATTTTGTATTTAAATCTATGGAAAAGTAAATTTTGTTCTAGATACAACAATTTATTTTAGACCACAAAATGTTGTATAGTTAACATACAATAATTAGAAATTAACTTATTTGTATAGTAATTTATTTTTAAATTTGTCGTATTAAAAAGATACAACAATTTGAATATTACATAATAATGAAATCTATAGTAAAAATTTGTTCCTACAGTATGTATACAACATTTTGCAATTTATAGTATTTACTAATCTACAACACCAAAATACTGTATAAAATATATACAACATTTCGCAGTTAATTACAACTTACAACAATTTTGAATTTCAATTAAAAAATAATCAAGATATTTTCAGACCAAAACCGTCTGAACACAAGGTGATAGATAATTCAATTCTCTATCTTCCTATATCAGTACTCTCAAATTGACGTATCTAACGCTTACGACAATTCGCTTCTCACACGACGACGATAACATCTTCTAGGAAAAAGCTACCTCGCCAATGAAGAACTGGATAATATGGCAACTATCATTAAATCTATAAACTGCATGTGGAAAGAGACTATAAATACACGATAGATCGATAAGGTAACTGGAGCTCTCAGATTAAAAAACTGAACGAATGAACTAACCGAAATTAAATTTGACTAGCTAGGCTTTAAGGTTATAAATATAATCCATAATTTTATACAGAAAACTTTTAAAACTATACAAAGATTCTAAAATTAATAAATATATAAATATTTACAGTCCAATAATTAATTACATTTTATTTTTATAGTTCAGTATTATTTGAAATTTAAGTTAACATATTTAAAATATTAAATTATATTAAATTTTACCAAAAATATTAAAAAATTAGCGAAATTTTTTATTTATTATTATTATACAATGCAAAGACAATAATTTATGTTGTTATATTTCGAAATTAGTGTTGGATAATCCAAAAAAATAAATAAAACATAAAATTTAACTTACCTTAAGCGTAACGCCGCCCAAATCATATTCACGATTATATAAATCCTCAACAGTTGCTCGATATTTATCTGTATATGTTTTAAATAAGAATCGTTTAACAATACAACTTTTACCAACACCAGCACCACCAAGTATAACCAGCCTTATACGTTCATCTGCCATTTTATTATTTTTATATTTATTCCTTTTTGTTTATATTATTTCTGTTATTGTTATATTAAGGATATGTAAAACGATAACCAGAATTTGTAATTGTGGAAAACCAGATATGAAATTGATATCCTTTTTTTTATTCAACACAAAATGTCGTTTATATGTTTCATATTTATGAATCGAGCAGTTGTAAAAAAATGTCCTTTTTTTAAAGATCGTTTTCTTTTACAATTAATTGCATTTTAAAACTTTTTTTTGATATTATATTAAAGGTTTTGTAGCTGCTATTCACATTTTGATAATGTTTATGAATAATTTCAATTTTCTTATTACGTTATTTTGGTGTTTATTTTTCTATTTTCAAAATTAATTATAATTTTTTATTACAATATAAATTCATTTTTATATTGTTATTGTATATTTTATTAATATTTTTCTTTCTAAATTAAGCAACACATCCTCCGGAATGTTTTTTTTTCTAAAAACAAAAAAAAAAAAAATATTGTTTTTTTTTATGTTGAACAATTTTTTGGTAATCATATTTTGGGTTGTTATAAGTTGTAAGGATGTGTTTTCTGTTGTTTATTCAATTTACAAATTTATGGGTTTGTATAAATTCAATTTATATTATCCTGATTTTTTGCACGAAGGATTGAAATTTACATTTATTCGTTGTTCGGTAATTTAAAGCTAAAGTCAGGATATTAAACATATTATAATAATTTGATATTCCAATTATTTTAAAAGGATCGAGACAGGACATAACCAGTTACAATGACACTATGAAATAATTATGCTCTTAAATTATATAGAAATATTTCAATTGATAATAAAATAATCAGTTTTGAATAGGAAAACTTTCCAGAAAATTAGGATATTATTAAAAAAGAATGTGAGGAAATTTTTGAAACAGTTTTATTAACTGTATCAATAGCAAATTAATTATATATTTTTCAATTTTTATTTTAAAAATATGCTAAAAAAACATATATAAAATATTATGTTCATTTATAATATAACATATAATAAATTTTGAGTCAACATTTGAAGGAAATATATTATTATTATTATTAATAAAAAACATAAATATTTAAAGGAAACAAAAAATATAACAAACATAATTTTTATGTTCATTATATTTTATTTATTTTATTTTAATATACTCAATAAAAATGATAGGAAATGTTTATACAATATATTTTCAGATATGATATAAGTTAAATATTTGTAAGGATGTTTAATATTCGAATTATTTATTATATTTCTTTAATATATATTTAATAAAAAATATTTTTTCCTTATAATTTTCTACAAATAGTTTATGTTTACAATTTTATCAAAAGTTACGTACATAAAATAAATAAAAAATAAAATGCATCCTACAGGATCAAATTTTATATAATTTACAATATATAATCTTTGACAGGATACAATAATGTACCAGGATATATTCAATTTTGCTTTATATAAAAAGAGTAATACGAAAATTGATCTATAAAACTGAATATATCATTTTCAAAGAGGAAGTTTATTAAAGGATATTTACGTCAATATAGAAGAAACAAGTCAATATAGAGTTTGTTTTATAAAGGCGACTTTCATTAATCAAAATATGAGATTAGATTAGACATATGGGAATTTCCTGGAACTTTCGTATTTCTATTTATTTTGAAATTTGAATAGTTCTGCAGGTCCCATTATTTTCCATGCATTTGACTAACAATTAATAATTTAATTTTTTGATAATTATTACAAAAAAAAACGCGATTGTTTAATATATATAATGCTAAGCATTCGGGGAACAATTTCTGGTAGTATAAATTACAGACTTTTATAGCTCTTTAAAGGCATTGGTTTGAAATTCCTATCAATCTTAAATTCGAAAAATAAGCGATGGACAGACTAATTGAAACCTTAAAACATTTTGTCTGATAAATAAAACGTTTAAGGGAAAATTATATTATCAACAAAATGGCAATATAAATTTACATAAAACTAATTTTTATTACCGTAATATAAATTCTTTGCAATTATGTAATTTATTTTCTAGGATTTATTTTATAGCCGAAAATAGGACATACATTTATTTCGATATTTTCTTAATTTTTTGATAAAAAATATATATTGAAAAAACTTGTTACCAGCGGAATAAAATGAATTGAAATTTCATAGTTCATAGTTCATTGATGCAAATTGGCTGAACACTATAATATAAGTAATGGTACATTACTTATAAAACACTACAGATTGGTATACTTTTTGAATTGATTTTTGTATAGATTCAGAAATAGAGTTCTTAAATTTCAACAACTTTCGAACAATCCAATTGACACAATCGATTAAGAAGACAACCGACAAGTTTGATTTAAATTGCAAATTTATTTAGAACTATTCTAAGTTTACAAACTATAATACAAGAAAGAAAAAACTTTTGGTTGGTAATATCAATTTTTTTCATATCAGCAAAATTTTGTCATAAAAATGTATAAAATATCAAATATTTTTAATTAAATATACAAAAATATACTGGAAATAACACAAGCTATATCACAAAAATTGATTACTATTTTCATGTTTAAGTAGTTTTTTTTGCCATTATACATTTAATAATATTAAACTGAGTATACATAATGTAAAATTGTCGTGTTTGTCCATCAGTTTCATAACAAATCCTGTAATTAATGTAATTATTCAATAACCTTTTCAATTATAAACTCTTCTTTCATGTGTAATTAAAATTACTGTTTTAAAAAATATTACAAACAAGATAAAATTTTGTAGAACAAAAAATATAACTTTAATATTGAAATAAATTTGCATAGAGTTTTAAATATTTTTTTTGATAGCTTTATTGATATCTTTATTCCTTAATTAATCTGATTGTCTGACTGTCCGTTGTAATTTTTTTGAAATCATTGACGATTATCACAATAAATAATCATTTAAATAATTTTTAGTTAATTCGTAAAACGGATGTAAGTAATTTAAACTACTTGATTTATAGAATATTTTTTAAATTATGTTTTTTTAGAATTATTACTATTATATAAATCTTACAAGTATATCACGATCACGACTAAAGCCCAATACTATAAAACTATTGCACAAGTAATTGCTGCGCGTGACGTGTTTCTATATAATACTGTTATGTTTTTATATATAATTTTTATAACAAAATAATGTTGCTGTATAATTAAATTCATGTAACATAATTTTATATATAAAATTGCGACATTACATTCTTAATCGATTATTAATATGTTAATATATGTAGCTTAAATATGTAGTCATATGTGTTACACAATATTTAAATGCCTAATGACTGAAAAATGAAATTCTTCATTAATAAAAAAGCTACTAAGTAGGGGAGCATATAACTCGTAGTTGGGTTAAACAGTGATTTATGTTCAACATTTAGATTTGTAATTAATTATTAGTGACTAACCGACGTAAAAGAATTGAATCGATTATAAATAATAATAATAATATAATCTAAAAAAAATCGAAAATTTTGTAGGGATTCACTGAAACTACAAAATTGACAGACACGAACTAAATTACGATTCCAATCTGTATACTAAATTTCATTGACTTCGGATAATTAATTACATGCTCTAGACTAGACTTGTGTTAAGCATTGAACTTTTGAAATATAATTTAACATTTATCCAAAGTGCATAAGGAAACTATCATTGATCCAAACTGCATAAGGAAACTATCATGTGTGACAAAATTAATTTAAATTTCAAATCAAATTAATAATTGCTCTATGCTCTAGACCTAGACTCTAGAGAGCATATGAATATTAATTTTTTTTCATGTATTTCGATCTCAAAAACACCGAGAATTTTCAGCGAAGTCCATTTGTTTTTAGGTTCAAGTCCAACGTAAAACTCCTAGTAATTTTAGCTATATGTACTCTGAAAATGTGGAATTAATGTAAATGTTGTGATGGATGACTTGTTTTATATGTCATCGATTGAAAATTTCCTATATAAATCTAGATAAATTCATAGCATATTTTTTTTTTGGTTGGTGTTGGTTGAACATTATTGACAAAATTTTAAATTTATGTTTTCAATAATACAAAATTAATAAAATTCATTAATTAATCATTCTGTCAGCTTAATATTAAGACATTAATGTCATTAATAATATAAAAAAATAAATATAATAAAATTAAAAGATAAAATTGAGATAATTAATGATTATATTTAATATAATTTTTTTTCTTAGAGGCCTTTTAATTTATTTACAATTTATTTGTTTTGTTCAGAAATGTTGTCAAATATAGTCTAATTTAGACATAGACCATTTGGTTTTCATGAATAAATTTCAAATAAGCAAAATTCACATTACTTGAAATCAGCTACAATAGTTATAAAAGTGATAATGCCAGCAATATTCTCTATATATGTATAATAGTAATACAGTATGTAAGGCACATACAAATTCAATCTCTATTTGCTATAATTATATTTTTTGTACTTCACTGACGAACGTACTAAATAATCCTATTAGAGATGTTTAACTAATTTAGGTTTAGCAGGATTAACACTCGAAGGATTTAAAAAGTGTCAACATAAATTCAAAATTCGTTTGTTTATATATAATGTTAATGGCTATTATACATTGTCTATATGCCTGCTGAAGTTGTAAGATAAAAGTTATTGGATGTCGAATATTATTTGTTATAAAATATTCTATAAAAACATTTACTTGGCCATCATATGACAGAAAGAAAATCTACTAAAGTTATCCGAAATTGACATTACTTGAAATTCACGAAGCCATCGTATGACAGAAAGAAAATAATATACTAAAGTTATGTGAAATTGACATAGCCAGATCAAGATATCGGAAAACTGGCGAATTGGTGAATATGCGGCCAAACTATATCCCATTATAACGAAAATGCTGAGAACAGATTGAGAAAAAATCTATAGCTAACTTCACCTAAAGTTCCCCAGGATTTCATCTATAACTTCCTAGTGATTTCTGAAAGGTTTCTGAACCACAAGGGCTGGATAATCTTAGCTTAGCTAGATGGTCACATGAGTGGTAGAAAAATTGTACTAACAGGCTACTAATTCTCCACTTATACCAGCAAACATCCAAATATTTAGAAAGCATGGCATTCGAAAATCTAATAAGTATGAAACTCCAATATAAATTAGTTAACCGAATTTCTTAAAAAAACGTGCGAAAGAAACATTAATTTATTATATTTTTATGGACACTACGAAATATTAGAAATGTTTAAAAATTCTAGGTCTATTTTAATTTTTAAAGAGCGAAATATTTAAAAATAATATAATAAGTTTGATAAAATCTTGTAGAACTATAATAAATTGGACTATTTTCTTTTCATTTCATAAAAGTATTGAATAATTTAAATAATTCATATCCAAAATTTTATTGCCACCGCTTGAATCATTCATTATGTCACCGAAAATTTGATTTTCATTTTTATTTGTAGTACATAATAATAAATCAATAAACCAAACTTTTATTGTAAACTTTGTATAAGAAAATTTAATTTTACAAAAAACCACAGACCGAAACCTCATTATTACTATATTTAGCTATGCTATCTGATATGACATTTAAATTGGCTTTGAAAACTTTTTTATCCCTTGAAAACCTTGTAACTTTTCATAAAGTTTTCCATAATATTATTTTGAAATTTTTTCTTTTATAAGTAATTTTTATAATTGTTATAATGTTATAATTATAAATAATATTTCAAATTATAAAATATTGTTAGTTATTTTGATGAT
Organism: Rhamphomyia laevipes; assembly: GCA_963920725.1. Lineage (NCBI taxonomy): Eukaryota > Metazoa > Arthropoda > Insecta > Diptera > Empididae > Rhamphomyia > Rhamphomyia laevipes. Next base: position 34,119,926 of record OY987259.1, read on the forward strand.
ATCTTAAATTGCTCTTCAAAATAATTGTAAGTAAAATTTAATCAGCAATAATTAAATTTATGACTTTTATAAATCACAACTGAAATAAGTTTTAGTATAATTATAATAATAATTACTAAATAATTTTCTGTTTAGTATTGATTTATCAAAAACATTTTTTTTATTTTATATAATTCTATTTTTTATTTTAATTATATATACGAGTACTTTGTAAAAAGCCAGACATTTTGCTTTTTAATATTTTTTTAATAACCATAAGAATCAATTTCTCATAATTCTTTTTCATTCTTACGATTAATTTTTAAAAAAGTTTTTGCAGACTATTCATATTTTGCTTCACAGAAAATGAAGGTCAAAATTTCAAAGTTTTATATTTCGAGATATTGTGTTTTCTAACTTTTGTAAATCAGTGAATTCAAACCCGCAAAAATAAAGTGTTACATCAAATATTCGTGTTTTAAAAATTATATATTTCAAAAGCAATTAGCAAAGTATAAAGTCTTTTATCATTTGATTGATGTAAGGTAGATTAAGTAATTACTGAACTATATAATATTTATTTGATGTGATTTACTAAATTCATGCATTACCGACTCTACTGCGAGCGGATTGAAAATCGTAATTTTTTATTTCAGGAAAAAACTAGCCCTGAATATTAAATTCGATTTTTAATGACATTTCAAAGGTAAAGAAATGAAGTGTGATGACGAATACAAAATTTTGGAGTTATTTTATGTAGTTAAAATAAAATAATTCAGGTAGGATTTTATAATTGGTTAGAGTTTTTCAAAATTACAAGTTTTCAGATCAGGAGGAAACTTTTAAAATTGAAACCGTTCTTTCAAAAGTATAGACCTAACAGTATTGTGAAAGATTTCTAATTATGTCTATTCCAAAATATGCCGATAATTCGATATGGATTACAAAAGGGATCACAAGCACTGTACCATGATTGTTGTCGGTCAGGATGAAATATAATCATGGTATTTAAATTTTGCTGTTCAAAATAATATCAATGATGGAAAAAGTCTGGAAAAATAGAACGTGATAAAAACGTTTTCAAATAATAAAAACAAAAAAGGAAAAAAAGAAAATAATATTAGAAAAGTTATATCTAGAAAAAGTTGAAGAAAAAAATAAAAATAATGAAAATATATTTGAAAAAAAAAATAAGTAATAATTTTACCATTTTAATATTTACTTAAAACAAAAACATTTTTTTTTTACTTAGTTTTACTTGGATTAACTTGAAAACTATACAGATACAACACTCCCTCCCTAACATAAGAAATAAGAAAAATATTTCAGCGTTTTTCTTACAAAATGTGCAATTTCACGTCACAGTTGGCAAATTCTTTGGGGTAAAGAAAATTATTGCCAAAAATAAAAATTATTTTGTTATTTTATAGAAAAGGTAAATAAAAACAAAAATTTATATTTTTCTCTAGAACAATTATTATAAAAATGTAAAATGAAATTTTAAATAAGGGTTGATTTTAACTTTACTTTCTATGAGGGTTGTTTTTTTTCGGGTTGTTGTTTAAGGATTTATTATTTCTATTTTTAATTAATTGTTAATTAGTAAAAAAAATATTCAACTTGTGGTTCAGAATGTATAAGGAAATGTTTACGTATATAATAATTTTATTTGTAATCGCAGTTTTTAGAAGTAATAAGTGTCTTTTTAGCTAACGTACTCGCGCATTGTATTTTATAAAGGATACATCGTTTATATATAACTATGCAATCTTAGAGCTAGACAAGATGTTCCATCACTTCTCAATTGTCCAATTTTCAAGGAGCGGAGACTTATCTACTTTGGGAAAAGAAGTTTAAGCTTGATTGAAACTAAAGAAGTATTAAATGAAGCTAATTGTAAAAATTTAGCTGGTTACTGTAAAGAAGTGCTACAGTATCGTAAAGATTACTTCGAACATTAATTAAATATAGGAAAATGAAACAATATAGAAAGACGATAAGTCATCATTCATTCAGCAGACGGTTTTTTCTACCAATGATACATATTTGTTATATAATAAAGTAGAATGTTGTTAATTTGCCAATTTGGCTTTAAACCATTTTTAACGTGTAATTTAAATCCTTTAACGTTCGAATACGTTTTATGCCTCAGTTTTTATTAATGGAATAAAATAATTATGAAAAATTATATAAAATTAAATTAAATTAAATGCAAAATTTAATTTTATTTATTTTAATTACAATTCTAATTACTAATTAATTTATTAATAAACAGTTTTATAATTTTACAAATTGTATATTGCATAATACTATAATTATTGAGATCCGACTAAAGAAACGTGCCATTGCATTCTACAGTATCATGGCAATAGATTACAGTAGTAGACTTTATACTTTTCACAATATTTAATCATAAAATGAGATTTAACCAATAAGTAAATAAAATTAGAATAAAAGTTAATCAATAATTTACACAGTGTTTTAAACTGTGAAATAATATTAAACATTAATAAGAAACATTTATAAATTCCTTATACAAAAAAGGTATAAACAGGGTGAGCCAGAACTCACCATTGGGTTAAAACATTTAATATATTTTTCGTTTATATCAGACCGTTTCATATACGGTGTTGTGTGGCTTTACATCTGAAAAGGTCATTTGGCCGTACTTCATCGGAAATGACTATGAAAATGGAAATGCATTACCGGGTAACTGGAAAGTGGTATTAATTGAAACTTTGAACAATAGCGGACATTTAAATGACATTATTTTGCATATTTAATTAATTTTGTATAATTAATAAAAATATTTACAAAGTATATAAACGAAAATGAAAAACGTATTTTATTTTTAATCCTTTTGGTGAGCCAGACCTGTGTAACCACTTTATATTCTTGAGCTAAATAATTGTAGTTTCACAGCATGTACGAATATTTTATTTCTCATATTTAATTACACATCATTAATTTTCATTAAAACTGTTATTTGAAGAAAAACTCAAAAGTTACAGTTAAATTTAAAATTATCCATCCATCATTTTCTAATTAGGTTTTTTTTTTTCTAATTCATTTCCAAATTAATCATTTCTGTTTCATATAAGCAATCTTGAATTTATAATAATAATAATAAAAAAAATAAGTATAAAAATAAATTTAAAATATTATTCGGTTTATAAAAGGCATAAATAATTTTCTACTAATGTAAGCATTATAATTATTATTTTTTCATTAAGAAACATAAATTATGTTATTTTTAGATCCATTAAAATGTATAAAGTATATTTTTTTATACTGAATACAAAAAGGATGTTTTGAGCAACCTTAAGAATTATGTGTTAAACCAAAAATAGTTCAGGTAATAAAGAAGAAATTTGTTTGAATAATTTGTAAATAAATTATTAGTAATTATTTATATTGAAGGACTTATGCCGGACTTCTGATAACTATCAACTCATTATATAGATATAAAAAAATATTTAAATAAATTGGACATTTTAATTTTGTTCATATACATTTTTAATTTAATAAAATCGTTTTGGGAATTAATGTGAGCAGTGAATATTTTATATTCTTCAGTACGTATAATTTGTGGATGTCATATTTCATATTATTAAATCCCAGTAATTTCGACTTGTATTGAGCAGTGGCGAACTGTCACTTTTTATAATAGGCAAATAGAAGTTAAAGTACAATACTAATTTTCTTTTTATTTATATATTAAGTCAGTTCTTCTACTTTTAGAAGAAATTTAAATAAATAATAATTTTAATCTACAATACAATTTTATTTATTGGAAATTACTCTCCATATATGTACACATATATAAAGAGCAGCAGAAATATTTAAATAGTTGCTGTCAAGGATTAAAATTAATTTTAATTTTTAATTGCGCCTAATAGTATTCTATTTTGTAGAACATAATTTAGTTTATGAATATAAGTAAAATTTTGTTTTACTAAAAATTATATAAAACAATTTGTTGAAAATAATATTTTTTTTAAAAATATTTATAATATTATTAGCATTGCAAACATTTGTTGTGAAGCAGAGCTTACACTATTTACTTAGATAGATCGCCACTGGTATTGACTTTTTAATATGAAATATTTAATTCTAGTTGATATTGCCATACATTATAAGATAATCGGTCAATAAATAATTAAAAATTTCTCGTAGGCGTCTCTAATATAGAATTCTCTTACATGATTGCAGAAATTAGAACCAATTTACATTGTTAGTGGAATAAAAATGCGCTTGTTTAATTGTAAGTTTCCAAATACTAAGTGACGCTATAGTTTACAAAAAAAAAAAAAAAATTTAAATCTGTTTTGCAGAATATTTCTAGAAGAATGTAACTTTTTTTACAAGTTCATTCGAGGACATTTTTTATTTAATTTTTGTACAGCACAACTGATTTTCAAAAATATTATTTTCGGTTCTTTCGTTGGATGAAGTTATATGGAAGTAAACACTGATACATATTTTAAATGGTTGATGTGTGCTTGATTTGAATGTTATTAATTTTAGATAAATTTGATGTACTGCACAATCAGTTTTGTTAGGCGTAACTCTAAAAGTAACTCTATGTTATTAATGTTATCCTAAATATTATGCTCAGAAACAGCTTGTTTTATACATATTTATTTATAATTCTTCAAAATACAAAAAAACGTACACTCAGTAATCAAATAATTATATTCTATTTCAATTTTTTTCCGTAATTTTCAATTTTTTAATTAATTTAACTAATATTATTATGGTAATTTTAATTTAAAAATTATTTCTAATTAATTGAATCCATTTGTTGTATAACTTGTTAAAGGTAATTTATTGTTTAAAAAGTTTATCTCAATAACTTATTTAAGGTAATTATTTGTTGATAAATTGCTCAAAAAAAAATCTTTTACTAATTATGTAATTGTTAATTATTTGTTGTAAAGCAATTATTTATATTTAATCGTTACGACTCGTAAAGTATTTTATATAGAAATTTGTATATGATGTGTACTTAACATAATGTTTTAATTTGAGAGCAATATACCAGGTTTTTTATAAGAACACTTAACACATTTTATCGAAACAGAAATCCTAGCATAAAAAAGTTAAATTAAATTTTTGTTTACATAAAGTTTTATAATTTTTTTTTAGCTGAAACAGCTACGAAAAAAGAAAATCAGCTTTGACTTAAATCATATGTAATTAAAACCGTAGGAGTAAAATTATTTCAGGACTATTGAAATTTATTTAGATAATATGTGTCACATAATTCTGTTGATGTTGACTATATATCAATATATATGGTTTACGTATTTTGGGTCCTATTGCTGGTATTTCGAGACTGGAAAACCTCAAAAAAGTTAAAAATCAGTTAACAAAATTTTTGTATTAAAATTCGCACAATACTGCTGACTATATCAATTAAAAATATAGGTTTTGTGTCTTGTATATTCCTGATTATGCTGAATTTAGAAGAACTCTATCGAAATTACTACAATCAGCAACTTAATGCCATCAACAATTTCATTTAAAACCTGATTTACAAATAAGTACTACAAAATATACCTAACAATTTAGTATATACATTTTAATCTGATTACATAGCAACTAAACTATCAGACTATGCTGTGCTGAAACACATTTTTTTATATCCTAAATCTTTAACATAACATCACAAACTTAATTTAAGTAATAAATTATTTTAAGTACTTCTTTTATATTTCTTATATATCCTTTTTTAATGATACGTCACGATCACGATTATTATTATTATTTCTTGTATTTTAGGTATGAGCATAGACAGATACGTTTTAAGAAAAGTAAATATATTATGATAATTTTATATTGCTGTTGATATTTATATACAATTTATAATGGAATTGAATATGGCTTTGTCTATGTATAGGATACAATACTAATACAGACAAAAATTAATAAGGATATCAGATTTTTTATTGTTTTTATATTGAATTTTCTTTTTTTAAAAAAAAAACATTTAATAAAATTCAATTAATATTTTTTTTTCTAGGCAATATTTTGAGATTCAAAATTGATTGATTTTTTATTAGTTTTAAACGAAAATTTATTAATAGCTTTTTCTTAACAATTTAACGAATTTTTCTTATAATATTGTTGAAAATTTTCTGATGCTTTGATAAAAATCAATTAAATCAAATATTTTCTCAATCGGTGATATAATTTTATATACGTTATAATTAATTTAGGAGAAGAAAATCTGATCCTAAGAAAATTGGAAATTTTCTATTTATAATTCTAAAAAGAATATGTTTTTTTGGGGGGCTTTTATATATTGAAACAGATTTTTTGATCCTACTACTTAAATTTACTAATTTATTATATTTCCCCAATTTACAAAACTTTTCAAAAATGTTTTAAAACTTTGAAAATTGTTTTAATCTGACAAAATCTGTAGCAATTTAAAGAACTTATTAAATTAATGATTTATAAAAAGAAAAAAATATAAATTAATTTTTATGGTTTGAAAATTTTTTTTAAAAAAATAATTAAAACTAATTGGGAAATCTATTAAATATTTTTGATTTTTTGCCAAAAATAAATAACAAAAATTTTGAAATTATTATTTATAAGAATATATAGAGGAAATAATAATAGTCCTTCCTAGCGTATTAAAATTTCAATATCAAAAATTTGAAACATACACACTCAAAAATCAAAATTATCCAAATTAATGTAGTATTTTTTTAATATAATATATCCTTTTATTATGTAAAAAGGAAACTCAACTTTGTCACTAGATAATTTCGTTAAAATAAATTTAATTAAATTACGTGTCCTTTACCACAAAACATAATAAATTTATATGTATCTAAATATTTTTTTTTTTTTTTTTTGTATCCTTAATGTTGAATTTATGCGTATTTTGGTAAATTTTTAGAAAAAGATTGTTCAATTTTCCGAAAGAATTATCCTTTTAAAAAAAAAAACCGAAAATTTAATATCGAAATTCGATGAATAAAAATATTCTGGTTGTTTAGTATAGAAAAAGGTCCTATAAATTTACTTGCTGTGTGTTCAATGACAAGAAAAATTTATACACCATGTCAATTTTTCTTCTTCTTTTTTTTTGATTTTGATTTTTAATATAGAAATAAGAAATATCCTTTTTGTGACATAGTATTCAAGTTTTTTTCTTTTCCAATTATTATTATTATTAGACAGAGTAAAAGAAAACTTGTTTGATTGAAAATCAAGTTATATGAAAATCTTAATATACTGTGAACAACATTTATATAAATTTTTTATTTGATTTTAGTTTAATTAATTTTTTAATGTTTTATTAAAGCTTTAATTGAATTTTTTGAATTATAGTATAATTTTTTCACTTTAAATAATTTCACTTTTATTGATTTATATAAATATTTTCATTATTATTATTATTATTGTTATAATCGGGGGGACCCGATAATAAATTAATGTCACTTGTTTAACATTATTTCTTTTTAAATTATCAAAATTAATTTAGCATGCTTAAATTCGTTAAGGACTAAAATTTGTTTGCGGCCAAACCCGATGAATTTGAAGTCAATACTGAATTCTGCTGTTTACAAATTCGTAAAAAGTAAACATAATTTAGCTACGAGTATACAAATTATATTTAAGGATAATAAAGTTATATCTAATTTTATTTTATGAAATTTCGAAAAAGCTTTTTATTCCTTTGGAATTTCGAAAAAGCTTATTTTATTACAATCGTTTTTTGGTCTCTTAAAATTCAAATTTATTTAGATTGAAAATATTATGAAAATTTCGTTTTTATGATTAATTAAATACATAATTTATTGTAAATATTGAATTAATATGTTGTTATGTTTTATGTCAAAAATACCATTTATATGATTAAATATTAGACTATAAGATATCATCTGCTGTCAGAACATATTTGTTTAGTATTATTTATATAGTAATATATAAATATTTATTTTTGATAGAACTTTATTTAAATTTTATTATTTTATAATGAATTTAAATTATGCTTTCTTAGTTGAAAATCTATTAAAATCAATTTGAATAATATATAAAAGGTGGTGGAGAAATATAAACACAAATTTATTAGCATATATTTTCTATGAAGGGGCAAATAAATTACCAAACAAAAATGAAAATCATCAGAATAAAATTATACAATAAATTTTCTTCTTCATTTTTCTTTATCCAAAATTCACACTTCAATTTCAGATAAATAATTGATAATTATTTGTTAAATAGAAATTTTCAGATTTTATAATTCAATAGTTTGATTTTGAATAAATATTAATATTTGTAATAGAATTTTAATAAGGATTTTGGTACAAATATTTATTTTAGAATGAAGAGAGTATTCTTGAAATACAAAGTGGTTCGCTAGAGTATGAACTTTGGAAAATATTATCACAATTGTGAAATAGTAATTTGCTATTTATATTTCTTAAAAATTATAGTAGTTATAAATAGACTTCATCTTTCGGTATGTACTCATGAATCCGTTCGTTACCATTTTTTTCAATAATTTTTTTAGGCAAATCTTTAAGTTTAATTTCTTTTGGAGTATTTAAATTATGTTGGTATAAAAAATTAAGATCCTTAAGAAAATTCAAATTAATGAAATTTAATATATGGCCAGTGTTCTGGCATTCTTTTCTTTAGACTGATGCGTTCTACTGTGATCATTTTTATCAGGGTTTCCAACAGTTTACGAGGAATCCCGAAATTAATACGGAATTGTTACTGTACCTCAACCATTAGTTATTTTTGTAGTACTTACCATTTAATTATAAAATCAATTTGTTCAGCATATTCAACTAAATACTGTACTGCCAATTTTGAATAATTACAACTTTAAAAGTTCCTACTCTCATGCACGTCCTTGTACATAAATGTTTAAACAAAATCGTGTTTAAGTAATACAGGCAAAGTCTAAACCATAGGAAAGATTACATCGATATGAGAAGTGGTAAAATAAAGATATTGAATAATTTTAAGATATAAACTTATTTAAATATAAATTTTTTTATGAAGATTCCTAAATTTTATTAAAAGTATCACGATTTGGTAATTTATTTAATAATAATCAATATCGTTATTCTATTTCGTTTAATGATATTGATGATTGATTAAGTACATTTGTAATAAATCATCTTACGAACAAAAATTAAGTTTTTAAACAGTCAATAACTTTATTGAGAACTGAAAATATTTTTATTTAATATTATTATCAATAATAAAATGAATTATTATATTAAAATTATAATAATAAATTCATTTTTTTATTGTAATTTTATTTATATATGAAGTTAAATTAATATTTGTTTAATAATTGTTTAAAATTGTTTTTTTTTCACGCTACACCAACTACTCTCTGTTGACTCTAACTTGCTTTTTTGAAGGTATTTTCTATTACTCATTGCGTTTTGATTTCGACAGCAGTTATTTTTTATTTTTGTATTGGGCTAGGTTCACATTAATGCCATAATATAGACCCAATCATGTCGAACAACAATTGAAGGCATGTTTATAACAAAAATTTCTAATATTTGTAATGGTTTCGTTGGATGGTGACGGTCCTTGTAGTGTAGTTTTTTATTTCCATGTGTGCATAGTTTTTAGAACCTACTGTGGGCCAAACAAAAATGCCGCCGAATTTGTTGGGACACCAGTTATGAACGAAATTTAATATAAAGAACTGCATTTTAAATAGTATCATTACCAGATTTTTGAATACTGATCGAAAATTAAGATAAACTTTCAAAAATATGAATATATATGAAAAAATTATAAAAAAATTAATTTAAATTTTATTATGAGAAATATCTGACAAATTAATGACAAAAAATGTGTTTACCAATAATTTAATGTGGTATGTTAAAAATTGGTTAACATAGCAAATTGGTAATTTTTGTTGTGATATATGAAAAAAGTTTTCAGATATATTTTAAATATGCTAGGATAATAATATTTATAATTTATTTCATTATTATTCATTGAACCAAATAATAAAATCCTCGTTATTCACATCCACTTGTGATAACTGAAATTGTTCGGTAGAAAATCCTGCTAACTTGAATTAAAATGAAGGGATAATGAAGTGATAAAGTAATAAATTTGGGTTTTTAATCGATATTAGAATATGCTCGTAATTTTTTATTTATATCTTATATCTAATTTTTTTAAATATATTATTTAAAGTTTCTTAAAAATATATAAAGATTGACTATTATTAAATAAATTACCAATCGTGAATCTATAAGAAATTTGACAGATGACGTCAAATTTTAGATCTTCTTTTACATTATCACATAATCAACAATTTAGTAATTTTATAGACTAAATGTTTGATTTAAAACTTAAAATTAGTATGAATTAATAACCCTATAATTATCTGACAGAATTAGTAATCAATGGAGTAATCAATATCAATTTATTATTAAAAATTATGTTGAACGAAAATTTTGATTTATTTTAACATTTTTTATAATCTGAAATATCGAGAAAAATATTATGAAGAAAAATATCTAATTTTTGTATAGACATTTTCAATGAAAATCTGTTTAAATTGAAATTAGTTTGAGTTCTAAAAAGCAGACAATTTTCTTAAAATGATTTTCGAATAAAATATAAAATTAAATATTTTTCCTTGTCAAAGTAAAATATTTGAAAAAGTATTTTTGTTTTTGTTGTGAAAAACATGTTGGGAAATCGTTATTAATGGAGCATAAAATTATCTTTCAAAAAAATAATAAATTTGTATAAAAAGAAATATACATCACCAGACCGAGACGTTTTCCCACTACAGATTCACTAATGAACTTAAAAATAATTTATATTTTTTCAATTCAACGATTCGGAATATTAAAATTAAATTTAAAACACATAAATAATAAATTAAATTCAAATAAATATTTCAATAAATGAATAAAATCATATCAAAAAAGACCTTAAATTAAATATTATAATGAAATATTTGTAATGAAATGTAAAAAATTGTAATATTATCCAGGATATCAAATCAAATTAACTTATTATATTAAAATTATAAGAGATGCTATAATTAGGATGAACTATACCTAGCTTATTAAATTCAACATGTCCGGAAATATATTAATAAACTGGGCCAAAGTTGATAATTAAATAATCAAAGTTGATAATTAATAAGTTAATTGAAAGATGAAATTTTTAGGAAATATATTTTTTAATTGGTCTTGTTGCTATCGGCATAATCTAAGTATTCAAAACCCATTGTCAGTTATAAGAGTTTTCTAAGAAAAAGTCTGTGCAATTTGTTACTTAATATACGCTAATTGGAATTAATGTTGAAGGATTCGGAATAATCAAACTATCGTAGTTGAAAAACTGTGCTCGGTCTTTGAACAAGTATTTTCAATTCGTAATAACTTTTTGGAGACTAAAAAGTGTGAGATTTGTCGGTTCAATCTTTAATCCGGATTCGAATTTTTTGGTAAGAGCATTTACTCAGAAAATGAAAAGCTTATAATGCAACATAATCTAAGTATTTCAGATGCAACATAATCTAAGTATTTGAAGACCAAAGAAATTACTTTAAATATTAGATTTTAATTTGAATTTTGTAGATCTTCATGATCCGGTTAAAAGAAACGCTAGTGTTTGAAACTTAATGACTGCCTAATAATATGTTATTTTTGTATTAATTGATTTGAATGTACTTACAAAAATTTCAATTTAAGAAAACTCTATTTTTAAATTTCAAAGTAATTTCACAAATTGACAAAGTCGATTAAAATGGCAAGAGCGGCACTGTAAAATTTGTTATGCAAATTTTCTGTTAATTAGTTAAATTTAATGCTTTTATAAACCAGTTTATTATTAATATTAAAAGAAAAAAAAACATAAATTTATGCTGTTCAAAAGGCACATAGTTTAACTTTAAATATTTTTGATACCAAATTTCTTATGAACATCAGATAAAAACGAATTAAACCTTTTAGTGGAAATTTCATCATCAGATATCCCGACAAAAAAAAAGAAAGGAACTAATTCCTTTAACCAAAAAGATATTCCTAAATATTCGCCTAATTATCGTATCTTTATTTATTTACCTGGGAACCCAAATTTTTTTTTAATATAAAACGATACAGAATAAAAAGGTATTTTAATTGAAAAACTTTAATTAAGTTACATAATAAAAATTAACATGGGGTTCACTTATATAAAAAAAAGGATTCATAAGGAAAATTTTTGTTATAGTAAAATAATAGAATTTCTTTATATATTTTTAGACAGTTGAAAACATAATAAGAAACAATATTATGAAGAAAATAAGGTTCCTGCTAAAAAATTTAAACAATTTTGGGCTAAAGCATTTAATTCTTTCGTGCATTTTAATTTAATGAATTTCTTTTTTATAATTAGTAAATTAAATTCTATGTAATTTTTGTTAATTTATTTTGTATTTTATTATGGTGACCTCCTGAGAACTCAATATTTGTATTGGATACATAACGTATTGAAATTTTGGTAAAAAAATGTTTTTTATTTCCATACACAAAAATTTCCGAAGTCATTAAATTCTGTAAATAGTACAAAATTAATTTATCTTAAAGAAATTTCTTGTTTACGTTAAAAATAAGTAAAGCCGCGTTATATAAATCTTAAGATTTAGTTTTAGCTTTTATCTCAAGTCAAAATTTTGTTGACAATTTTTCACACAATATCCTTTCTTGTCAATATTAATTGTGAAAATATCCTTTAGATATAAACAGAAAACGCTCTAAAAACAACCGCACAACAACGAAAAGTAAATAAATGAAATAAACAACCAATTGAAAATAGAATTTCCCGAAATGGATTTTCTTCCAGAGAAATGGAAATTATTTCTACAAGTTTGTGTTGTGTGTGTTTTTCTTGAGAAAATTTATTAATTTTTTTTTTTATGCAAATTGTATGTATACTAATAAATTATATTTTGGTTATTTCTACCACCAATAATAAAAATAGCGCCAAGTTGTGCAGTAGTTTCCGTAACACATTTCCATTTTTGTATATTGCATATTGAAGTATACAGAATTAGTAAAAACACGTGTTACACTCTTGTGAATGATATTGTTTGAAACAATGTGAGAAGTAATATAATTTTTCTTCTAAGATTTTCGTAAACTCTTTCCAACTTGACAAATATTAAATATTTAATATGGTATAAAACCGGATTTATCTAAAATTTCTTCCTCTGTATAGTTAAAAAGTATATAACAGACAGGACCACTCTTAGAAATGGACAAACAACTAAAAATCATTAAAATATCGCAAAAAGGATGTGTCATTACTAATACTGTGCAATATTTTTATATTAATTGGCTATTTTTGAAGGGTTTTAAACTAAAATATTAAATTATATTAAATATAATTTTTAGTAATTAAAGTCTCCTTTCTTTTCAGCTTCATCCCAGCAGTAGAAATAAGAAATTATATGGTGAAGCTCAGGTAAGTTAACAATTACTTTTAAATAAATAATTTTTTAAAAATATAACTTTAATTTTGTACCTTTAAATATATTTTTTTAAAACTTTTTATTTAAAACTCATATTATTTAGTTGCACTTCCTGTTATAACTATGCTAAATATATGTTAAACAAACATTAAATTGCATTTCAAATAAAAGTTCATAAATTGACCAAAAACACGCTATAAAATAATTTAATATTTTTTATTAATGTTCTACAAACTATAGCGAGTCTTTGTATTATTAGCATGCTAATTTTTCAACGTTGTTTATAAATGGGAGTAGAAATTGGCCTAGTTTAAAATTAAAAATAATGGCCTATAAAAATAATAATTAAAGTTTTTAGTACTTCTCTGTTGAATGGCACGAATTTTATCTTTGAAATTATTGTAATTTTAGTAAAGGTCAATTTGGTTTTATCATCATACATAAAACTTTAAATAACTTTTTGTAAATTTTGAAATTTTGTATGAAGTTTACATTTTATTATTTACCTTCTGATGTATTATTAATTAAATGAAATTTTCAATATTTCAGAATTTATTGAAAGAAATATATACAAATTTTAGAATTAAATACTAAATTTAAATTTACGAAATAGCTTGGTATTAATAGAAATTTCAATTGCATTGCAAATTGGTTTTTATGATGGAAATATTTTGTTCTTATTAAACAGAATATACAAATTTAGTAATTCATCATCAAAAAACTTCTGTACTTCTAGTGAATTAACAAAAATAGTATTAAAATTAATTAATTGAATATCCATCTGGAATATATAATTGAGCCATTTTGCATCCAATACGTTGGAAGGACATTGAACAACTCACTTTCAACATTACTCACTCCCGTCATGAATGAAATTTCTATTATCTGTTTTTAGAAACTAGACTGGGTATGAAATATCTACAGTCATTTTGGCGCGATATCTAAGTGTACAAGCTACATAAAGTATTTTTTTAATATGTATACATATTACTATAATAATTTGCTACGGGGGAAATTTGTTATAATTCATTATTGAATTATACGTCAGATTTTCATACAACATTAAAATTAGATTTGAAATATAAATCAATAGTCAGAATAAGTTTGCATGTTAAATTCGGAACAAGAAATGCATTATTGCATACATAATTTTCTTAGAGGAAAATAGTTAAATTTTTTATAGCATAAGTCACGCAACATTGACCTAAGACTAAATCAGTAATAACATTCTATGTAATTTATTTCCTCATTCAAAGTGCCACAACATTCATTATGAATGTACTGCTAATTATTCATTATGAATGTTGCTGTTATAAAACTAAAGCCTGGGCTACATTGTTTCGATCGGTTCAGTTTCGATTCGTTTCGAAAAGTTCAAATTTGACGTCTCCATATATTTTATATGGGGAATCGATTGAGTGGACACATAGGTCGAATCGGAACGAATCGAATCGAAAGAGTTTGGAACGATTGGAATTTTGCGAGTCCAAACTGAAGAAAATGTCAAGAGAAATGAAATTTGACTGTTTCAAAAATAACAAAAACAAAATATATGTGGTTTAATCGATTGCGATCGGTACCTATGTGTTCAGTCTACTTAACTGTCGAATCAAATCGAATCGAATCGAAACTAAACTGAACTGATAGGAACAATGTAGACCAGGCTTAAACCCATTTAAGAACATTCAAATTGTTTGTATTTATGTCAAATAATAGCCCAACAAGCAACAGCGCGTATGCTTAAGAAAACTTATATTAAAATAAAATTTATTTTTCATAAATTCCGTAATAAAAAAAGGCGATACAATTTCCATTTCAAAAAAAAATTCTAGATTTTTATGTAAATTATGCTGTGATTCAATAAATAGTTTTTATGTAAAAAGGATATAAAGTAAACATTAAACTTATGAATATTAATATAAAAATACCTTAACTTTTTTGAATAATGGAAGTTTGTATTTTCCTGAAGAAATTCTGGAATTTATGTTTATGTATGACCGTGTCACAAACAATAATGTTTCTGTCATGTATCTTCATTCATAATAATATTTAAAATTTAAATATAAATTTAATAACAAAAACAAAAACCAAAATTTGCAAGTAATTTCGGAAAAAATCAACCCAAAATTTATTCTAAATAAAAATTGAAATGAAAAAAGTTTTAATGCAGCGTTGAAAAGTTTCAAAAACTTTTGGTTCATATAAATAAACACCAGCCATATGTGAAAAATATTATGATAAAATTGAACTGCTGTTTTGAAAATTCTAATTGAAAATTCTATACTTTTTTAATATGTTGCTGTAATTTCAGGTTCACCATAAAATTTAATCAAATATTCTGTATATAAACAGAAATTACAATGAATTGAATGAAGAATTTAGGAATAATTATCAAGTAATGTAATGAAAATGCTCAAATCTATTTTATGAGTAGTTTTGGGAGTAACTAAACCGTGCGTTAAGAACCTTTTTAATATTTTGTGCCATACATATTTTTATATTTACTGTAATTATATGCCGCGTGCACGCTTGGTACTACCTAAATAAAAAATGAATAACGTCATACTGAAACCGAAATAAAATTATATTCCTAATTTTTATAATATAACAATAATAATTAACATAGGGCGAGAAACACAATGTCGCGTCATTTGTTAAATTAAATAACAAATTGTTTGTTAAATAAGAAAAAATATAAATTATGGAAAATTATGATGAAGTTTTGATTGAGAAAGTGAAAAGTAATGAATTTTATAATCATAAAACTTATAATCATACACAAAATTTATAATATTTAACAATAATCTTTTTAAAAATATTTATTTTATACTACAAATTTATAAATAAAAATTATTAAGAAATTAATTTACAAAACATGAATATCAAAAATATTAAAACGCACGCGGCATTGTGGTTCACAATTTGTTCTAACGCGTCAATTTTCAGTGCCTACATATGTCACGCACGCGTGTGACGCGACATTATGTTTCTCGCCTAAGCCACACGCGTTAATGGAAAAAGCTTTAAGCTTTTAAAATTTACCATGCCAAACAAAATCATCTGCTACTGTAGTTTTATGTGTCATTTATGCGCCTCCACTGAACTAGGATGCATGTGTTTTTGTCGAGTTCAAGGGTTTTTAAAAACTCCTAATTGTTATAAACTGGTTCAATTCAATTTGATGAAGCCCATTAAAAAAATATTCGATAACTGAAATATTTTTCTTAAAAATTCTGGATTTTTTTTTTAAATTTTCAATATTTTTTTATCAAATGATAGTTTTTAAAACAACATTCCAGATAAGCGTATTAAGAAGCAGTCAAATACGATGCGAATTTAATATGCTTAACAAAAACCATAATTTCTTATTGATTATTTATTATATTTCGGAAATATTTTATATATATTTTATTTAAAATTTAAAATTACCATCCAAAAATTTACAGAATTTCTATTATAATAAGATAATTTCAGTAAATACTTCCCGAAATTTTGATATAATGGAATTTTACTAAACATTAGTGAATAATTTTTCAATATTTATTTTGGATAGCTACAAAACATCTGAGTAAACAAGGAATATTAATAATCTGTGTAATGTAAATAATTTAGTATTAATTATAATTTAATGCTTTTATTAATATTTAGAATTAATTTATTATCGAAAATTAATGTGGAAGAATATTACCAATTTTGTAAATTGCTGATAAACTTTTGGAAGAATAGGACAAATTTAATATACATACTGGCTTCCATTTTTTAAGACTTCTTACACTGCACTACGAAACGTCCTCCAAAAATGAATCCCCTAGAATCTCTTACTCGCGAGTGCCTAATAGAGTGGAACAGAAGGTGTTCTAAAACTGGTTTTATATAATTCCTGTGTAGGTTGCTTGTTACCAAATCCACTGGCCGATTAAAATGCCTTAAGTTTTGTCTATATTACGAATGAAAGAAGTTTTTTTGCTAAATTGTAGATGTCCAATAACTAATAAAATTTTCTTTAGGTCCTTCAAAAATCAAGAAATTTGTTAAGGTTTATTCGTGTAACTCCTTGATATAATCAGAGTAATTTTATTTCTATACAAAAAATCATTTAGATTATTTCAGTTACATATGTATGCAACTGAAGTCTATCTAATTTGAAACTTCTCTTATTTTTAAACAATACACATCACAATTCATACAAGCTTTTTCGAAATTCCATATCATTCCAATCCTTTTTAATTCTACGTATAGCTAGCTAGAGATGTAAAGAAAATTCAGTATTGTTTTAAAATTAATTGGGTTTGGTGGCCATAAATAATTCTTTGTCCATAAACATATTATCACGGTAAAATACATTAATTTATATATGTAAAAATATTATGCGTATAAACTAATAAACACAATACCATCAAGGATTGGAATTAGGAAGGATAAAGGATTTTTTTTCTTAATTAAAGTAAATTTTTCTGGTTAGAAAATATAAATTTAATAAAATAATCAACAAGATTTTAACTTAATTCTATAAAAGCTTAAATACCAACAAAATGGGAAAAAGATTTTTGGATAAGAATTTTTCCTTATTCAAAATATCCTTAAATTTGAATTAAGATTCTTTGCTTTTGATTTCTAGTACCGTATAACAAAAATGAAAGGAATATTTTTTTTCTTATATATATATAAAAAGGATATTTGATATTATGAAGTGGCATATAAATTTCCTTCAAGTTGAGGAAATCAATTTAGTCTTTCTTTCTTCGCGTAAATCTATTGTATTTATTCACTGTATATTGAAAATCTAATACAGAATAATAGTAAGCACTTTCTGTGGGCATAGCAAATCGTATTATAATTTATATTTTTATAAATTTTAGTTGTATTCAGGGATAATTACAATTTAGGAATTAGGAAAATATGAAGTTTTTGTCGGAAAGAACATTATTTTAATGGAAACTTAATAGAATTCAATATAAATTTATGCTTTCAATGGAGAATGTATGCACAAATGCTTAGCGTATAGGGATATAAGAATGCTATACGAAGTACGCTTCATATACCAAAACATTGCAATGAATAAGTAAGCTTTTGGACACGAATAACAACATTTACGGGGTTACTTAAACAAGTTCCTGTAATCTAAGTTATCGCCTTCATAAATTTGGTCTATCTATATCTATGAACAATTTATGAAGACAAGTGAGAAACTGTTGTACATATTCTATACGAATGTGAGGAGTTGACTCGGTTTAGAATGCTTTAGAATATTTAGAATTTAAATATCCTTTGGAGTTATTGTCGAACTCGCTAGAGTATATGTTGTGGTCCTTCAAAAGAATGAAGGTTTGATTAAATAACATATTAAAAATGTTTCACAAATTTTTCTACATTTTGACATATTTTATATTTGAATTGAAGTTTATCAAGATTATTTCACATATTGTTTTGTATATGTATTTAGGACTGATAAATTCATTATTTAAATAAAATTTTTAAGCTTATTATAATTAATTATACTCCTTGTAATTGAGTGACATATTTAAGGATATAATAAAATCGTCTTCATAAGATTCGTTATTTAATTTTTGGTTTTAATAAAATTGTAACTTAATTAATTTGTTTTGCGCAATTTATAATATAAAAATTTATATAGGATAATTAAATACAGTACAATTAACATTATTAAATAATCATATCAGTCTTTTCCACGCATAATTCCAAATTTGGTTCAACACATTATAAAAAGTACTTATAAAATGATGAAAAATTATGTACGAAGAAAATATATTTTTATGTGATATCATAATAATAAAATTTTTTATGAAAAATGTGTTTTGAAAATTCTTGCGATAAATTTAATATTAATGAATGAATTCATTGGAAATTTGTATAGAGGGCATTTGAAGTATATATATAAGAGAAAGTTGTTCCTTAATGTAACTACATTCGGTTAATTCACACTCTCTTCAAGATACTACATATTGGACCATATTGGTGGTACAAATGTTTAATTTAATTACTTGGTAAGTCAAAGTCAAAATGATGTAAAAGCCAACCCGATTTTTCAAAATTTATTTTCATGAATTCTCACAGTGGTTCCACTACCGATGAACCAACAATAAGAAGTCATATTAAGGAAAAGCCTTTAATGTGATGTGTGATGTGATAAGAGTGGAATTTAGTTTCTTATTCCTACCATTAGGATTTGTCGTAAAAGGAAAGACGCCGGCATTAACACGGAAATTATCTGAATTGATTTTCAGATTTATATCAGTAAATATTTTGCAGCTTTTAATGAAATTTTACATTCTATTTCAAGTCTATAAGTTTGTAACTATTGCAAATTTCAGTTCTGGATAGCAAAAAACTCTTCACTTTTCTTTATCGATTTAATTATCAATCAGTCATCTTTTATATCTATGGCGAATATTTTTCCACATTTAAATAATTTGTTTCGTTCATATTTAAATAACAAATATAAAAATATGAAGTTATTCAAATAATTTTACATAAATTTGAACGATCATAAATGGATATAATAAAAAAATCCACCCAAAATTTAAATAATCTTTTTTTTATGCTTGTTGTAATAAAACTTCTAAACTTAGCTTTCAAATGTTTTTTTTATTCATAATTCATATTATAAAATCTTTTAGGTAATCCTGGCTTGATAAAAAAGGAAACAATATTTAAAAGGATAATTTACTTAAATATTTAACTAAATAGAATTTAGTATAAGATAAAAGTGTATTTGCTTACGTTACCATGAAAACGTTTCCATTAATATTTTATAGCATATTTTTCAACTTAAATATATAATGCTATTTATAATTATGTAAATTGTGTTTTTATAATTTATGCATGGCTAGTTAAAATATAAGGAAAATTCTATGTTTTAAATTATTCTATCTAAAGTTTAATTATGTTGAAATTTACATACTACTAGTGATAAGAGGCGCCAATTTTTGATCAATACCAATTAAATTTAAAATTACACGTCATTTTAATGTATGCAATTTTTTTTTTAATAGGAATCAAGGTCTTTATTTAAAGATTTGTTAATTCTTAGAATTTAGTTAAAAATTAAGGTATATTGAAACTAAGGCAGTTTATTGTGAACTGAATCTAATGGTAAAGTGTAATAAACTCTAAATATATAGGTAGATAATTAAATTTCAATAAAAGATTTTCTGGAATACTGTGCGTGCACAAGTATTTTAAAAAAGGATTGTGAACAATCTCACCAATTACGCCAACTTTATTCTAAGGAGGACTTTTAATACTTTAAAATTTAAATAATTAAATAAAATAAATTTATATCATTATGTATGAATCTAATTTTGCATATTAATCTTATAGTACCAACCATACTACGCTATAGGGAATGCTCTTTAAGTATTCATACTTTAAACTAAATCCGAAAAATATTGAATGTAGAAAGTATGTAAAAGTAGTTATCATAAGTATAGTTCCAAAGTTTATAAATCCTTCTTTAAGAATTTATAATATATTTATAAATTTTTCAAATACAATGGAAATATATGATATATTAAAATTAATTTTACCTTAAGGATCATCAGGGAAATTTAAATTTATAATAAAAATACAAATTTAAGAGACTGTATTTATTGATTCTTCTTAATTAAGTTGGTTTTTTTCGTTATGTCATTTTACAATAAAAATGCGTTAAAACGAAATATATTTTTTAATCTTTTTATTAACAGTATAACAGTTACAGTATAACAATATGGTAATTGGTTTAAAAGAGTCTATAACTATTATATAAATAATAATCAGGATATGAAAACTATATCGTTAATAAAATTTTCCTTTTTACAATGTCAAAGTGTGAAAATAAGAAACAATTTCAATATATTTTATGGAACTGCCGCAATCAACAGATAAGTTTTCATCCTCCTAAAGGCATAAACGTGCCAAGAAATTTAATAATCTCTAGTTGATATGGAAAATGAAATATATTGTTACAATAAATTGTAATTTTCTCGTAATAATTATTTTCTATTTTCTATATATGTTTATCGGATCTTATTACGACAAAATATGAAACTGTTTCAGGAATAATTGAAGAATTAAATTTATGCAACAAAAATTGATATTGAGGTGTATCTTGAAAATCGATTCGCTTTTTCGTCTCAGGATTAACAAACTCTTATTTTAATATTAATAATATGTAATTTACTAACAAGAGTGAATGTAAAATATTAGTAATAAGAATCAAGCTACCGAGACCTTACTCAAATCGAAGTTGTAGTTAGTAACATTTTGTGCTGAATTAAGTTAAACAATATTTTCTTTAAGATAATTTATTGACTGTAGATAAATATAAGGAATAGGTAACTAAAATTAATAATAACACATTATCAAGTGAAATGTAAGGTTTTTTAAGAAATGACGTGTTTTTTGATGTTTTTTTAACAATTATGTTGCGTCGCAAAATGAAATAGCTAGCCCAGTAACTTTATTTTGCATTCCAAGTAATTATTTTTCCATTTGGCGGGATTGGAGAGTATTTGGTGGGATTGGGAAAGCACATCAGAAGTATTGCCATTCGTACTGGACTACAAATACTCCTACCGGATCGGAATATAAAGGACATCATTGCTTCTCAGTTAATTAAATTTCCAGAAAACATAGAAATACTTGAAGGTTTCAGGAAAATTACATATTCATAAAATTGGTAAATTGTTGTATATTCAATATAGTTTCATTACAATAATCATTTCCCATAATATTGAATTAAATTTATTTATTAATTCGATAAAAAAAAATGTCGTTGATTTGTTAAATGTTTTTATAATAAATTCACAAAAATCCACTTTAAAATCTAATCTAATGTAGAATAACACAAATAAATAACAAAATAAATTAAATTGAATCAACAAAAATTAAGTTCTTCATTTTATAAATAAAATATTTTCATAATAAAAAATCATTTCAAAAATTTTGTTTATTTTGATGTACATAAACATAATATAAAAAAATATTGATGAAATAATGTAATGGGAAAATGTTTACTTCAAATCAAATGAATTATAAGAAATTAATACAAAAATTACTAGAAAAAAAATATTAGAAATGAATGATTAATAATATTTGAATGAAAAGCTAATTAATACTATGAGTTCCCCATTGTCGCTATTATAAAATTAATCAAACTTGGAGACTTTGGTTATAATTGGAAAAAATAGATAAATATATTTTCATATTTCCAAAGAATTTTAAACACTTAGTTTGTTACTTTGCAAGGATTGGAAGGAATTATATAGTAATAGGACCGTTCATATAGATCACTTAAATTGATCTACGGCACAGCGAATCTCCTACTTTACCAATTACTAATGATATTACTTCGGATGGCTTGATTTAACTTGATTCAATCAGATTACTTAGAATGTAAGTCATAAATATAGTATTCGAATTATTCCCTCTCAATTTCATAATCTCTGCAGAGCGAGTTTGTAGTTGTACCCGAGTTTATAGTGTACCCTATGTCAATTGGCAGTGTACATATTTTATTATTGCTTTTTCCGTATTTATAATTTTTATTTTCTTAAAATTCCGGAATACCAGATGACAATTTAGTGTTCCCACATCAGTTCGATTTCGCCTAGTATCTAAGCATTTGATAGGATATAATACCGAAGTATATGACTTGGGAATCATTAATGGTCTCGCCTCTTTCCAAATTAATTTAATTTTCTGTAATTTTATCAATTAAAATTTAATATAAATTTCCTTTTCCTTTACCAAATCACTTAAATTATGATCCTGGTACAATAGTAAAAAATGTAATAATAAATGGAAATTAACTTAAATATTATAGTGTCCTACTGGGCATGAAAATAACACATTTCTTTATTATAATTGAAAAACTTTTTATTAATTTAAATTTTATAACATTGTAGACATTGTAAAATTTTATTTGTTTTCAATTTTCAGTTTAAAAATTTAACCAATATAAAAAATGTTTTTAAAACAAAATGTATATAAATTTAAAGTAAAAACTTTTATTTCAATTTCTTCAGAATTATAATTTAATTAAAAGTTGAAAAGTGAACAAGAATATTAAGTGAAAAGTGCATATTTATAGTTCCTATTACACTAACATATTTGTGCAAATAATTAACATGAATATCCTATTTTAAACGAATATTATAATATTATTATATTATCGGAATACATAAAATAATCTACTGAAAATTTATTCTATACTATAAAATGTCGTTTAGTAATGTAGGGGAGAGGTGACATGAAATGTACGATTTTTAATGTAATTCAAATATCTCAGTAAAAAATATTATATGCAATTTTACAATAGGTATTTTTAAATTAATATAAAATAAAATATATTAATTGTTTTTATATATTAATTAAGCAGAATACTTTGAAACATAAAAAACTTAAAATGATAAGGTAGGGTCTCATTATAGTTTACTTATGTTATGTGCATTTAACGTTTTTATCTAATGTTTTACATAGAAAAAAATATTTAATCTAAATTAAGTTAGTTCAAGTTTCACCAGTTAAATAAATAGTAATTAAGTTATCACTTCATAGCTCAAATACTTGTCCAATTAATGACCTGAGCCGAAATTGAGACTTCAGTATCGAAAACTCATTATATTATTGAAGTGAAAAAAATATTTTTGTTGATAGAACCCTTTAAACAATTACGATTGAATTGAAAATTTTCCCTAAATTGAATAATTCAAAATCTTACAAAATCGTACCACATTTACTTGTTTCATTTCATGCAGCCTTAAACCTACAATATATTTTATTAATATGAATTTTATAAAGAACATTATTTCCATACACAAAATTTAATGTACCATCAAAAGTCAGAATCATTATAATAAATAATATTTAAAGCATTTCTAATAAATAATTAGGAAATTTATAGATTTCAATAAATGGAAGTTTTATGAAAAAAGCACTTAATACAATTCCATTCGAAAGTCTTCTTCGTGACCTTCTATGTGGGTCTGCGTAATGTGATGTGTCATATCCTTTGCCATTTTATTTGTTTTATCAGCATCTCTATTTTCTTTTGTTTTGATGATGGACATAGTGCGGCGTTGGTTAGAATAGTTTACTTATTTATTCTCCGACATTTATTCACAAAGACTTGTATTTTATTCATAAGCCATGTTTCATATCCGTCCATATTGTGACAGCGACTTAATTTGCTCGTTTACTTAACTTATATCAACTTCTATTATTTATACAATTATCATACCTTTGCAACTGGTCTATTTTGGTAAATATTGACTGTAATTATATGTTCAATAGAGATTTCGAAT
The DNA here is from genome assembly GCA_963920725.1 of Rhamphomyia laevipes. Taxonomy (NCBI): domain Eukaryota; kingdom Metazoa; phylum Arthropoda; class Insecta; order Diptera; family Empididae; genus Rhamphomyia; species Rhamphomyia laevipes. The sequence continues at coordinate 34,144,688 of OY987259.1, forward strand.
CTTCTAATCTTTCCAATGGCTTATCTATTAATAATTTTGTTTTTCTACTATGTTGGTATAGCTGGGTTTACAATGGACTGACATAATTATCATAAGGAGATTAAAAAATGTTCTGAAAATCATTTTTAGTCAAATTATTATTTTGTTTAAAGCAAAAATTAACGATAAAGTTAAAGTGTTTTCAATTGTAAATGATTTCGAGGCGAGTGACTTCTTTAAAATGAATACTTGATAATTTATTCAGGTTAATTTAGAAAAGTTTTGGTATAAAAATATGCAAGAAATTACTAGCTTTAAAAAAATTATATAAAGGGTTGAATAGAATTTTATAAATTGGTTTCTTGGGTCCTAAATTGATATTTAAATTTAATTAAATAAGTTTATCATTTAATTAAACAAGAGTTTCTTAAACTCTTTTTTTTATATAAATTTAGAACTTAACAATTTATTTATTATTTTCAATATATGATTTTCTATAGATACCTTAATAGAATTATTATTTGGTAGTTACCAATCGCTTATAAGGTGTGGTGCTTGAATCTACGACTGATTAGCATTAGATACTCATTTGAACTCATTAATTAATCAAGAATTATTAACAATTTCCATCTATTTTCGATTTCATATAATCAAAAATTATTTTTAAATTGGACTTTAAATATTTTTCACTCCATATATATTTTAAATACTTAATGGAAATCCTTAATGGAATTATTCATTATGGAAATATTGAACTTCGCTAGTATTTACCTAACTTTATAGTTTTAATCAACCTGTTGGATTACGGTATGCCAATTATAAAATGAACTATAAAAAAAAAAACTTTAACGATTATTAAAAGTTTGCTTATTTAACGTTTGGCTATGTTCAAAATTATGGTTTTAAATTTGTATATGATTTCATTAAGAATTTTATATCCTCTTTTAAAAGCATTTTTAGCTTTTGATCTGTTTTTGTTTATTTGCGTTAAATCTATTTTAGAATTGCTTCGGGAAATTTATTTTGTTGGTCTGTAGATGATTCCGTAATACATTATAGGGTAATCTATTATATGGTCTTTCATTAAACGGGATACAATGTTAAATTGAAATAAAACAATAAGTTTCTCGAGGAATGTTGCTATACAATACATTTTAAACATAATTTCATCATATGACCACCACGGGATCTGAGAAAGCCAAATCGATCAAGTCAAAAAAAATTAACTGAATAACTTTTTAAAAAGTTCTTTGAGTTATTAAAACATTTTTTTAATGGACTTCATCAAATTGAATTGAAACAGTTTATAACAATTAGGGGCTTTTATAAACTCTTGAACTCGATAAGAACACATGCATCCTAATCCTAGTTCAGTAGAAGCACATGTATGACACATAAAACTACAGTAGCAGATGATTTTGTTTGGCATGGTAAATTTTAAAAGCTTAAAGCTTTTTCCATTATCGCGTGTGGCTTATTGTGTTGAAATTAGGAATAATTTTATTTCGGTTTCAGTATGACTTGATTCATTTTTTATTTACGTGGTATCATGTATCAAGCGTGCGCGCTTATAGTAAATATAAAAATATGTATGGCACACAATATTAAAATGGTTCTCAACGCTCGGTTTATACACCCAAAACTACTCATAAAATAGATTTGAGCATTTTCATTACATTACTTGATAATTATTCCTAAATTCTTCATTCAATTCATTGTAATTTCTGTTTATATACAGAATATTTGATTAAATTTTATGGTGAACCTGAAATTACAGCAACATATTAAAAAAGTATAAAATTTTCAATTAGAATTTTCAAAACAGTTAAATTTTATTAATATATTTCACATGTGGCTGGTGTTTATTTATATGAACCAAAAGTTTTTGAAACTTTTCAACGCTGCATTATTTTATTAAAACTTTTTTCATTTCAATTTTTATTTAGAATAAAATTTCGGTTGATTATTTCGAAAATTAATATGTTTTTTGTTTCTGTTATGAAAATTATATTTAAAATATTATTATGATGGCACATGACAGAGTCAGTTGTTTGTGACCTGTCAGAAACATAAATTCCAAACTTACAATTATTCAAAAAAATTAAGGTATTTTTATATCAGTATGCATAGTCATAAGTTTTAAGTTTACTTTATATTAGCTATATCGTTTTTACATGAAAACTATTTATTGAATTCGCAGCATAATTTACATAAAAGTCCAGAATAATTCTTTGAAATGGAAATGATATCGCTTTTAAAAATTATGTTTATTTCGGAATTTATGAAAAATATTTTTTTTAATATATATAAAAATATATTATTAAACTTTTTATTCCTGTTTTTGAATTAAACAATTAGTAATTTTAATTTTAAACTAGTTTTTTAAGGCTATAAAGATTCGTAATTCGTAGTATAGAAACAGCAAAACAAATTATACAAGGAAGAAGAGGAACCTGTTTATTATATCTATCCGACATACTTTTTAACACATTAAAATCAAGATGACGGGTTTACTGTTCAAAGCTTTTTTTCGTATTAACTTGTTTTAAAAGAAATTAACGTGGCTGAGTCATGTGGGTTGATTTGTACCCTGGTTGATTTATGTCAGTGCGCGAGTGTTGATTTGTATCTCCTGCTGAGTATATCAATATTAGGGCGCTTTTTGGAAATAAAATGTCGTAATTCATAATTGTTTTTTATTTTTTAAGATTAAATTTTATGGATTAATGAACATTAAATTTTTTTTATAAGCCTCTCTCGATTTCTATTAATTTGAAATTGACTTTTTATAAATTGATCTAATTATTGTTTTGACAGATTTGCAAATGATAAATCTGTTGTTTCATGCGGAAATTAATTATTTCTTCAAGTTATTGTTAATATTATTTGTATATAATTTGTATATTAACAATTTTAGCTTGGACGCCTATTCGGTGCCTTGCTACTATTATATATTAACAGTTTTATTAAATTCCTAATGTCTACTGCTTGTACTAAACAGGTTTAGTTGGAATTAATTAACTATAATCTGTATTTCAGTGCACTGAACTTAATACATTGCGGTTAGTGAAAAATTATGTAGAGTAAGTGCGTTAAGAGCGATCTTAAAGAAATTGATATCTTCTTACAAATCTATTTTTCTGCTGGTTCTCACTAATCCATAAAGATAATTGGTTCACTCAGAAGATCTTATTTGAAAAAACCTTCTGTTTTTCATTATTTGTTGATTAGATACTAATTTACAATTAAATTATTGATGTCTGGCTAGTATTTTCATTTGATAATTAATCAAAATTTATTTATTGATTATATTTAATTTATAAGATATTTTAAAAGTTCTGAAATTTTAATTATCATACACGGATTTCATTTTTACATTTAATATTTTTGAAGTTTTCCAACAGTTTAAATATTATTTTGAATGAATATAAAAAGAAAAACTATTTTGATTTTGAAAGAAAATTAATTAAATTGAAATAGAAAATGATATTCCACACATTTTTATAAAATAAAATATTTTTTAGTCTTTTAAAATCGGAAATTAATTATTTATAAATATTAAAATTAATTATATTTTTATATTTTTGGTTTGCATTTATTATCATAAAATAAAATTTATAATTAAATTTCTTTGAAAATGATTCCCTGCGCATTTAGGATATTAACATTCGTCTTATAAAACCCAACAAAAATATTAATTAATATTTATTTTTAACAAAATTTATAATGACAAAAACAATATTTCTATTAGTTAAATAAAATTACAAATTTTCTTGATGATTTATTATTAGAATCTAAAATTATTTTATGTTTATTTTTAGTAATAAAATATTGAAGAATAATATTTGATAATTTTACTAGTTTATATACCCAATGTCAAGGTCATTAGTATAAATTATTAGTAATCAATCATGATAATCATAAATATTCATTCCAGACATTTGTCCATGTTTTTTGTACATAATTTATATTTAATATTTTTTCTAATAATATTTTTAGCATCTTTCTTTCATATTGTTAAACGTCAGTCTCCTGAATTGTATGATTCATATGTTATTAAACTCCTTTTTAAATCTTTTAAGACTATGCATGTCAAGTTTATTGTCCCATAGTCGAAATTATTCCCAATCGAATTGTAAGCTAAAATCGAGATTAAAATTATTTAAATTTTAATTTAAGGCATTTTAGAAAAATAAAACAGAAAAACGTTCTTGGCATAAATCTTTCCACTTTCTATTTTAATTAATATTTAAAATTGTGTTACAATAAAGAAATGTAATTTTTATATAGTAATTTATTTTCTGCACATAATCTGCTTGTATGTGACCGCCAGGAACTTAATCGATTTAAGCTAATTTTCTTTGTATGAATACAACTAAATCTATGAGAATTGAGACAAATTGATTCTGGACAAAACGTTCAACTCAAATCTAGGTGATGTTAATCCCAATATATAAATGAGTTCCTTAAATACATTCAAATAAGAAAGTGTAAGAATTTAATATATTTTAGGAGATTTATAGATTTTCAAAAACATTTGAACCAATTTTGAATTTCGACCCTAACATTATATTAAATAAGTTAATATTAAAAAATTTAGACGCCACATAATTTAAAAAATATTTTATGTTTTTATTAAAATATTTAAATTAATATTAACTAAAGTTACTTTCTATAATTTTATATTAAAAATAATTGAAATTTAATATGAAATCGACCTAAATAAACTTTTAATTTTAGTGTAAGAAATTTCCTATTAAAAGTTTTCTTATCGATTACGATTCCTATAATGTTCTGATAAATTGGAAATAAAATCATTTGCTGAAAGTATAGTGTTTCATGTAAAATAATTTGCCAGTAATAGCAATTCAAAATTGTATTGTAAACTTTTTATTACTATAAGGTTTTGAAAAAAATTATTCCTCTCAAATTTATATTAAAAATATATTTTAATTATTTATGATTAATACTTTTCAAATTATTTATATTTTAATTTACCAAGTTGAGCCAACCAAAATCATTTTCCAATATTTTTTTTTTCTTGTAATTTTTATTTAATATTTTATTTTTCCAAGTAAACTTTGTAAAGCGATTATGAGCAATTTATACTACACAACAGAATACCGAGCGATGATAATCGAATTTAAATTCGTATGTAAGTCAATATTCAATTATTACAATAAATATCCGCTAGTCCAAAACTATCGTCCAAAAGAACCTCATCAACAGCTTTAATTTGATAGCTCATCAACAGTTTTAATTTAAGAGGTACTAGGTTGGCTAATGCCAGCAGAATTTATTTATATTTAGATTTGCCATACTGATTTAGTTAAGTTTACAGTGTAGTTTGGTCCAACTGTATGATAAACTAATTTATATTAAAATGGGTTTAATATTACAGGTTGCAATGAGATAAGCTGGCGATTAGTTAACAAGTTTATCGCTAGTTTTATATAAAGCTACTTTTTATCTTTAGTAAACTCTATTTAGAATAGATTAACCTGAGGTTAACCGAAAACATAAACTCTATGCGTCATTAATTTTTTTTTATAGGATAGCTGTCTAATACTCTGGGATTCGGGTTTCGGGATTTTTTAATTAAAGGGAAACTGCATTGTTATACAGAGTTGAAACTTGCAAGCATGGACGAACCATATTATGTGTTAAGTGTCATCAATTTTAATATATGCTGTAATTATTATTTACGCAATTTATTATTAATTCGCACCGTGAACAATTAATGAAGCGAAAAGCATTCTGTGATATAAATTACAATAACATTCGCAACGCAACGCAACGCGAATGCGATATTTATGATCTCATTAATTACATCTTCTGAAATCTTATCACATTGCGTTTACTTTGACACTACTTAATGCAAACAGCATATCGCAGGAAATTTACTTTTTAGTCTTAATACGAATTGCTGATCGCATTTACGCTTGCTGTAAATAAATCGCAGATAAAAAAATTTCGCAAAAATCGTTCTGGGTAATAAAATGTGATGATAATATTTCCAATATTTGAACTCTGATACTTTGTGATTTAACTTTCCCTCAATTTTTATAATTTACATGGAAAGATTATATTAAATTATGTAATCAAAATAAATGTTTTTTTTTGTTACATATTTCTTGGCACGTTTTTATTTTTTATTCGAGACGTAAGACTTTCACTTTATTGAAAAATATTATTCTAAAAACAATAAAATAATTATGTAATCTAGTGTTACATAACATCGTGACGTCAAGTTCTTTACGTAAAATATTAATTAAAAATATCAAAAATTCTAGCAAATTTATTGCTTTTGATTTCTTCTGGAAATTTTTTTTTGAGTAATGGAATCAAAATTACAATAAAATATCATAATTTAATTCTTTAGGTTATGCGGTAAAGTAATTCGTTAGCGAGTCTACTATTTTTCAAATGAACCACAAACACAAACTGTTAAACATATTAAAATTTAAAATTAAATTTATGCTTTTAGATGAAATTATTATTTAAAGATATTAAAAAAATCGTTTAAACCAAAATTTATATAATAATTTTAAAAATAATATCAGAAATTAGATTTACCACATTTTGAGTTTACATTTTAATTAAATTCATTTTCTAAATATTGTTTTGGTTTCAACACGAATCTAATCAATTTTCCGAACAAATTTAGATAAGTTTTTTTTTTGTGAGTTATCCGATGTCACTATCTAAATCCAGACTAACCAACACATGCAGGAGTAGCAGATAACTCGTAGTTAGGCTCAATTTACACAGTGATTTGTAACCAGCATTGTTTTGTAATCAACAGGGGTGCAGATGGTAAATTTTGGGATCTACGTGCTTTTTGTAATATTTTTTTATTATAAAATTTGTCTTGCAAGCCGAAAAAATATATATGAACAGAAAAATCGTAATCGAAATGAATTTGAAAATTTTCTGCCCATTAGCAGATGGTGTTGAAAAAATACGTGAAGGATTGTATGCTTTTCATATGGAATTGGTGCTGGTTATAAAGTTGTTTTGTTAGTGAAACATTTCGAGAAGATGAAAAATGTGGTTTACAAGAAATTCAATATTTAGAAGTGATTGATCCATGGTATGCTATACAAAAGAATTCATCATACATGGAATTATTTAAAACAGGGTATGATATTAAGGTAGATTATATGGCAATTTAATAATTTTTGTTTTATTGATTTCAAGAATGATGAGAATCAAAGAGCATGGATTACAAGATCGTGAAAATTCTAAATTATATACAAAAAAACCGAAATGTGTTGGTGGTGGTGGTAAATTTATAACAGCCAGTTTAGTTGATACTCGACCGGCTATATTAGTTTGGATTTGGGGATTTTTTGGGGCTGTAATTATTTTCATAATGGAATTTATTATTTCGAAAAGACGAGGCGGAAATTCTGTTAGAAATTAGATTATTTATTTTTTTACTTTCATGAATTTGATGTTTTATAAAATACAATTTCTAATTCTTTCATTTTAGTGAATCAAAATATAATTGACAAACAATATTTAGGTAAGTTAGTTTAGAGTGTAGACTGAGGCTCAATTCCTCGTACATCTTACTGTTAAGTACCATTTTCGTTGAAGCATTTTACTAAATTCTGATAATAATTTATTTGACATTAATTTTTTTTTCGGTGTTATAGTAACTAAAAAAGTGAAGACAAAAAATATTCGTGTTCTTTATTTTTAATTACTCATATTAATTAATTATTAATTTTCCAAATAAACTAGAGATATTTTTTATTTTCTTTTGCTTTGATTTAGCTTTGAAAATAGTTTCATTAGTAAATACAAATAAGTATCATAATTAAAAATTTTGTTCTAGTTCTTTAATATTTATAAGAAATATATTTGTAATTAATGGAAAAATAATGAATATTTGCGTGTAAATATTTTAAATACTAAACTATTTCTTAAAAACAATAATTGTAATGACACCACACACCAGTAATCACCAGTAACCAGTAAATTTAATTAGTAAACTTATGTATCTGTGGAAATAAATTTTGTTTATAATTTGAGTTTCTAAAATTCTTTTACCATGCATTGCTGAACACTGAATTATATATAAAATATAAATTTTATTTTCGCATGAATTTTAATTGATTTTTTTGAAGCATTTGCTCCTCTCATCGACTCCACATTTTATATAACTTATAAAATAATCCATGAATCATGTATCGATCGTTAACTTCGGTGTACTTAACACCATTATAGGATCTTCGACCAGCCGCGAAATAGTGAAGTCAAAAATAAATTATTATTGTTATTATTATTTTAAGCTTATAACACCCTAATTACAAATTTCTTAAATTAAATTAATTATTACATTACGGTTTTAATTTAATTTTAATTTCCTTTTAAATAAATTTTAATTTTTCTTTTTAGTTACTTTTAGTTCCAAATTAGTTTTAATTCAAATAGTATTAAGTTAAACTTATTTTATATTTCAGATTTTTTTTTTTTTTTTTTTTTTTCTTATAAATTCAATTTATTCTTATTATAAATAATTTAAATGATTTTTAAAATAAAAATTATGTATTGCTACAGGTAAAAGCCTCCCCCAATTTTTTCCATTCTACTTTATTTTTAGCGAGATTTCTCCAGTCGTTGCACAATATGTTTATCTCATCGGCCCATCTTTTCCTTTGTCTGCCTATTTTCCTTTTTCCATTTGGTTCCCAATTTGTGGTTGTAATCGTCCATCTTTGGTCTTCTAGTCGCGCTAAATGTCCAGCCCAACTCCATTTTAGTTCTTTAGAACGTTGAATTGCATCGACTACTTCTGTTCTTTGTCTAACGATGGTATTTCTGGTTCTTGACCATCGACTCACTCGTAGCATTGACCGTTCCATTGATCTTTGGCATACTTTTAATTTTTCCATATTTCTTGCTGTTAGTGACCATGTTTGAGCACCATATGTTAAAATTGGTAATATTGCTATGTCGAAGATATATTTTATGTTGTCATTTGATATACTGTTATTTAATAATTTTTTAATGCTCCAGAATTGTTTCCATGCACTTGAGATTCTTCTATCAACTTCTTTGTCTTGACGATTACTTATAGATATGACTTGGCCTAAATACAAAAAATCTTCAACAACTTCAATTACTTCACCATCTAGTCTAATTTCTGGCATCTCGAAGTTAGACATAATTTTGGTTTTTGTTTTATTCATCCTCAGTCCAACTTTTTCGCTTTCTATTTTTAATTCTGTTATCATTTTTTTCACTTCTTGAAAGTTTTTCCCAAAAAGGGCAATGTCATCCGCGAATCGTAAATTAGTTAGATTTGAGTTGTAATTGTTTAAATTGTTATTATTTAAGTTTAAACCAAAATTATTCCAATATAGATTTTTAAAGACTTCTTCTAATACTGCCGCAAATAAATCTGGAGAGAGAGGGTCGCCCTGTCTAACTCCTTTACTTATTTTAAAGTAGCTACCTTCTTGTTCTAGCATTAATTTAGCCTCGCAATTGTTATAAATATTCTGTATTATTTTTATATATTTGTGATGTACATTTTGATTTTTTAATGCACGCCAAATAAAAACATGCTCTATACTGTCAAATGCTTTTTGGTAATCGACGAAAGCTATTGAAATTGGCAATTGATATTCGGAACATTTTTCTAGTATTTGATTTATGCTATGAAGATGGTCTGTAGTTGAGTAACCAGATCTGAATCCAGCTTGGTCAATTGATTTGTTTTCGTTTAAATTTGTTGAAATTCTACTTAATAAGCATTTTGCGAAAATTTTATATATCGTTGATATTATGCTGATAGGACGATAGTTGTTAATATTATTTTTATCACCTTTTTTGTGGATTAAAATAATAGTTGATCGTTTCCATTGTTCTGGTATCACTTCTAATTCAATAATTTTGTTAAATATATCTGTTAATACTGGTACTATTTCTTTGCTACCATATTTTAAATATTCTGCGTTTATGTTATCATTGCCTGCTGATTTTTCATTTTTTAGTTGTGATATTGATTTGATTACTTCGACTTCGGTAAATGATGGAATATCTGAGATATCGTTCAAATCTGGTGTTAGTTGCGTACTTTGATGGTCTGATAATGAGCTTGTGTATAATTCTTTATAGAATAAAGTTGCTTCTTCCATTATATCTTTACGTTTGGTGTGTTGTATGTTGTTTGTTGATAATTCTTTTATCCATTTTTTTCCTTCATCAAAATTCGTCAGTAAAATAAATATTCTACTTTAAATTCAAAATATTTCGATGAAACTTACAAATATTGTTGACATAAATAAAAATGTTGGTTAGGCTGTGAATAGATTCTAAAAAACTGACTATACAGACCATGTCATAGCCAATAAATGTATTGATTCTGCCAACAGTACAGATTCTGTCGTGGATACTCTGCTTTACTTTTCCTATTGTATTAAGGTGTAAATGGTTAATTTATTCTTAATTATGAAATTCAATAAATTATGCTATTTTCAATAAAATGTGTTTCTCTGAATATTAAGTACAAAGTAAATCTATATCCAACAAATAATGATACTGAAATTAAGAGTTTCATGTAATTTCATAGATTCTGCATTTATCTGATTACTTTGTGGACACTCGTAAATGTGAATTAGAGATAAACAAATTTTCTATAATTCAATTTTTATCTTCATATTTATTTACATTGTGTTAACAGCATTGCAGTGGAGAACCTGGAAAGTAATTTAATTTTATCTCGCCTGTTTTCTATTATATTTTTAGCTTACACAAAGAACCATCTGCAAACACTATCTTTATATTATGTCAATGTTTTTTGTTTTTGTTTTCGTGTCATGAATTTTAATCAAAAAAAAATGTAGAAGAATTTTAAGGTTAATTTTGCTATTCGTGACAATGTTTTTGAAAAAAACTAGGACAATATTTGTATAAGTTCAATGAACAACTTCAGAAACAAAATATTGCTTAACAAACGAAAAGCTATTTTCATTTTACATTACATTTTGTTAGTGGTGCAATTTCTTTTATCGCAAAAGTTATGGAATTGTCAGGTGTAATTAAGAGTTGGCCATTATTTTAATCATAAATCTATTCAAAATTCTTTTAGTCAAATTGATTTTGGTGTTCGTTGAATAACCTAACAAAAATTTAATATAGTAATGTCATTTTACACAAAACCAATAAATTATTCAACATTTTCCAAAGTTTTACTAAAATTTTGACAACTTATAAAACATTTTTTTGATATAAAATTACACTGTATGAAAAAAGTTATTATATTGCTGATAATCTGTAAGAAATTAATACATATAAGCTTATATTAGGAATAGCACTCAATAAATTACTATAGTTTTTGCGGTATACCAAAGTTCAGGTAACCGAATCGGCATTAGATAATATTAATCAATACTTGCCATTCATTTGTTTCATTATTATAAACCTTCTAACTTATCGATTGCACCTGCTGTCTTACTACAGTCCAGTAGGATCACGTGACAACAATTGTTTTTAAGCTTTACATATTATAAATTTAAATCAATTGCGTAGTAACATATATTTTACATTTCATGTATTTGGGAACAGGATTAGGACTGCCATATTAAATACATTACCATTTTTAAGTAATTATATTTGTATTGATTTATTTAGTGATTTCCTTTAATTATAAATTTTTAGGAATTTAGTATAATTTTTTGGGTAATCAAGAGAAACAACTAGCAATAAATGTTCCAAAATTGTAGAAATAAAAAAATATTTTCATTTTTTCCAATGTTCTAATTTAATTTCAGTAATTTTACAAAGCAATTATCACAAATTATCCTATTAAATGTATTTTTAATAATTAAAAATAACCTGAATAAACTTTAGTTGAAATTTGTTATTATATTAGTAAAATGAATTAATTTAAATTTTAATATATTTATAGATGGAAAATTAACGAAAACTAAAATCAACTTCATTACAAATAAGATTTTTTGATATTTACAAAACTTTTCTTTAAAAGTTTAACAAAATAATAAAAAATTTTGTCTCATTAATTATCAAACTTGAAAGAATTTCTATAGATCAAAAGTTTTCTAGAAACTTATCAATTACGAAAGTTGATTCAAATGAAAAACAAACATAATTTTCCTGTGTTTGTAGAAAAGTCATTTAAATTTTCCAAAAATAAAATTGTTATTGACAAATAAAGTTTGTTCAGGTTAAATTGTCTTATGAAAAATGTAATTGGAGAAGTGCTAAGTTAAATAAACTCTTTGAATTTTTACAAAAAATAAAATTATTATTTAGTTTGGATAAACATTTGTCTAATTTCTTTATCACCAACTAATCTTTACTTTAAAATTATTATCACCATTTAATATTACTAATAATTTGATAATACTACAATTTAGAATTAGGTATTTCAAAATATTCGATTTTGAATTTCACCATTGACACTTTAATTCTTACTCTTGAATTTCTTAATAATATTTTCTGTGGACATAATTTTTCTATATTTTGAAAAACTTTTACATGGAAATTCAAAAGTTTTTCGTGTTTGTGAAACCAATTCTTTTAAGGGTCACCATTCGTATAAATTGTCCAAAAAAAAATCATTATGGTCAAGGTAAAATAACCATTTAACTTAAAAAACATTTAATTTATTTGTGTTTCTGAACTTTGTTGTTAATATTTGTTTATGAATTTATTTTGAAATTGTTTTCTTTAAAGAAATGTTTTAGAGGCATTTGAATGTCATATTAGCAAACACAAGGTAAATAAAACTTTAATAAAATATATTTTGTGGACATTTTACTGATTGAATTTATCTTGCTTTAAATTTTGACATTTTCCTTCAAGTGATTCTCCCCAATTACTGATAAACCTCGAATATGACATTTTATAATTAACTAACTTAATTGCATTTTCGAGTCAATATTTTTTTTTAGATTCTTCTACAAGTTCAGTGACAATATTTAATTAGTTAAACACCTTTAATATAAATCAGCAAAATTAAATATTAAACACGAATAAATTTCCTATTAATTATATTATTTTTGATAATAAATTTATTTTATATTGCTTGTTGCACAAAATTTTTGTTTTGCCATACGTAATACTTAATCAATTATCGTTCGTTAAATTATGTTTCTGATGAAATTTTACAATTATCATTATTTGTAGAAAGAAATTATCAACAAAGCAATCTCAAAGTTAGACACATTTCAACCGGATACAATAAAGTAGAGACATGAGTGCTTATTAGAACACAAATACTCATTTTACTTTCCGAATTTCAAAAGAAGAAAAATATTGTTTTCAGGCGGAATTTAACGTCTCATTTTTTTGAAAGATTTTAATGTTTTAGAGACACTTAATATCTTATTATTGACTATTTTTGTAATATGACATGCGTGTATATATTTTTGCGTGTGAACGTGCCGAAAGCGTTTAAACGAAGCAATTTAATCTCTTCAAACCTAAAATTTTATACTATAATTATAAGAACAAATTAGAACCCCCGACATTTAAATCGATGGTTTACTTGAAGCGATTATTGTATAATTCACTATAATTTCGAAAGGGTACGTGAACTATGTCGAAATATCTAACAAATTATCTTATTTAAAATTTACAAACTTTTTTATTTACAATTTTTTTTACAATTGGTATTCGGTGTAAAACAACATCTTAAGTTATGGCAATGTAAATAAATAAATATAAATTAACTGAAACTGGTATTTGCAACTGGTTATATAAGTTGTTAAAACTATTGACTGGCCAAATAATAAAGTAAATTAATTACAAAAATTTTAATTCACAATTTAAATAATAAATTACCTTTAAGTGTGCACTCATAGAAATGCCATTAAACTAAAATTAGCAATTAAAACTGTCATAAAAAAGACAGGAAGTTTGCTTTTGCTATGTGTAATATGGTTCTTTTGATGACTAATTAAAAAGGAAGTGATTCACCTTTTTGTTGCCCTTTTAACATTACATATATAGATTTTCTAATTTAAAATTTCTGTTGAAAGTTGATTTACATATTTAAGTAGAATTAGACAAAACATTTTGTCGTTTATTTATTTAAGATACTTAATCTTTTTACAAGAAAATGATGTTGAAACAGGCTAAGTTCTTTCTGTGATTCATAAAATAAGGATATATATATCGATCAATTCATTTCCCGAAATGTGAACATAAAAATTGATTTTTTTTTCTAATATTCAAAGTTCTTAAAGAATTGTCAAATTTTGATCAGCTTTAATTTTTGTGACATATTTTTTATAAATTTCTTATTTCCAAATTTGATATTAAATTTCTTATATTTTTGTCATAAAAACGTTTTAGATATTAAACCAAAAATTTATCTGATGTTAAACTATTAAACTTAAAGGAAAATAAATTTTGATGTTTTCATGTTTCTAAGTAATTATAACTTTTTTTACTTTATTACTCTTTTGACATCGTCTCTGGTAATATCACAAAGTCTGAACTGAAATATAATTATGTATTACAATATTGTTGTTTGGTTTCCTATAATTATTGTGGAATGAAACTTATTTTATAAAGTTGTATATACTCTTAAAGGAAGATAGGTTTCTAAGAATTTATGAGTTGAAAAGCTATTAATGAATAATTGAACTACACTAATTATGTTGAACAATTTAAACAGTTTTTTTTTATATCAAATTAAACAACATTTTCAATTAAAAATTTAAATATTTTTTACTAAGTATATTATTACAATTATTATTCACAATTAATTTTTTTTTAAATTTTGAATTATTAATATTTCTTGATTCATAAGAGAAAGAATTGGTTTCTAACCCAGAGAACTCCTGAAAACTACATGAAAACTACATGAAAAATTAGTCCATGCAGTAAGAACCAAAACATCTGTGTCGCAGATGCATGCGATAGGGAAAGGGACAGGGACACAAAAATGTTCAATTATTTCGCATTCGTCTCCGCATACTCTTCATATGGCCGTTTTGTCGTATTCATGCTTTTAATGTTCTGTTCAATAAATTAAAAGTAAAGACGTTCGACAATGAATTTTATATGTAAAGAGTGAACATATAAAAATGTGCATTATTTAAAAAAAAAATGAAATTTAATACAGTGGAATAAATTTGAATGACTAGATGTGTTTTTTGTATTATCTCTTCAAATTCTGACTTTTGCTCTTCGAATACTTCGTCCTGAATATTATATACTATGTATTATTGAGTAAACTTCCAAGGTACAATGTCATAGAATCAAATGTAGAATAATTCAAAAATTCTATTTATAGGTGCACATATTTAATAATCGGGCGGTTAAATTTTATGTTTAAACAGGTCGACAACAATTTAATTCTTACTAAATATTTGATTTATGTTGAATAATTTGAATGTATTTCCTAGAATTAGTGTACAATTTTGAAACACTACAGAATTATAAAATTTTACTTTAAATTTTACATTTAAACATTGTCTATCACACTATAATTATTATTATTTATTTAATCTTTATTTCTATATTTTCCAATACGTTTAACATAAAATTGAAAAACATTTTTATTTGATAAATACAGTGAAAATTCGTTATAAGAAACTTTTTGAAAACGATTTTTTTTTAAAAAGTTGCCTATATGAAATAAAATTTCCTATATTGAATTTGGTATACCAAAAAAGAAATTAAATTTATTTAACGGTACCAAAGAAAATTATTTTTATTTTTTGATTGCGATATGTAAAATTTATTGAAATTCAGATATTACAATTAATTTTGATATATATTTCAAAAATTTGACTCTCACAATCTGTGTAGTAATTTTCATATTTGCAAGTATTGTTAATAACAGAGGAAAATTTTATTATAAGCTGGTTACATTTCGTGGAATACCAGCTCGAATTTGTTCCTCGAAAATTGATTTGGAATGATTTTTCTTAACGTATTGCACAATTATTGTATGCAGCTGTTCTACAATCTATAATTGAAGATTTAACTCTTCAAGTAAATTATAAATTTTGAAGCGTTTTATCAACTTTTTCCAAAACTCCAAATTATAATTTTAAAAATTTACAACACAGCGGAAAAGTGAAAATAAATATTGCATAAGGTCTTCGAAACAAATTATGTTCTATTTTCTTTGTTATTCTTTATTTTAAACTATATATATAAAATTCTTACTTTACTTTAACACCATCGTCTAATTATCGTATAAAATGAAATGTTGAAATGAAATCGCATGTTTTAGAGTTCAACTTTCTTCAAGTTTCTTATATTAAATTTATAAAATTAAAAATTATCGACTATATCGAGGGTTGCTTATAACGAAAGTTTCTTATAACAAAGTTTCTTATAATGAGTTTTCACTGTATATTACATTAATTTGTACTCGTAGAACTCCATAAAGATTGAAATTCAATATAAGTTTTCGTAAATTGAAATTCAATATTAACTTTAAATTTTCTGCAAAACTTTCGTAACTAGAAAAAAATCCTGTAACTTCTCTGAATTATAAAACGCTATAATGTTAAGAATATTAATTCGATACTGAAAATAATCAATGATTTCTTACTATATATTCAGTTATAATATTTATATGTTACATATTTTTCATAAATTTATTTTTCATAAATTTTCATAAATTTATTTTTCATAAATTTATTGAAAATTATTAAACAATTTTTACTAAAATGAATCCAAGACTTCACCAGTAAAATTCCAGTATTTTCTTTTTAAGAAGTATAAGCGTATGTTAAAATTTTCCACAAAAGAAATGATTAGAAAAATATCTTCGTGACAATTTTATGATTTGTATGAAAATGAAAATATCTTGTAGATTGGATGACTATATATAATATGATACTGAAGGAAAACTTGATGAAACCGAAAGTAAATACAAACAATTGGGAAGGAATAACAATTTTAACAGAAAATATATAAATTTATATAATGAAATTCATTGAAATTGAATTTCCTAAACTTCTTATAGAATGATTAATGAGACATTGATGGTTTTATGGTTTGTTAAAAATGTTGATATTTGGGACAATTATTATATAGAATTATTGGTAATTTAAAAGGGTAATAAACAAACTGACAAAAACAATATTTCTAAGTTGCTACAAAACGTCAGAAATAATAATTTAAGGATTATACAAAAAAAATTTACGAAGTAAATGTAAATTTTATATCTAAGATATCGCTGGTAATAAATACGTTTACTCTAAATAGCATTTCCTGACAAAACTTCAAAATTATTGTATTAACACAATTTAATTATAAAAATATAAATTAACCAAAAACATGCGATAATTTCAGTAATGATGAGGAAGAAATTAAAGTTAATTATAAAAAGTAGAATAAATTTAACTATAATTTCAAATTGTAATCGATTTAAACTTCGGTAGTGCACTTAAATATTTATTTAATTTACTCAAATTATGTTAAGGTCAGTTTAGTTATCAGAGTTTTTCAATGTTTTGTTGCGAAAATTATTTTGCTATTATGTTATGCATATAAATAAGGTCAAAACAACAATTTAACCTTTCGTATTTTGGAAACTATTATTAAATATTATTTAATATTTATAATATTTAAGGATATTGTTTTGGATTTAATATGAGATTTAATAATTACATCTTCTTATTCTTAAAATATTATAAAAATGTGACAATTTTTTCAAAGTCCTTGAAAATTTATATACAAATTTTTGACATATCAGCAGAGAAGATGTAGGATCGTATTATTTACCTATTCGAAAAATCGGGACAGTCTTTTGTAAGCGTTTAATTTTAACATAAATTTCAATTTTAATTTTAAAATAAATTTGTCTGTTTTCGGACACGAAATTAATTACTGCCGATTCAGAGTCTCCGTCACCTGAAACATGGAGAAAGAAATCTAAGATTTGATGGCCACCCACCATAAAGCTTCATATAATTTTATATGAACCAATATGAAATTAAATTTGTTTTCCGCTACACAAAATGCAAATTATAAGAAGCAATATCAAAATCATCCCTACCGACTAACAAATTGACATCATCATTGTAGATCCTTAATTACCGGACAAAGAACTTCATAATCATTTAATTATAAATAGTACATAAATTATGTTAGCTACCAAATAATTATGTGTAATTTTATGGTAGAAACGATTTTCTGTTAAAAGTATTCATGGTTACATAAAATATAGCGTTTTAGTTTTCCAAATAAATTTAAATGTTATTTAAATAAATTTAAATGTTAAAATATTCATTAATTCAACATTTATTAGGCAATTTAACTAAATGTGATTAGTGTTTCTGGTAATTTATACCATTTAATATAACAAATTAAATTTAAGGTAAAATTAATAAATAGAAAATAAATAGAAAATGATGCAATAGTTCAACCAGCCGAAATTTATAAACTTGTATACAAATATTTTAATTTTCAGGATATAAACTTCTATTCAATTCAAATATTTAATTTCAAACCATCAAATTAAGTTTATTGTCATAAATTTTTACCGAAATTACGAAACTCAACTGAAAATTGAAAATGTGATGAAATGTGCAGGTTGATAATTAAAAGTCTGTTGTATTTAATTCCTCTTTAGATTATGCATAGTTTATTTTTCAAATTGGGTTTCTAAGTATAGTAGAATTTCTCATAGTTTAGGTGTTATTGACAAATATAAAAAATCCTGCCAAAATAAGGAGATTTGATAAACAATAAAATAAATATGTTTTATTTTTTTAACAAGTTAAAAAAATACTGTCTTGTTTATATAAATCCTTATAGACTACAGAAAGCAAAGTTCAACATTATTATTCGTCTGAGAAACAAGCCTTGTCAAAGAACGAATACGAATCTGAAGTAAAATAAAAAAAAAAGCTAAAATAAAAATGTGATTTATGATGATACAATTTCATGAAAAAAGATCAAACATAATTTTCATAAAATTTTCCTGTTTTTTTTTGGATAAATTTAATTATTTGTTGAGAAAATAAGGACAACAAAAAGTCTCTTATTTTTTTATAAAATGTCAGATTATTCTGTCATCATATCACCTCATCACTAAAATTATGAAGCTTATTTTATGTGTCGTGTAGAGCATCCTGAAATTATATTGTATTGTAATAAATGTTATTAATAGATACAAAAAGAACCAACAAAATTTATAACAAAAAGAATTTGAAAATATATTTGGAAAAATAATTTTTGACTGAAATTAAATTTAGTTTTATTATGGTTAATCTGTGGCTGGGGTTAATGCCATAATCAATTTTTGATATTTAAAAAAAAAAAAATGGTATTTAAACAATAAGTCGATTCGAAATATTTTTTTTCCAGAATGTAATTGGAACACCTTGAAACCATTTATGGGACTCCGCACTGATCATATAAATGTGTAGGATAGTTACATATACTAAATACCAAGTCTATGTATCGCAACCAATTGGAAACGATCGACCAACCATTTCCGTTTCTTTAATATATATTGTTTTGGATTGAGTGTGTTAGGTTTACAAACATATCAAGCATTTCTTAATTCTTCGTACTTATACGGCGTTTTATATTGCTGCGAATATCGAATGCTGCACTCATATCTGGGTCGCTATATTCTTGTCATAGTCTTTTCAGCAATTAAATTAAAATCTTTTAATTTAATTGCTGAACGTATTAACCGAAGCTCAATATGTATATCAGCATTTCGTGTGTACCATGACGTTCATAATACCCCGTAAAACTTGTTTTTAAATGTTTGAATCATTTATGATTATTTATTTCTCTTTCTACAGACAGTCAGACATAAATATTCTTAATTTGTAATATAAACTAAAGAGAAACACGTGATACACCGGAAATAATCTATTAAATATATTCGATTTTTTGTTATACATTCATCGTGATAAAAGTCGCTCTAAATACTAGCCTGTTTACTGCATTACACATCTAAGGAAAATCCTTAGATGTGAAAATCTAAAATAGATAATTTACTTTATCTGTTTTTATTTATTATGTTTGCTCGAAACGTGGATTTCATAAACACGTACTAGTTAGAATTTTATTGATATTACTACTTACGTTGTCAACGTTTTCTTGTGTGTCATCACTTGTAATCAACAAATAATCACTTAAGAGGCAATTTTGTGTTCATGACAATAGTTTAATAGTTTCAAAGAAACTGGGACAGAAAATTTAAATTAAATTTTATATTATTTTTGGCTAGGTGCTTTTCCAAGTAATCAAATTTCTTTTTTGTTTTTTATTATATATAACTGGGCAGAATTTACTAATGAAATTTAGTACACGTGCTAGTTTAGCTAAAATTTATAGATTTTAGATAAAATTTGGGGTGGCAGTTTTAGTAGGTTCTTTTCAAAATATCGAATTGTATTCCCAGAATTTTTTTCAAAAAAACCTGATAAATATTATTGTTTATAAATTAAATTTATTTAAGTAAAAATAAATCTTTAAATTATTTAAAGAATTTTCTACTTGATACCATAATAGTAAGTAGTTTTGTATATAAAATTCTACACAAAATATATATAGATTTTTTCATTATACTTTAGAAATTATGTGTAAGCTTTACTATAGAAAAATTTAATGGAATCCACATGATAAAAGGTTGACTTTAAAGAAAAGATTTTTTTTTTTAAATATCACTTCAATAAAAATAATCTATTTATTAAAAATGAAATTTTTTTGTGCGTCTTTAATATAAAAAATAAGCCAAACAAAAGAAGGAAATATAATTAAATTTTTTAAATCTCTACAAAGTTTTCTATTAGTTGATATTAACACCTTTGAAGGAAATTTGAAAATTTGTGCTTTGACTATTCACGTTAATTGGTACGACTGCGGCATATTCTGTCACTGAAAGAAAATTAATAAAATGTCAAAAAAAAAATACATTCCTACTGTATAAAACTAATCAATAATCAGAACTAATACCAACGAAATGGATGTTTATCATTTATTGATTTATAAACTTGTGTCTCTATATTTTTAATATACATTTTCCCGATGGACTAATTATGATATTATAAAATAAAAATATAATTGATAAATAAAATGCCTCAAAATTGGCTGTACACTAATGATTTTAGTTAAAATGAATAAATAATATAATTTAAAAAGATGGGTGAATTACCACCGATGGTTACTAAAAGAACAGGCTGTAAATAAACGATTTAATTAAAGGGTTCTTCTTGTGTCTCGTTTTATAAAAAAATATTTCCTTGAATTTTCCAAAAGATTTTCAATTGTTCGTTGTTTTTTACTATAATTTGATATCTTATAATTTTTATTAATAATTATTTTACTTCACACCACGTGTTCCCTCCTGCATTGACTAATGTTAATATTGATTTAGTAGAATGACTAATCAACTTTAAAATTATTATTGATTTGCTAAAAATTTCTTGCAAAATTAAAGTAATTTCTGTTATTATTAATGGTTTTAAAAATAATTAAGGACAATTTTTCAAAGAACAATTAAATAAAGGACATTTTTCTTAAACCGAATTCATAAAGCATTTTCTTGACATTTACAACAAATCAAAATATTTACAGACCTTTTTCTTATTATTATAAGCATGTTGATTGACATGTGGAATTTAAAATTCAAATCTTTTATATTATTGTGTCTGTAATTTAAGTTTTACCAAAACGATCAGAAAATATTCCAATTTAGGTCACAATTTTTATTTTGAAGATTTCATTGATTTTTAAGTATTTTATATTTCGACACTTTTAGTTAAATTAAACGAAGGAATTATTTTACTTTACCCATATAAATTTAAGAAATATTTTATTGCACCATTCCGAGAAATAAAAATAGTCGATATTTACTAATATGCTTTAGTTTTATACATATGGGCTTATTTTTGAGTAGCGATAGCTGTTATAAACTTGTATTAAAATGTAAACTAATCGTTGAAATTCTAGGTTGTTCCCACTAAAATCCACTAATATCCACTAAATGTGAAGTTCTTTTTCTTTTATTGTAAAATGATAAAACTAAATTAAATCAGACGAAGTAAAGATGGAGCAATGTCTTTCTGCCAAAACCATTGAAAAATGTTTTTATCTTGCAATTGAGTATATTCAAACAATTTAGAATGGGAACAATTGCAGATTGTTCCCATTTTAAAAGAAAAGCAATGAAGGAGTAAATCTTTAGAAGTAATAAACGAGTAATCATTTCAGCTATTTTTCATTACATTCTGCTAACTTTGCAGCCGAAATTATTTCCATAGTCTTCATATTCCAATGCTAATATGGAAAATTTAATATGGAAAAATTATACAATGTAAAGTTAAATATTTTTTTGCTGTCTATCACCTATTTAAAATATTCGTTAAAAAACGCAAAAATTTCTAATTTCAAATTTATGTCAGCACCGTCTGATACCAAATGGTGGTACCTTTAAAATGGAGGTGTACATAAAAGAATTTTATGAATCCCTATAAATATTTTTATGATTTTCTTTTGATTAAATTTTAGTAATGAAAAGGAAGTGGAAAAATTTCAAGAATTTTTTTAATAGTATGAAATAATGAGCTAGCAAGAACGAATACCCATAAAAGAACATTCATTAATGTCCAAAATTTACCTTACTGATTAATTGTAAATATATTAATAATGGCTTCATGGATTCTTCTAGTTTTCATTAATTAAATTATGAATAGAAAATTTCTGTAAGATATTTAAATAATTTCAAACTTTTCTTTTAAATTTTAGTAATTATTCAATATTTAATTTTAATGAAAATATTTACAACACCGTAAACATTAGACAAGTTAAATTAATATTTTATTATTTAGTTAATTAATTATTCAAATCATGGTTTTTTAATGTTAATTAGATTAATAGAAGTTTTATATAAAATAAATTCTAATGATAATTAATTATAGAATATTATGATAAAATTATCACTGAATTTATGTGTTCACAAAAAGATTTTTGCAGTCGGTTTATAATAGGAAGAAAGTAGATTGTGAAAAAATGCCAATTTTTTTTATTTGCCAATCTATTCCGAATTCTGACTATTGGGATATCTTCAGAATATTCATTTTAAATTAGTGTTAATAAATTATGGGCTTTTTTTTAGTATTGTACTGGCCTAGTTGTTAGTTTATTAGATTTGTTTAACAAATGTACTGTAAAGAATTGTCAAAGTTTGTTATTCAAATTTTTTTTCGAACCAATCTGATTTGAAGCACTACCTTTTGAAAAATGAACTAAAGAATAGCGTATCAAAGTTTTGGGGGAAAATATATTAAATTACAAATTATTCCATAAAAAAGAAACCTATGAAAATTTATATTTTCATAAAGTACATCTAACTTTGAATTCCTTTTTGATTTCCAACTTATGAATTGCTAATAATTTAGTTACATATTTACTGTGTTAAATATTATAGCAATTTCAAAAAGTGTATAGCTATAGAATAGACGAAGAAAAGACTGAAATTTCAATTAAGCACATCTCGTTAAGAATTTTCATTTAAACTTTATAGACTTGTCTTCTAACGTTATCATTTCGTCAAAACTTAATAATCCTTTAAGTGGGAAAGAAATAATTTAATATTATTATTGATTGATTATATCGAAAACAAACTGAATCCTAAAAAGCCAGAATTATATTAATTTAATAAAAGAAACCCAATAAAAATATAAATTTTTAAAAAAATTTCTAGAAGGACATTATCGCAAAAGTGATTTATTTTCTCAGATGAACTTTCAAAATAAATTTTCTTAGATGAATTGATAAAAAATGTTCTTGACATATTTTTTGCAAAAATGAATTAGAAAATTGTTAATTTCACTATTCTAGGCAGATATTTTTAAATGTTACTTTAATCATCGTTAGTTTTTTTTAGAAAATAATTAAGTAAATAAATAATTTTGCTTAAGCTAAGATACTAGATTCCAAATATATTTTACAATCAATAAATTGATTAATTTTTTAATCTATTTCGTCATAAAATTTAAGTGTTAGAACAAAAATGTCAAGTAAAATAGAAAATACGAAGAAATATCGGAAAAATACGAACAATTCAAATAAAAATATCGATTTAAAATATATCTCGGAATTTGGAAAATTTATATTGAAATATTAAATTATATTATTTATAAAAGTTGTTAAATACAATTTCGAATAAAATAAAGTTAAAAATAAATAAAATTCATTGTAATAGTCAATAACAGACGACAAACTTTAAAGCATTGTAATTTGTAATCTCATTTTTCAATGGAAAATTATATGGTGTCAACAGTTTTGATAGAAAAAACCGCAAATTTCAACACATTAAATTTTATTGCTTTTATCAGCTTAAAGATGGAGAGTGGTAAATTCACTTTCTTTTATTTTATGTATTTCACGTTCAACAATATGAAAAAATGATATTATCTAAAGAAAAAAAATGGAATTATTTTTTCATAAAAGTATAATCTTCATAAAAATGTATTTTGAGGATCTTTAAAAAGAGGTCCTTAAAGTATGCTTTTATTTATCTTTTCGAATAGTGTAAATGCAAATTTTTGTATAAATCTTTTAATGATTTTACTATTTCTAAATCAATAAATTCAAACTTAACCATAACATATTTATTATGAATCCCTATGGCACCAATAAGAGGTTTCGAAAAGCATTTATTTAGTCGTGTTTAGAAACAGGTCAAGTAAATTTTATGTAGACTTTGTTGTTGTGTAGAACCAATTTAATAAGAGTTAGTATGCTGAAAATAGCATTAATAAAGTTAAGCAAATATTAAATAAAGATATGAAATTTTTATTATATTTTTTCGCTATGTGAGCTATAAAATTTTGTTACTTTTTACATGATTACAAATTTAATTTAATATATCATTTTAAAGTAAATTTATTCACAGTTTTGATTACTTTTCTTGAATTGTTACTACTTTTAAAAGATCTCTCCATTAATCTTTTTTAAAAGTAATTTCTTTCTTTGCTAGACGAAATCCGTATGTGCAATAGAAATGTGAGCTGAATTATTCAGAATAACTTTAAGGATTTATAAATATATTTTATTTATCATATAATTCCCAAAAAAATATCGTTGATTTCGAGAAAAAGACATGAATAGATGTCACTGTATCTTCTGTATCTGTTAAGTTATCAACTTCTTTATAAAAGTATCATCATGGCAAAACTTGATATGAAAAGTGTAACAAGTGATATTATTAAATTATTTGAAAAATAATTATGTATTTCAAAATAAGATACAGTTTATGTAAAATTGGATTATTTAATACACCCAAAAATATAAATAATTATTCTGACAATTTTGTGCATTTAACAATTATTGACATTTGAAGTAACACAAATACATTAAGAATAATTGATACGAAAATTGTCACTGCTGTTTTTTTATTCATTTTAAAAAGTTCACAAATATTTATCTCGGTTTTTTGAAGTAATAATTGATACTGGAACTGTTCAATCTGTAAATAAAAAAAATATAAAACTTGTTATTTTCATAAAAGAAATTAAATTAAATAGTACAGAGAGTGTGTAGCTATAAACTTCACTCTAGAGGCACCATTTAGATATTATAATAATTAATATTAAGTTTCTTAGTATGAGCTCATATAATTAACATTAATTGTAAATGGAGTTCAAAAGTAGTCGCGTGTACAGTCAGCAGAGTTCTTACCTTCTTCTTTAAATTATTGCTTATATCAGGACTAATAAGTAAATAACGTAACACTTCCAATATATCCTGGCTTTTCGTTACCGTTAAATTACCACAGTAAATTAAGAAAAAAAGATCTGTTAAAGTTAGACACAAGTTAATTAAAATTATATCTGAATATATCTCCAAATTGTTATACAATGAAAATACACATGATAAGATTGTTGTATAAATTACAATTAATGTCATTAAAATTTCAAGTTGAAAATTTTCATTTAATTGATTAAAAAGTTTACATATTTTTGAATAAAATTTTCTTAATTTGTTTATTTGAACGCATCTGAATTGATCCTTTAAATGTAATTGCCAACTACAAATACTTTTATGATCTTCAATAATTTCATTCAATTGACCATTGATATATATAAAAAAGTTTAAAAATTTCAATAAATACAAATTATAAATGTACAAAATAATTGTTAAAATGTTATAAATATGCAGACTTAAGCTTCCAAAAACTATTAAAGATTTCTCTCCATTTTCTAATATAACTTTTCCAATACCAAATGACATTGCACAATTCAAAAATATTGAAAAAATAAATTTAATTAATAATAAAATTGTAGGTAATCGATTAATTTTATGTTTAGCAAAATTTAATTTTGAATATTTATTTTCAATTTGAATTAAATTATTATGTAAATTTTGCCATTTCTGTTGATTTTGATACTTTTTAATATAAATTATTACAAAACCGAATGATTTTATTAAATTTTCTATGTTTATAAACAGTTTAAAAACAATATTTGTACGTAGAAGTTCATTAGTTACTGTATAATAATCATAAAACATTATTGGCGATAATAATAAACCAATTATAATCACAATTAAACCATAAATTTTCATAAATTTATTGGTACGAAGTTGTAAATTTTTACTATTAATTATTAAAGTAAAGCCGAAAAAACTTATAAATCGAAAATAGAAAATTTGGATATTATCAATAATTCGATTTATAAAATATTTTTCCATTTTCTTTATATTTTCGTTTGTTAGACAGTTAGAACTTTGGACGGGTATAATGAACTATTGCGGTCTGACTATTTTTCTAATATTTATTTTATAAATCCTTTCCTTACCGAATGTTTATTAAAAATTTATATTTAATTATTAAAATAGTTTTAATTAAAGCAGAAATTTTTATCTAGTTTTTTTTATTAAGAGATACGATAATATTTTCCTATATAATTATTTAGTATTGTATTAATAATTAATGAAATAAAATATTTTAATAATGAAATTTATTTTTTATTAAATATACATAGTAATTTTTATATTATCTATTTTTCCGGCTCCATGAAATAACGTCAAACGAAATAACATCAAAAACAACATAATGTATAGAAATTGAAATTTTTAAATTTTATGTTATTTCACAATGAAAAATTATCTTTTTATTACTTTCCTTTTATTAAATTTACAATTCATGTTTTCCTCATCTGGGCATAGCTCCTAAACGGCTTAACCGATTTAACTCAAATTTAGAAGTTAAGCTCGTGCTTTTACCCATTGCATGGCCCGGTGAGGGGGCGGGGGGGTTGAATCTATTTTCAAAAAAGTCATGTGGGGTATCAAATTAGAGGTATTGATGAGTACATCTCGTTGGGTAATATTTCGGGTAACGAGGGCCATGTGGGGCTTCATAAAATTGGTTAAAAAATTAAAAAAATCATATGGGCTACCTATCAATTTAAGGGTCGGGAATAGTAGATATCTTTGGGGCATGTAATGGTAGTGTTTGGGGCAACAAAATGAATACTCGCTTTGCATCGAATACTCGTTATGGGTCGATAATTTGTTATTTTGTTTGGGTTATATATATAAATATATATACATATATATATATATATATATACATATATATATGTATATATATATATATTTCTGACTAAAACTTAAATTATTTGGCCGACTAAAAAGTATGAAATAAAAAATAAATAAAAAAAAATATTTTTAAAGAGCCGCGTACACAATGGCCAATTTTAGATTCTAAAAACAGAATAGGATATACAATGTATTTATGTAGAGGTGCGATAGAGAGAGCAATGTCGTACAAAAAAAATGTTCCCGCTTTTTAAGACATCCAAATTCCGAAATTGGATTTCCGAATTCGGATTCAAGAAGTCCAATTATAGCACAAGACGAGCTATCTCGTCTTGTGCTATAATAATTGGACATCCGAAAATTGTATTTCATACTTGGGAATATTAAAATATTTTTTTTTATGGCACTTGACATTTAAAAATATATTTATTTATTTTCTGTAAAAAGTTTTTATTTTGTGTGTGTGTGAAGAATGAAGAGAAAATATATTTTTATTAAATTTAAAAAAAGTAAGATAAAAATTAAAAAAATGGACCTGATGGTTACCAGAATTATTGGCGAGACGTTCACAAAGCACCTCAAACGCGTCACTCTCGCAATTTTCAAGGAGGGTCACTTATGACATGGGTTGCTTTCTGCTATCGAGGAAAAACCCCAATGTGTTTCGTTTCGCTTAAAATGAATTCGGAAAAGTATGTGGAGTTATTGGACGACGTTTTAATAAACTTTGGGTATGAAATGTACGGCGAAAGTTGGACATTTCAGCAGGACAATGCTGCAATATATGCAGCTAGGTACACAAAAAAAAATTTAAATCAAGAAATATTCCCATAATGGCCTGTTGTTAGTCCGGATTTAAATCCGATGGAAAACCATGTCGACTGATGGATATTATTAACAACAAGAAAAGTCATACAAGCTATTAAAATATGTTACTTATTATAATTTTTTTATCAATGAAGATAATAAATGAATTTTAATTTTTTCCCATATAAGTGTTTCCTTCAACCAATGAGAATAAATTGCAATAAATAAACATATAGGTACAATAAAAATTGAGTGCAGCGTAATCTGTATCCACTTTTTATTGACAATAATGTTCTGATGCAAGTGAAAATAAAGTAGGAGTTTCTTTATAAAATAAAACGAAAAAAATGTATTGTCCTATATAGTTATTTCGCACAGCATAGCAATTATTTGTTTTTTACTAAAATTCATTTTCAGTTTATAATTAATGTTTTCACTATTTTACTTTTTATTTAACGTAAAAATAATATATAATAGAAAATCCAATAATTTTATAATTTCGTAGGTTAGGATTTTTTAGGAGTTTTTAGAATGTCAAATAGTTCATATAATTTTTATAGTTCCCACCTAAAAATTAAGGATTTTCTATCTCATTTTTCGTAAACAAAAATCTTACTTGCTATCTCTTTTTATTCAATTACGCGATTTCGCCGTGCTGCCTTTTTTCACTGTACTGTTGATGAAAGCAATATTTTATTGCTTTAATCTTTTTTCATAAAAGTATAATCTTTATAAAAATGTATTTTAAGGATCTTTAAAAAGAGGTCCTTAAAGTATGCTTAAGTTATTTATCTTTTCAAATAGTGTAAATGCAAATTTTTGTATAAATCTTTTAATGATTTTACTATTTCTAAATCAATAAATTCAAACTTAACCATAACATATTTATTATGAATCCCTAGGTCACCAATAAGAGGTTTCGAAAAGCATTTATTTAGTCGTGTTTAGAAACAGGTCAAGTAAATTTCATGTAGACTATCATTTAAGTTGTTTTTTTGTTGTTGTGTAGAACCAATTTAATAAGAGTTAGTATGCTGAAAATAGCATTAATAAAGTTAAGCAAATATTAAATAAAGATATGAAATTTTTATTATATTTTTTCGCTATGTGAGCTATAAACTTTTGTTACTTTTTACATGATTACAAATTTAATTTAATATATCATTTTAAAGTAAATTTATTCACAGTTTTTATTACTTTTCTTGAATTGTTACTACTTTTAAAGGATCTCTCCATTAATCTTTTTTAAAAGTAATTTCTTTCTTTGCTAGACGAAATCCGTATGTGCAATAGAAATGTGAGCTGAATTATTCAGAATAACTTTAAGGATTTATAAATATATTTTATTTATCATATAATTCCCAAAAAAATTATCGTTGATTTCGAGAAAAAGATATGAATAGATGTCACTGTATCTTCTGTATCTGTAAAGTTATCAACTTCTTTATGAAAGTATCATCTTCATGGCAAAACTTGATATGAAAAATGTAAAAAGTGATATTATTAAATTATTTGAAAAATAATTATGTATTTCAAAATAAGATACAGTTTATGTAAAATTGGATTATTTAATACACCCAAAAATATAAATAATTATTCTGACAATTTTGTGCATTTAACAATTATTGACATTTGAAGTAACACAAATACATTAAGAATAATTGATACGAAAATTGTCACTGCTGTTTTTTTATTCATTTTAAAAAGTTCACAAATATTTATCTCGGTTTTTTGAAGTAATAATTGATACTGGAACTGTTCAATCTGTAAATAAAAAAATTATAAAACTTGTTATTTTCATAAAAGAAATTAAATTAAATAGTACAGAGAGTGTGTAGCTATAAACTTCACTCTAGAGGCACCATTTAGATATTGTAATAATTAATATTAAGTTTCTTAGTATGAGCTCATATAATTAACATTAATTGTAAATGGAGTTCAAAAGTAGTTGCGTGTACAGTCAGCAGAGTTCTTACCTTCTTCTTTAAATTATTTCTTATATCAGGACTAATAAGTAAATCACGTAACACTTCCAATATATCCTGGCATTTCCTTACCGTTAAATTGCCACAATAAATTAAGAAAAAAAGATCTGTTAAAGTTAGACACAAGTTAATTAAAATTGCATCTGAATCTACAGCCAAATTGATATATAATGAAAATACACATGATAAGATTGTTGTATAAATTACAATTAATGTCATTAAAATTTCAAGTTGAAAATTTTCATTTAATTGATTAAAAAGTTTATATATTTTTGAATAAAATTTTCTTAATTTGTTTATTTGAACACATCTGAATTGATCCTTTAAATGTAATTGCCAATTACAAATACTTTTATGATCTTCAATAATTTCATTCAATTGACCATTGATATATATAAAAAAGTTTAAAAATTTCAATAAATACAAATTGTAAATGTACAAAATAATTGTTAAAATATTATAAATATGCAAACTTAAGATTCCAAAAACTATAAAAGTTTTCTGTCCATTTTCTAATATAAATATTCCAATACCAAATGACATTGCACAATTCAAAAATATTGAAAACATAAATTTAATTAATAATAAAATTGTAGGTAATCGATTAATTTTATGTTTAGCAAAATTTAATTTGGAATATTTATTTTCAATTTGAATTAAATTATTATGTAAATTTTGCCATTTCTGTTGATTTTGAAACTTTGTAATATAAATTATTACAAAACCGAATGATTTTATTAAATTGTGTATGGTTATAAATAGTTTAAAAATAATATGTGGACGAAGAAGTTTATTAGTTACTATATAATGTTCATAAAATATTATTGGCGATAATAATAAACCAATTATAATCACAATTAAACCATAAATTTTCTTAAATTTATTGGTACGAAGTTGTAAATTTTTACTATTAATTATTAAAGTAAAGCCAAAAAAACTTAAAAATCGAAAACAGAAAATTTGGATATTATCAATAATTCGATTTATAAAATATTTTTCCATTTTCTTTATATTTTCGTTTGTTAGACAGTTAGAACTTTGGACGGGTATAATGAACTATTGCGGTCTGACTATTTTTCTAATATTTATTTTATAAATCCTTTCCTTACCGAATGTTTATTAAAAATTTATATTTAATTATTAAAATAGTTTTAATTAAAGCAGAAATTTTTATCTAGTTTTTTATTAAGAGATACGATAATATTTTCCTATATAATTATTTAGTATTGTATTAATAATTAATGAAATAAAATATTTTAATAATGAAATTTATTTTTTATTAAATGTACATAGTAATTTTTATATTATCTATTTTTCCGGCTCCACGAAATAACGTCAAACGAAATAACATCAAAAACAACATAATGTATAGAAATTGAAATTTTTAAATTTTATGTTATTTCACAATGAAAAATTATCTTTTTACTTTCTTTTTATTGAATTTACAATTCATGTTTTCCGCGCCTAAACGGCTTTACCGATTTAACTGAAATTTGGAACTTAAGCTCGTGTTATGGTTATGACCAATTCGGTGCCACATAATTTTTAATATTCAATACGTGATGTACTCATCAATACCTTTAATTTGATACCACACATAATTTTTTTTCATTTTTGGACCTTTTGTTGGGGAACCCACATGGTCCTAGTTACCCGAAACACTACCCAACGTGATATACTCGTCAATACCTTTAATTTGATACCCCACATGACTTTTTTGAAAATAGGCCTAACCCACAGCTCCCGAAGTTAAGCTCGTGCTATGACCCATTTGGCGCCACATAATTTTCATGGCCAGGCGATGGGGCGTGTGAGGGGGCCTATTTTCAAAAAGTCATATGGGGTATCAAATTAAAGGTATTGATGGGTACATCTCGTTGGGTAGTACCATGTGGGGCCAAAAATAAAAAAAAACATGGGGTATCAAATTAAAAGTCTGGAAGAACAGATATTTTAGGGGAAAGTAATGGTAGTATTAGGGCAACAAGAGTCATGCCTGGAAAATGGGGCCAAAAATAATAAAAATCATATGGGGTATGAAATTAAAGGTCTCGATGTGTATATCTCGTTGGGTAATGTTTCAGTTATAGAGGGCCATATGGTGCCCCCAAAATGGGGCCAAAAATAAAAAATGTATATATGTATATATAAAAATTGATATATATACAATATGAGCCGTTTATTTTGCAAATATTATAAATGACTTTTCGCGAAACATGAGTTAGAGCTATTTATTATTAGCCGCCCAAATATATATATATATATATATATATATATATATATCAGGGGGTCTACTTCCCTTTTACTATACTTTACCTTTATTTTACTATACTTTACCTTTACCTTTAATCTCTAATCTAGTAAGTTCTCAGTCTCAGTTAACCCTACTACAATTGACCATTAGTGAAACTCAACATAGAAGAACGTAAGATCATATATGTAATTTTAGTATTCTTATTTATTTATTTTAGTCGCATATTATTATTTATAAAGGAAAGTATTTTTAAAAAATGTTTCTTTTTATTTATTTTTTCATTGTGAAGTAACATCTAAAACTGTTCATTGGATGTGTCGAAATGTTTCCGTTACCGCTATTTCGCAATGTTCCGATACACCCCACATTTTTTACGCTTTTTCGTGCCTGACCACACTGCGTTTATTACGCGATTCTGCCGTGGTGCCTTTTTTCACGACGGTACTGTTGAAGAAAGCAATATTTATGATTTTATTCCATATCTTTGTGGCTTTTTATGTGTTTTTGTTTTAGTCATTATTACATTTGGAATTATTTATAAATTTATTGCTTTAATCGTTGTTAATTATTTTGAAAAATAATTATAGTCAATCAGTTGTACAACTTTTCATTCAATTAATCGAGTATCAAAATATCGACTAGTATGAAAGTAAAAATTGATAGTTGTATGAAAAATCCAACTGTAATAAAGTTAGTGTTAGAACAAAATTGTAAAGTAGAATGAATAAATCAGAACTAAAACAACTTCTTCAATATCAGTTTCCCTAATACGGGAACCTGAGGATAACTTCCTCAATAACAGTTTCCCTAATACGGGAACCGGATTATTTTCCTTATGCGGGAAACGTGATTACAACAGATGTTTAGTTGCAAACATCTTATAATTTTTATGGCTCCACAATTCATCTAAAGCTTTACTCAATCCAGAACCTTGCCCAGCTTAAATAATCCACTTCATATATTCAAGACAAATGTAGTTTACTTTCTCTTCAATTTCTTATACCAATTTTTTTAAATATTACAAAACTATGTACTTGACGAAATTCTTCTGGATTTCCATTAAAGATTTTGAAATATTTTACGAACATTTATGATCCAACCCAATCAACTGATTCGCTGAATATTATCCAAAACTATATTATACTTATATTTGCAGTTGTATAGTGTATTCGTCTTTAATACGAATTCTGTATGATCCATTCCGCTTACTAGTCTTTCCATTCCGGTTACTATAATTTAAAATGCGGTATAAAAATGAGAAACTTTTTATTGTAAACACATTGAACATACAACATAAAAATCCTAACATTAAAAGGACATATACAAATAGACAAGTCCCATATTGATAATAATACCTATAAGTTGCAATTTGAAAGAAAGAACAAAATTCCCTTATGGTATCAATTCTTATTGACCTGAAAATATCTTCAAAGTATCAATAAACTATTTGATTATTTGTAGAGGATATGAAAAACATTAAGTTTACGTTGCAAAAATTGAATTTGTATATAAAACAAAACTTTTCAAATAATTCTTGTTAAAATAATTCAATTTAGGGGATTTGAATAGTTTTTGATAGAATAACTTTATTTTGTACACAATTTTTTGTCTATTGAGAATTCTTGTTTTCCAGTTTTCTATGAATTCTATGAATTCATTTTAAATCCTATAGTATTCGACTGGTATCACCGTAAACTGCATCGATTACTGTTGGTTTTCAAAGTGGTATTTTGCTGTAGCTAAAACTTGGATTACATGATCAGCGGATTCACCATGTATCGAATGGGTTAAAAATTTTAAAACATCCAAACTCCACATATATTTTAATATATATTTTAGAAAATGTATTAAAATATCCGAAAAGCAAAGACATTTATTTAGGTAACCATTATAATTATTTTCAAATTTTCATACTGCCATTTTTATTTATATATATTTTTCTATATTAAAACATCGATAAAATTATCTTAAATCAATAAAAATTCACAATCAAAAAGCATTTACGAAATAATTTTATATCAGTCTTTCAAAAATATATAATGTAAATGGAAATAATATTTAGTATTTAAACAAGGATCAAGAACGGTTTATCATAATTCAAAAGCTACAATATTATAATAAGGACATTTAGTTTCTGGTTCAAGATTTTTGTTTACTTCATAACTTTGAAGTATAGTTCAAGTTTTTTATAACAACAAAGTATAAAAATAATTACATTATTTTATTTTATTTTTTGTGAAAATTGTAATTTATTAAAGATATATTTAAATATTTTTCGAAACACAATTTTGGTCACGATTTAAATTGAAAATTTCCAACATAAATTTAATGTTAAAGCTAATACTGTACAGCAGAACCGTACAAACACTCTTCTATGTGTAAATTATATAGAGTATACTAAAAGAAACAGCAACGGCTTACAGAAGTTTTGCTGCGATTTTACATACACAAAAACTAATATTATCTAGCTAAATTAACCTTTTCTGACGGTTTCTAATCAATAATTGTAATTTAGTAACTTCGAATCTTCTTAAAACTGTAATATAAAAGGGATTTATGCTATTATGATAAACAGATGTAGATAGAGGAGATCAAATGCTCTATTATATATAGATCCTTTGAAAGAGGGTGTGAAAAATGCTTATGAAGAAAATCCTGATAAAAATACTTTATAAACAAAGTTTTACCACTCATAAGTTTTTATTGCGATGTACTAAAAAGATTTTTTTTTATTGTAGTGTATCGATTTCATCTTGTTGTATATAAAAAGTTTTATTCGTTCCAAGTTAGAAAATGGTGTATTTTTATATAGATATCTACACAATGCTATACAAAAAAGTTTTAAACATTTAAAATTTATAGAGTGGAAAATATTAAACGACTCACTTGATACCAATTCTGAATTAGTTTTATTTTAATTGATGTAACAGAAAAATTAATAAATTTAATTATTTATAGTTGGTTTAATTGAAATAGCAATTAAAAGTTTTTTTTTTGGAATTAAATGAAAGCAATAAAATATTGATTAAATTGTGTTTTGTTTGGATTTAGAAATGAATTCTTATTCTAGAGAAATTTAAATTATATAAAATACAAAACCATAAAACGATTTACATATAAATAGTTGTAAGTAATTTTAATAGATTTCCAGCTTAAATTATATAAATATTTTCATAAAATACTGTTTTTGCCATAATTAATTTATAGTTAATTAATTTACAACTTTATAAAAATGAATGCAACAATTAATGGCAATTAACAAAATAAATCAATGCTTGGTTCAATTAAATTTCTATAGAACACAATTGCCCAATTCATATTGATTGAAATTGCCCAATTCATATTGATTATTAATAACTTTTTTATTAATAATAAAATTTGAACTTTGTATGATTTAAATTTTATGTATTGATATCTGTTTCTATTCTGTCACCTTCTTATATCCTTCATTTTCACTTTATTTAAATCACTCTTTTAGCAATAAGGTTTTTAATGTTATGAAATAAAATTTGGTTTAGCACTTTCACAATTGCATTTTTCTTATCATTACGATATCAACAATCTTTTCAAGAAGCATTTTCATTTTGTAAAACTATATTTTCCCTTGCAGAAAAAGGCGGAGTATTTATTTATTTATTGATATCTAATTACAGACATTTTTAAAATATATTACACAAATTTACATACATAATTACATAAAAAACGAATTTTGAATAAAATAATTATTTGAAGATAAATATAATATCAGTTATTATTTCTGTAGTTTTTCATGTTGTTCTTATAACTTAGTCTACTAATACTAGGAGCGTAATAAGTACTAAATTTATTAAATGTTCTACTGATTCTTGTGATAGGCTCATTATTAGCATAATTCGTCCTATGCCTATCCACTAGTAGAAAGTTGATGTTCCGTAAATTGCGGCAGTTTGTATTTATTATAATTTTCTGTTTGAGCTGGCAACAATCAATTTTATTATTGATTAAATCAAAAGCGAAAACTGCATCCGCCATGTTTCTACGATATTCCAGTGAGTGTAGATTTAATAATTTTAACCTGTTTTCATAAGCTGGTAGATCATATGAGGTAGAATTTCTATTCCAATTCAGACTTCTCAAAGCAAATAACAAAAATTGTTTCTGAATTGACTCAATAATTTTGATATCCTTGACCAAGTGTGGATTCCAAATAACGCTGCCATATTCTAGAATTGG
Source organism: Rhamphomyia laevipes (assembly GCA_963920725.1). Classification (NCBI taxonomy): domain Eukaryota; kingdom Metazoa; phylum Arthropoda; class Insecta; order Diptera; family Empididae; genus Rhamphomyia; species Rhamphomyia laevipes. Next base: position 34,181,441 of record OY987259.1, read on the forward strand.
ACGAACTAAGGAACAATATAATGTTTTAGTTATATAAGGATCATCAAATTCCTTAGATCTTCTTTTTATGAAACCCCACATTTTACGACCTGTTGCCTGTGTTTTAGCAATATGTAAGCTGAAATTAAGTTTTTTGTCCAACAGAATCCCTAGATCATTGATTTCAGTACAAACTTCCAGTTGACAATTGTTAATATGATAGTTGCTATCTATCGGAGCTCGATTTCTATAAAATTTCATAACTTTACATTTATCTATATTCAGTATTAGATTATTTTTTATGCACCAACTGTATAAATTATTAAGATTAGCTTGTAGCACTTCGCAATCTGCACTATTATTTATACGAATATATAACTTCAGATCGTCAGCATATAAGCTATACTTACAATTTTCAAACTCAGAAGGTAAGTCATTAATAAATATGATAAATAATAACGGGCCTAGGTGACTGCCCTGTGGAACGCCAGATGTAACTTTAATTTTCCTTGAGAAAACGTTATTAATTTTAACCATCTGATAACGATTCGCCAAATACGATTTGATCCAATTTAGAATATTATTATTTATACCAATCTTTTGTAATTTATAGACTAGCAAAGAATGATCCACTTTATCGAAAGCTTTACTGAAATCGGTATATATTGAGTGAAACTGATTATTTTGTTCCATACCATTCAACAGAAAACTAGTATAATCGGTTAAATTAGTTACCGTTGATCTACCTTTTATGAATCCGTGCTGATTTTGGTCTAAAATACATTTGACTTCCTCGTACATTTTAGAAGTGACTAGTTTTTCAAACAATTTCGGTATTACAGATAGACCAGCTATACCTCTGTAGTTTTTAATATTTGATCTGTCGCCCGATTTAAAAATTGCAGTGATGAAAGAGCCTTTCCACACATCTGGGAATCTACCACTTCTTAATGAGATATTAAAAATAGTTTGAAGTGGAAGTGCCAAGCCGGTATACGTGTTTTTAAAGAAAACTGGAGGTATTAAGTCAGGACCCGGACCTTTATTTATATCAAGTGTTTTTAGTGCACCTGCAACTTCTTCGACTGTAAGCGTATAATTATTAAAATTACTTTGAATCGTATTAGTAAAATTAAAATCCTTTTCATCATATAAAAATTCGTTATTATATACAGATTCGAAAAAGTCGGCAAACTTATTAGTTATATCGCTGAGATCTGATGCTCTGTTTTCATTATAATGCATAATACTGGGATAACCTTTAACATTTCTTTTGTAATCAATAAAAGAGTAAAAATGTTTTGGGTCAGATTTGATTTTCATGCCAGTTATTTCAATATAATCAATATATGCATTTACATCAATATTAGTAAATTCATTACTTAAACTAATAAATTTGTTGTAATCAATTTCAGTTCCAGACTTACTCCATTTTTTATAAGCTCTGTTTTTCTTATTTTTGGCATTTCTACAGTCTTTGTTCCACCATGGCGGCTGGACTGATCTTCTCATTAACATTTTAGGAACACAATTTTCAATTATTTCTGTTAGTATATGATTAAATTCACAAACAGCTTCGTCAATATTAACATTGTCAGTTGGCCATACAGAATTAGTTATTAATTCGTTAATTTTTCCATAGTCTGCTTTCTTGAAGTTATATACTAATTCAGATTTAGTAATATTATCAGGCAATTTCTTGTTCACAGCTATGTTATACTTGACAGAAATACTGGAGTGAAATATACTACTTTTTCCATGAAGTATCGGCTCAACCTTTTGAAGACAGTAATTGTCAGTAGTTGTTGTGTAGACTAAATCTAGTACATTATTATATGAGTTGCTTATATTACAAGTTTGGTGTAAGCCCATATCAGCAAAAAAGTTAACTACATTAAGATGTACTTCGTTTCTAATGTTAATTGGTGTAAAAATGCTATCATTATTATCATCTTTGCACCATTTAATGTTAGGTAGATTAAAATCGCCGAAAATAAATAAATCATCATTGTCATTCATTAAATTTAAAACCTTTTCAACTGCAGCTAGATTATTTTCGTACATATCAAATTCACAAGTAGGTTTTATATATATGCATCCAATATAAATAGATTTGCTGTTTAATAATAATTTAATCCACACTTGTTGTGTTTCATCAGGAAATTTTAATTCATGTTCTAGTATCACAGGCATTGTTGATATTGAATTGTGAACAGCAATAAGTACTCCACCACCTGGTCTATTTTCTCTATCCATTCTTACAACTTGCCAAAGGTTACCAAAGATTTCAGAATTAAGGTGTTGAGATTTTAACCATGTTTCTGTTAGAACAATGATGTTATATTCAGTTGATTGCACAACTCTGTGGAAATTGTTTAAGTCCTTCTTAAATCCTCCCATATTAAAATAATAAATATTAAGATTTAAGTTATTTTCGGAGTTCAAGTCAGAGTTATTACAATCTATACTAGTGACAGGTAACTCATTATTAGCCTGTGATATTTGAAGATTGGTGTTCGGTGAATTAGGAGCACGGCCGAAAATACCTAGACTGGGCTTCTCTTTGTCTCTGTAGGTATTCAATTCTTTTCGAAGCGATATGGCTGCGATAAGACTCTAAATCATCTGATACCATTTCGGATGAATAACCAAAACTTTCATGATGTCTATCAAAAAGAATTCTTAGTTCAGCTGGATTTGATGGAAGACCTGCTTGCTGAATTAACATCATGATATTTATCTTAGTTTTCCCATCGATACATACAGACTTATCCTGATCATGGAGATATGCTAAGAATAATCGCACATTTTCGAATATTTTACTATCTTGAAATCTTGAAAGTGCATAACTGCCATCACCATTTTCGACAGAATTTTTAGTTAACCTTACAATTGGTGGAATTAAAGGATTAACGAAGTTCGGCGATGGATGTGTTCTGTCCACATCAATAGAGGAAACAATTGTTGAAGGTCTGCCCAGTGGAAATTGTGGTATGTCCTTCACACTGGTAAGAGGATTTAGTGTTGTTATATAATTTCTATAAGTTATATAATTTCTATAAACTTTTGACCTAGATAGAAATTATGAAAGTATGAGACATAAAAATATTTGAAAAATATAAAATGTAAACATAAATTTTTACTATATCTAAAATCTAAATTTTCATTAGTATCCAAAAATGAAATGAAATAAGTTTCCAAAATGAGCTCAGATAATAAAATAGTGGATGGGACCCATATCATTTGCTGTCATAGTTATAGTCTATTGCAGTAATGAAGATATAACAAATAAATACACAAATTTTTAGAGGTGTTATCTCATTTATATTTTTAGAATTATTTCACTGAGCCAAGAATAATATTGAATTTAACAGCATTTGAAGTTGTAAAAATCGTTGAATAAATAATATAATTTAGTTATTAGGAAATTTGTCATATTAACAAATGCTCCTTCTCCAAAGACAAGTAATAAAATCGTAAACTTTTTAGTATCTTCAAAATTTGAACAATTTCCCAACAATTTTGCAGTCAGACAGAAGATATTATATACATAGTAATGACGATATTCATTTTCTGCAATATCCTTAAAAACAACGCAAATATGTCCTTATGAAAATATTTTTAATTTTCTAACAATATTATGAGAATGGATAATGAAAAGTTTCAGAATAAAAGTTTTAGTACAATAATAAAAGTTTAAAAAATCTACGTCAAAGATTGTACCGCTGTAGATATATAGATGGACCTTTATTACTTCAAAGGTTTTGTTGTATTATTTTTGTTTTTAAAAAACTTAAAATGCAAAAAAAAAAAAAATTATAACTTTTCTTTCAAAATATTTTTCATTTTCAATTCTTTCTAAGAAGCCATCGAACTTTCTAATACATAACTATAAAAAAAGAACTCTTTAGCAAATAATTCTTAACGTTTCTGATTTACGATGTTTACACTTTCGTTTGAGAGCAAATTTCTTAAATATAAATTATGATTTAAATAGCAAATAGCTAATTTGAATAATGTAATATTTGAATAATTATTAAAAATATTAAAATTCCATAAATTCTAATATAGAAATCATATTTCAAAGAATTAGTAACATAATTTGCCATACCAAATTCACTTGGATTAAGGTTACCATTTCTTTTTCAGCTTAACTAACGTCATTAATTAATCTATATAAAAAAGGTATTCCTAATTACGGAAAATGGAACCATGATGGAAATCTATTTATTGTAAATGTATAATTAATAAATTGTATCGTCATTTTTATTTTCACTTTGAAAATATTGTTTGGCATCATTGATATTCGTCAGCTCTCCAATTACAATATATTATTAAATTTTGTAATGATAAAATTATTTTATTAAATAATAAAATTTTCAATTCACAAAGAAAATTAATTATATAAATAGTATCTGTCAATGTTATTTTATCTTGATTATATTTTCCACTGTCTATTACAGTTTATCCTTGATTGACATTTCCTTAATCCGATGTTCACACATCCCAAATGAAATAAAAGGAATTCGAACTCAAATAATTAAAATTGTAATTTCTTAATAAAGGAAAAATTGATTTTCACATTTCCACAAAAATTTTATTTAATTACCTACCGGAAGAATTATTTTATATTTTATGTATAAATCAATATTGAAGTATATAATAATAATAATTAAATAATTCAATTCGATTGTGGAAATAATCATTTTAGTATTTAGAACTCAGAAATATATGAATTTTATCTATATATAATAAAAATTTAATTTTTTATAATATTCTTCATCATCCTCTGAAGCTAGTCAACATTATAATTGATAAAAAATTTAATTATTTTTAAAAACTAATAAAAGCTACTTTTGTGAATAATCCTTCTTTTATTTGTAATTTTATGTAAAAATGTGATAAATTCGACATAACCTTAAGTCGATTATCAGAATTATAAACAATGAAATGTAGGAAATTTATCTAATTTCCAATTAGAAGGTTTTCAATATTCGTAAATAACAAATTCTATTAAATAAATAATTCATTTATTATATTTATTGACAATTTAGTCATTAATTTACTAAATAGCAATAATTGATGTCATTATTTTATTTCGACATCATTATTTTAATTTCAAAGAAATTCCATTTAAGAAATTAAATAAGTGAATTCCAAAAAAAGGCATGAAATAATTCATAAATAACTTGATACTGTTTAAAATAGGCATTATAGAAGTTGCTTTGGTAAATCGTACAAATTTTCTTAATATAAAGCAACATAAATCCTTCATATTGTTCAAAAATAGCCTACTTTAAGTAATTTAGCGCCTCCATTAAAATTTTTAAAGTAACCTTTAAAATATGTTTATTTTTTGCCTTATTCACTACACTTTGGAACATAGAGCTATCATGATGTATGCTTCGTGGCATTAGCTTGCATTTTGGATCTAATAATTTTGTATAAATTCGAACCATAAGAGTTTCTATATATTAATTCTTTAATTACAATGACTTTTAAGTGAAACATTGCTAGTTATTAGCAAATAGTCTCAAGCTGTAGGCATTTTTCCCAAGTCTTAAAAAGTGGTACTAAAATTGAGTTAAAATACAATGTCATACCTCATACTGCAAAATAGCATTGAGTAGTTGCTTACGTCACTGATGATCAAAAAATAATTTATTATCTTAATTTTATTGATTATAGATAATTGAGTAGAACTTCTCTATATGTAAACTGATGTGAATGTAATAATATTGCATTTATTTAATTCAATAAATTTTGGAAATGTTTAATTTATTTTTAGTTTCTTTTTAATGCTGGCTCCTCTGGTTAAAAGCAGAATAGCAATATGATTAGGACGGGACCTACCAATATTCTTTAATATTTTTTTATAGATTTTAATTAATTAGTTTGTATTAGGCATCATAGCTATCAAAAACCTGGCAATGATAAATAAAGGTAAATTAGATGCAATTCTGAAGGGATTTCTTTGTCTTTACATTAAGAAATAATTTTTGTTCTCATTACGAAGAAAATTATGTACAAAATCTTTCTTGAAATGGAAAAGCAAAAGTTAAAATGATAACAATTTAAAGACATTTTGCATAATTTTTGTTGTCAATTTTGTTGGTGATGGACAAAGAATGTGAAATTATTTATTTAATTTTTTATTCTATACAGTATTGTTAATTTTAAACTAATTATTTATTTAGAATTTGATTACATAATATAAACTTCTGGGTATTAAGTAGTCTTGAATCTCCTAAGTAGTCCTAAATCTCCTAACTTTATCGATGACGGCTTCCAGATTGAGAAAATTGTTTATTATATCGTCGATTGTGAGTGGTCAAATGATTGGCTAAAAACTACGACTACTTAAATATTAAGCTATTATTAAATAATTGACAATTTTACATATTGTAAAAAGTACGTAAAATTTTCTTGACAATCTTCATATAAATTATCATTATTTGAACTTAATTTAGTAATAATTTCTTGAAAATATTAAAATAATTTATTATTATTAACACCATTATTAAAAGTTACTTAATTCCTTATATATTTAAAAAATATATTTTCTGAAATTTAAAATTTATTCGCAATATATTTACAATTCACAATATATTTAGACATATTTATATAAATATTATAATTAACTACATTAATTTCTGCTTAGTTGAGTGTTAATTTTATTTTAAAGTATAATAAATAATTCTTATTGAAATTTAGATGAAAGAAATTATTATATAATTTAATATTGCTTAATGAAATTTAGCTACTTTGAAATTTTATATCAATTTTATAAAATATGAAAATCATCGCCAAAAAGCTACCGCCGGCATTGAACAATATTGAATATTAACCGCAGGAATGAGGGAATTTTAATACAGTAGTCGAAATATTTTCTGTGGTGAAATATTAGTCAATTAATCGCTAATAATTTTAATTGAATAAGAAATTTCACCACAAAAAAATAAATAATTGAAAAACGTAATAAATAAATTCGAAAAACGTGAATATAAAAATAATATTTCAAAGAAGAGTTTATTAAAGGTTGAAATGTAAAAATTAAATAAATTTCATTCAACAATTTCAAACATTTCTAGTATTGTTCAGTAACATTTACAATTAGATGAAACATTTCTTCATTTAATTCATTTACTTGAATTGGCTCTACCAACATAGAAAAGTAAAATTATATTAATAGCGAAATAGATTTTTTTGTTGTTGTGTAATTTCCAAGTAATTTGTCATAAAATTAATTACATTTTCATATAATTCTATTCTATAATATTTTTAATTAGAAAAATGTATTAACGTTGCTATAAATAAAATGCTTTAAATATTTCTTTCTATTTCTAGCCTAATTAAAAAAAACGTGTACCTAAAAATAATACCCCAAACTTAAAATTTACCTCTAATAAATAAAAAATATTTAATAAAGATATTATTAATTTGATATTTATAGTTATATAAATCTAATCGTTTTTGGGGGTTTGGATACAAGTGATTCAATACTTCTGAGAAATGATTTTCTGCGTTCTTCAATTTTTGAACAGGTATCTGTAGATATCCAAGGTATTTATGCAGAAGAAGTTTTCCCGACGACTCTGTCTTCATTTTTCACAGTTTGCCATTTTCAGCTACCGAGGATATTGCAGAACTGCTGATTGTTTCGTTACATTGTTGAAAATGGTCTATGTCGTTAGTGAGAGCTAAGTATATCCCTTAATTTGTTGATGTTTTATCTGGCCATTCAAGTTAGTCTCCTGGTAATTGTAGCCGAGATGTGAATTTTAATTTTATAACATATAAAACTTTATAACATAAGATAGTGATCTGTCTCAAACCCAATGTCTGACCTCGTCTGTTGCGGATAACCAGTCAACAATTTCTAAGACGGTGAGTAATTGCGATGTGATCAATTTGGGTACCTCAAATGAGAAGCCTATATACTTCAAATATTGTATTGTACTTCACATTGCAGAAGTCTATAAAGTATTAACCATTGCCATTACTACGGTGTCCGGTGACCCAAATCGTATTTTCTCATATTATTATCGGTACACCTTGATATTCAAGTCACCCATGATGATAGTAATATTATCTTTCGGAATGTTGTTGAACACCACGTTTAGGTGGTAATGGAAAGTGTTCTTTGTGTAATTAGATGAGTTTTCTCTGGGAGCATTATATTATATGATGGTAATGATACTTCCATACCTTACAATGGAAACGAGCTGATAAAAATCCTTAAACCACAACTTACACAATAAACAAATTACTGAGTTTTGAAACTTTGTTGAATAGAACTTCTCAAACTAAAATGTTTACAATTAACAAGCTCGTAAAATAAATGCTTCTGGAAGTGAAAGAATCGATTCAATATTACACACAAAGAATTTTGAATATTTATTGTCCTTATGACTACATAATTTGGAAACTTTTCTTTAGAAATTTTCAGGATCCAAACCGAAAATGTGGCCTTTGACATACCAAAACTCTATTGAATTGTGTTTATGCATTCAAATATAAAATGGTTTAGAAATTTACTTATTAATTTGAAAAGAATTTTAGTTTGAATTCATGTCATGTTACGAAACTTGTTAGTTTAAAAACAATATAATTTCATAAATTACTATTTGTCCTTGTACATAATTATCAGAAATATTATTAGTTCTCAATAATAAAATTAAAATTATAAATTATGTGGAATTTATGAAAATTTATCATGTGAAGAGTAATTATATTTTCTAAAGGGTAACTTTTTCACTATGTTACCATGTAATTTTTTTGTGTATTATTATCTGTTTTGGTCATTTTCTAATTAAAATTTAATATAAAATTTATGAAAAGTAATTATTATCTAACCTTTAACAAACTTTACAAAAATTATCTACAAAAAGAAAGAAACTTCTAAAATATAAAAAGTATTGAAAATGATTTTAGTACCTATGTACAATATTTGAAGTATATTTAAAATGTTTTTAGATATTTCTTAATTATCATATATAGCTTTTAAATTATATGAAAATTTAGTATGTATTTGAAAACTATTTAAAAACTAATTTCGTAAATTTATTATACAAACTCATTATTCCTTTATGGAAGGAGAAGGACTACTATAGCATAATTCTGATCACTTAAGCAATATCGATAAGACCATGTTTAATTTATGAAATTTAATAATATTTAAAACAAATACAATGACATGAACATGAAGCTAAAAATGTATTTACTAAGGTTTCTATTCACTCTCTAACTCTAGCTTTGAATACAAATGTTAAGGACAAATTAACAAACTAGAATTTCACTTTTATATATTGGAAAACTAAATTAATATGATAAATAATTCACTAATCCCTAAAGTCCATAAAGTTCATTTCAATAATTAATATTATGAAATTTCTGACTTGTAGTTAAAGTAATTACCAGCAGGATTACTGGTAATTGTAGGTTAAAGTAATTACCAGCAGTGCGTTCAAGCGTTGAGTGTATATCAATTTATTTAAATAAACTCAACATTTGTACATTTTTCTTCGTTACTAACAATCCAACTCAAATATTTTCAGCGCAATAAATTAAATTTTGTAATTTTTACCCTCCAGTTACTCTCAACATTTACAACGGCAACGTACAGGAACACTAAAACTTATGTACTTGCGTTAATGACATAAAACCGGTGATTTTAATCAGTTGTTTTATAAAAACATTGTAAATAATTATTTAGCAGTTTCTAAATATTCTAGCAATTTCATTCCACATCTTAGCTTTTTTTAAAATATTTTTATAACTTCTATAAGACTGATTTTTATAGAAAACTATTTTCTTGAATTAAATCTATTAATTTATCTTCAAACGAGCCATGAATTACTCTTGAATTTCTTTACTCCCATACATTTTATATAGGTTGAACTTTTTTTGACTAGGAATTGAAGCGCGTTAACGTTGTGAATATTGGGAGTAACTGGGGCATCGCATAAGACTTTAAATAAATTTTCAGATTTCGGTGCTCAGTAGCTTAATATTTAAATTTAATTAATTCTGTTATGATGTACAAATAGCTCACAACTCTTAATTTTGTGATTATCAGTTCTTTAAATAGAACTATATGGTCCTCCTGAGTAATGTGTAGATGTAGATGTAATTTTTTTATTAGCATATATATTTTATAAACCAGAATTCTGATACTTTGATATACAATTCGAAAATTGTCAGTAAATATTAATTTTATTACCTAAACTTGTGTTACAAGTTATTTTTTATAAACTTCTAATAAATTGATTTTCTTTATTCACAATTGATTAGACAATTAAGTTTAAACTGATCAATTAAGTTCTAGGAAAATGTAATTTGTTGAATTTGAAAATTATTCAAGTCAAAATGGTAATTTTTCATAAAAGCAGGTTGCCAAATTTAAGTTTTTTTGTTCACAAATTCAAATTTATATTTAAATTAAGGTTTTTCGAAATGAAAAATTATATTCAATTTATATTTAGTAGTTCAATGAAAATAAAATATAGAAACAAAAATTTGTAATAATTTAACTTAAAAAAATTTAAAACTCAAATAATTTTAGTTTAATTAAAAATTGTTACTATAATTATTGAATTAAGGTTGGTTTGTTGCCATATAGACGAACATAACCTGCGAAATAACTAAATAACAAATTAATTATTTTTTAATTTATTACGTTTTTATCTAAGATGTTTCAGTTAACCTCCTCACAAAATATAAAACTTCGATGAAAAAATGACATTTTACATTTGGGAGATAGCCTGGTAAATATTTTTAGCAGTTTTTTGATGTATATGTTACTAACTTTTTGTGTAAAAATCTTCACAGAATTAAATTTTTTTTTACCAAACTAATTCAATTAAAAAATTATGTTCAAATTATAATAAAATATATTTTGAGTAGTCTATTAAAAATATAATTAATTTTCCTTTAATATATTTTTATTGAATTTTCATTCATATACTTTATTTAGTTAACCAGAATGGAAATTGTTTATGTACCGAACATTAAAGCCAAATAAAATTTTGATTAATAACTCAGAAACATTCTGAGTTCATGCAGCTATGGTTAAAATGGACAATAATCCTATAAATTCTACAAAATTATATTTTAAATAAAAATGATTAACTTAAATTATTTAAACCCAAAAAAAAATCGTGTTGATTTTAAAGCATTTCACTTTTAATATAATTTATCGTATCAGATACAAAACTATATTGATATAATTTTCCAATTTCCATTGTTAAATTTCCCTAGAAATTTTGTATTTATTATATTTCAAAAGAAGACTTACGAAATTGGTCATGACTAAAATGATTTATTACATTTTTCAAATCAATTTTGTTTTTCTTTACATAAAAGAGCCGCAAAGAAAAATATTAAATAACTTGTTAAAAAAACACATTTTGAATGCTTGTCCCTTTAAAGCCTTAAAGTCAACCTTTTATCAAGGAGTTCTTTATTTAAATCAGCCAAAAAAGTGTCAGCTAAAGTACAATAATGAAAAAAAAAATCTGCTCTTTTTATATTGTATTTGTGTACGTTTTTTATAGCAATAGAAATTGCTTTAAAATAATATTTAAGGAAAAGTAAAATAAAATAAATCAGAGAAGATGGAAGTATAAAAAAACAGAATCTTACATGGGACAGTTTCGTAGCGAAGTTTTCCTTGGGTTTAATTTAAAAGTATAAACCAGTATTAAAGTATCTCAGTCTTCTATCAGGGAATGTGAGGAGGAGGAGGAATCTTTATTTAGAACATGTTTTGTATCACATAATTTATTAGAAGTTTATAAAAAAGGCACATAAGGTTTAAATTTTTGAAATGTCATTTTATGACAAGTCTTTTTAAAGCTGGAGAAATAAATGTCGAAAATTTGGTGGAGTTCATGAAAGAAATATGATGGGCTGACGTTATTTAAAAATTATGATTATACCCCAGCGGAAGAGTACAACGGGTCATTGTGGCCTTGGTACGTAAAGGTCTCTGTGATCGTCCTCCATTCTAACCAATCAACCAACCAAGTATTTCCTCTGTCACTGTCCAAATGTAAACATTTCTCTCTGTTCATTTTACAGAAAATTGTATTATTTATAAATCATTTTTATGATTATAATTATTTATGTATTTCTCTGTTTCACTAGACGTAACATATTTTTTCTTTGTATTACTTTAAATAATACAAACACAGTTAGTTATGTTTTTTTGTAATGTTTTATCACATAGCACGTGGACAAACACAATGGAATTATGAGACTTTAACAAAGTCAAAAGAATTTTCGGGGAAAGCGATTAAATTTGTACGATATAAAAGCTATATAATACGGGTTCATTTTGCAACACAAAATGAGTACGACCAATCCTCCAATTACTTTTATATAATTTAGGAAAAAGGAAATGGAAATTGGTGTAGGTGGCAGTGGCACAATGAATAAGTTCTTGCTTATAGCGTCTAAATCATGATATAATAATTATTAGATTGTTTTATATTAATATTTAATTATTATTTTAAATTGTAAGAAGGTAAATTTAAAAGAAATACGTTACTAAATAAAATCTATAGTCAAAATTTGAAATGGTTGAATTGAAAATTTGTTTGGATATTATAGCCAAATAGGAGTTATCCTAGAATATCAGTTGGTCCCGTATAAATCAATGTATAAGTGTTTGGTTGTTCAAACTGGCCTAAAAGATTCTAATTAACGTATTGGCACCGTTTTGATTATACTCACTTTCGTAATTCCTTGCTTGACAAATGATGTTATAATGCTTATTTAATTTCAATTTTTGACAACAAAATTTAAAAATTAATCTTCTTATTTTCACAGATTAATACAAAAGTTTGTATTATACTTCTTCTTCATCTCTATTTTAAAAGGACACTGTTATATACACAAACCATAGAACTATCAGCCCTGAAGGTAGATTTTATAGTAATATTACTCAATTTATTCAAACAAAATTATTATAATTTTATTTTATTTCTTTGTTTATAAAATATAAATAGCATAAATTTAATATGGAATTTTTTAGTCCTTTAAATCCTTATTTTCTTTGTTCTGTTAAATAAAATAGGAAAAAAAAATCAAATTTAAATCAAATTTTATTCCTTTGTAAAATAATATAAAAATTTAATTTATATTTTTATGTTTCTATGTATTTCCATTAACTCCTAAATATCATATTTCTTTTTTTGACGAGAGTGACAACCCTCGAGCATTCACTTTTAGAAATTTCAATATGTAATAGATAAGACCTAAATATAAAAATGAATTATAATAAACTGTTTCATTGACATATCAAAGTAGAAAAATTCCCTAGCGATATAAATGAAAACTTTCCATTTCCTTGAATTTTAATTAAAGTTAAACGAAAATAAAAATAAAATTACAATTTTTGTAATTTTTAATTTTGCTTTAAGAATTACATTTCAATAAATATTAGTATTCTTCTAATTTGTGAATATGATTGGACTGTGAACGGATTCATTGGTTAAAATTGCGATCTGTACTACTCCCAAATTAATTCAGTGTAACACATTTTAAAAATAATAATTATGATAATAATTTTCAATGCTTTAAAAGTTTAATATATTTTGTTATAATTCATTTTCTAAAAAGAAAGCTAATATTATTTTATCCTCAATTTTAAAGGATTTGTTTTTACCATTTACAATAATACAAAAAAGATCATTGATCAATCATTAATCTTTCATCTCGTTTCGTTTATTTTGTATATAGTGTCATTAAACTGAAAATTGCTGCTTATTTTCACACAATTTTTATGATCTCTCAAAGGATTTTTAGTCCTTTATCGTTTATTAGTCTTAAAATTGTCTTGACACGAATAAGAATTTGTATTTTAAATCTGTGTTATCTTATGTCTACCATCAATTTTACTATACAATCAAACTAACAATAAAAAATAAAAATAATATGTATTCCTATACCAATGAAAAACAAAAACCTTAAATAGTTTCCACAAAATAGGGAGACAATTATCAGTGAACTTTAAGGAATGTAATCTTCTCACACTTTGAAGTAATGATATTAAAATTTATAAACCAAAATTTTATGGATATGGTTAAAAAAATTGTACAAATGTTAAAATTATTCCAGAAATTTACCTTACGTTCTATTATAATTTGAAACATATTCTAAATCAAAGTAATGAAAATGAGGACAGCGAATAATAATAATTTTACCTTCGTAGTTTACAGTTTCGAAATTTAAATTTCAATTAGATATGTTTCAGCAGTTGAATTTAATTTACATTTTTAATTTACCTTATCTCCTTGATTAGTTAAATGATCTTCACTAACCGCTGTACTTTCTGATTCAGATATTGCAATTCTACTGTTTTCAAATAAGTCAACACTTCTACCACTTTTGCAGTCTTCTTTCTGTATTTAAAACTTTTTTAACTTGGCTATCTTTTCGTATACCTAAGTTATCACAATGTACCATTTAAGGAAAAAGTGGCTCGCCTATTAATCTTCAATTAATTTACATAGCTAAAACATAAAGAATTTTTGTTGGCGACAAAAATGTTTTGTTTTTCAATTTTTTTTTTTTACATGTACCACTCGGCTCTATTGGAAATCTGTACACCCTAAGTAAACCATTGTTTTGCTTTCTTCCAGTGTTTGAAACTTCTTTAACTTGTTTATGCAGTCTGCAACTGTTCTGATGCTTTTCTAAATTTTCAATTACATCAAATTGGTTTTTCCAAAAAAATAGATTTTGTTTCTCTAATTTTCATTTAACATTTTTGAAAGTTTTTATTTTTCCATTTACGTAATATTTCGTTGGTCATCCAGTTTGTTTTTGCTAAATTCTACACTTGATGCCTGGCACAATATTTAAAGAAATTTAGAAATGAAATTTGTTCTGAAAAGAAATTGTGTATCAATATTAAAACTCATCATCAAAGTCACAAACAATAAACGAACTGGTTTTAGGACACGTTTTTCTTTGGTTTATATAGGATCAAATAATTGATTAAAGAAAGTATAAGTTTCTAATATAAAATCTTTATTTGGTAGTATTTACTAAAGAAAGTATAATTGATTAAAGAAAGTATAAGTTTCTAATATAAAATTTTTATTTGGTAGTATTTACTAATATATACACACAAAAGGACACCAGATTAAAAATAATTATATCAGCGTTCAAATTTAGCTTGGACTCATTAATAGGAAAACATAAATTAATGATTTTATGTTTTATTTTTGTTAAATTCGGATAATAAATTTTAATTAATCTTTAAACTTCTTTCTTTATAAATTAAATTATATAATTATAATTTTAATACCAAATAAGATCAACAAAATAATGACAAACAAATGAAATGAATATTTTATTATAAAATATTATTTTTTAATTCGAATTATTCAAGACACGTTTTATTAAATGTTAATTAGATTTAGTACAATTTTATTTATTATTTATTACACAAATTATGATTATGGTAATGAAATTATGACAATGATAATTTATGATAATTAAATAAGGAATAAATTTACTATTTTGCAGAAAAAGATTTATTTTGTGAATTAAAGAAAGTTTATTATCTTAGAAAATTACTTAAAATAAATTCTATATTTATAATAAAATAATTGTCTACTAACAAATCTACACAAGGACGAAGGACTTTCTTTAATAATAACAAGAAATTGTTTTTGATTTTGGTTAGATTTACTAATTTATGATTCATTTTAATTTATAAATTAATCTTCAGAGCAAATCATATTAGATGAATTGTAAGTATCAATGCAGTTTATTAAAATATTAACTAAATTGATAGAAGAGTTGTGAATGGCTCACTAAATATTGTTTTTAAAAATTATATGCAATTCAATGTTGTGATTGCGTATATCGCAAAATTGTAAAATATTCGTTCAACAAATAAATTAAACAGATCCTTAAAAGAATAAAAAATAAAATTGAACGAACTATCTATCACATAACTATGAAGTGTTGCATTTGCCTATATTGAAAGTTGAACCCTATACTATTTAATAAGTACATAATATTTCTTACTCGGAAACCTAGAAAGTTCATAAAATTTACAAAAAAAAATATTTTGATTCTATTTAATTGCGGTGAACTATACAATATTTTAATTGAAATATCAAAATGGCACCACTAAAATTAAATACAATCATTTATTTTAAAGAAACTATTTGATGTAGAAAAATATAATTTGCCACATTTCAAAAAGTTGGCAAAAACTTGCTAATTAAATTTGGTTTTTATAGTTATTAATTAAAAAAGTTTTATATGTAAGAACTAGAACTTTACAAGGATGGAAATAAAATTTAACCGAAAATTATATTAAATTATAAATTCATCTCAAAGAAAATTTTATTCAAATTCAAATTTTCCGACTCCTATTAATCCGAAATGTTTAAATGTATGTTTCTCTTTAAACCTGTAACAATAAAATCCATCATTTCTTAACCTAGGCGAGATGTATCCTAAATTTTAACTCGGACTCATTTAAAGATGAATTTAAAGTTGATGTTTCGGTATTTTACCTAATACTTCACAAACATAGCACAGTGATTAAGCCAACGACAAAATTGTGACAAATAATTTTATTTCCAAATCTGAAAAATAATTTTTTTAAACAAAATTAAAAATAACAAAATTGACAACCTGTCATCACGACAAAGGCTGATTACATTAAATTAAAATTTAATTATTTTAGTTAACCTAAATCAAAATTAAAGAAAACTGTCAATAAAATCAAAATTCGCTAGACCATTAACAAAATTTAATTTAATAAAATGATTGGAGAATGAATCCTTAAAAACCGCTGTCTATTATTGTATTCCCTTTATTTAAGAATTTACTAAACATAACAAATCTAATGAAAGTTTAACTTTATTTATTTTGCCGGGCTATTAAAGGAAATTCTAATATTACAAAATAAATACCTAACTTCTGAGTTCAACTTTAAAATTTATGGAAATATTGCGAATAAAGAGTTGAATCCATTTGGCTTTTGCTAACTAAATGCTTCTATAATATTCCAAAATTTATTTGAATTCTTAGTTTAGCGTAATTGGTACTTGTAAACATTTTAATTTGAAATATTTAATTAAATTAATGAAATAAATATTTTCAAAAACTACAACAATTGTAAATTTATTTAAGCAATTAGGAAAATATTTTTATAATATAATTTTTTTTTAAAATTTAATTAATTTGTTTTCGTTATTGCTTGTCATAAAGCATTTAACGTTTCACAGAACTTTAAAAATAATTTTCTACTGTTTACTTATTTCATAATAAAAAATTAAATCTTAGAAGTTTGTAACACTTTCCTTTACCAATTATGTTAATAATTTTCACAAATATTTTAATATTTGGGAGTATGAAAATTCTTATTTTTACGATGTTAAATACAAATCTGATATTTTAGTATTTTTTGTAGATTTGGGACAAGAATTTTGATATTATGACAATTTTAGAACATCAGAATCCTAAAGGATAAACGTGCCAAGAATATAAATAATCAAGAACATGAAAAATTGATAAAGCATAATTTTTTTTTCGTGAATTGAATTTTGTTTGTAGTTAAAGGAATTTACGTTTTATATTCGCAATATTGAATTTTTTGGCAATTCAAGAATTACCTACATAATAACACCATAAAATTATCTGTGAAATATTCAGTTTTACATTCACATTTTACATTTAAACAAATTAATTAATGAGCAATCGTGTGTCATTGGCAGAATCCTCTGGGGCACAAACATCCAATTTAGAAAGCTAATTTTAATAATAAAATAAAAATAAATTTCCAAATATTATTTGTAAAATTTAATTTCAAAATTATTTTAATTTTATTTTTATAATTTACATAAAAGACAACATTAAAAAGAAATACGGAAATAATTATTGGAATCCGAAATGACAAATCGTACTACAGTCTAAAAACTTAAATAATATTTAAATAGTAATGCTCTTTTTCTGGTGCAAATTAATGTTAAATATAATTTTTTATTCGAATTTTCTTTTTTGGAAATCAAATTAATAAAATTATACGGGTTTTCACAAGTAACTGAAAGTGCAATTGTATAGCTTCTGGCGTTGAGAACTTTTAACACGAATATAATTTTTAATTCAAATTTTATGTTATTGTCAACGAATGTGTTTTTAAATTTCTAATGTAAAAACAATATTATCGGTGGCGTGACATAAAACTACGACATAATTGAAGTATTGCCAGCTAATTCCAAGATATTTAACATCGGCCTTATAACTCTATTAGCCGAATTCTAATTTGTTGTTTTTATACTATATCTGAAAAATGTAAAAACTAACTTTATAAAGCAGCACCAACCTTCGTCAATTTGATGTCACGACTCCACTTGGTGTATAGTAGCTTCATTAAAGTGAAAACAATATTTTTACAGTAATATTAATGAAACGAAAATTTTAATGCAGATAAATTTATTATGTTTGAAAAATATATTATCTCAGAATTTTATTTACGAAAATATAAATAGACAAAATGAAAATTGGAATTTTTTTATGTTTAATTTAAAAGCCAAAATTATTTAAGCATATGATAACAATTTGAAAACTATAAATAATAAAAAATCCGTTTACAAAGCTAATTTACTAATTTTAATAACCACGTTTTACATAATTATTTAAGCACATAATTTTATAATTAACTGAAAGTTGTTAAGGATTTTCTTTTTTTAAATACCACAGATTTTCTGAATTTTCTGGAAAAGTTTTTAACAAACAGAAGATTTCCAAAAAAAGATTACTACGAACTAGTATACGAAAAGATGTTAAATAATTATACGCGTAGTTGAATGTCGAGTTCGAAAGAATCAAAAACTTTTTATTAATGTTTTTCACATTTTATTTTAAATAAAAATGATTTGTTTTTGATATTTCAAGTTATTAAAAGCAATTTAATAATTAAATTATAATTAAGCAAAAGTTCAAGAAAATTAAATAAAAAATATAAAATAAAAAAAAATTTTCATTTCTAAATTCACAGAAAATATGTAAACTTTTGAGTATTTACGAAATGTGCTCAAAAATAATTTGGACAAAAATTTGATTTGAGTTTTATAGCTTTTGCTATCAAATATAAAGTGAATTGTGAATAGTGTCAACCTGCTACTTATAACAACTTTTCATCAATAATGTCTTTTACATATATTCTTAATTATTGATTATTGTAAGTTTTATTTGAATTTTATTTAATTATTTCTTTTAAATACTTTGAATTTACGATTCGTTGAACTGAAAACTAAATCTTATTTAGAATTACATTAGTGATTTTTAGTGGAAAAAACTTTTAGATTTTCTGTAGCTATAAAAGACATAAAATTTATTTATTTTATTAGATAATTTTCATGCTCTATTAATAACAAAATTTAAATAAAACTAAAAAGTGTATTTATTATAACATTTTCTAGAATATCGAAATTTTAACATATTTCCGTTGGCAATTTATTTAATAAACAGTGAAAAACATAATATTTTTATGTATTTTTGGTTTAATTTGCATATTGTTCGTTGCAAATAATTTTTTTCAGTAAAATTTCATTAAAAATAAATCTATATTTTATTATGAACTACTGGGTGTTTCCGAATTTTTGAAGTACAAATAAAAACATTCATTTAATGAAAAACTGCATTATGAAAATTTGACTATACAGTGATTCTTAACCTTTTAAGCTACCGCCAACCCTAAACATTGTAAAGAATATTCTCCGATCCCTTATCAAAAATTGATAAAAATATATAATTTTTTAGAAAATTTTAAATAAACGAAAACCCAAGCTCACACAAATACGTTGTAGAAAATGGAACTGATATTTTAGCTAATTCTGGATATGATATTAAGTGAGCACACCACAAACTCGATGTTTCATAAATTCTACGTAATTACGTCCATTTTATAAGAGTTTATTTTAAATTTTTAATAAATCATACCTAAAAAAAATTAGTGGATAAAAATAATTTTTATTACCAGAAAAGAAACATATTTATTTATGTATTCTATAAAGCATAAATTATGATTATGTGTTTTGTGTTAATTATGTTCTTTATAGTTATAATTTACATTAAAGTTTTCATTTTTGAGAGAAATGGAAATTCATGATATTATTTTAATTTTATATAAGGTACTTTAAATTTCAGATTCAGTGAAGTTATTATCAGCCAACATAATGTTCTCGTACATCCTGATTTTCTGGAGTAGTGAATCTTGTGACAAGGAAGGGACTTCTCAACGTTAACATACATGAACATGACCCGACAATGGTTGTGTAAGTTAACATTGACACTGAGGAAATAGACATGTATAAAACGATGCAAATGACTGTACGAAAATGTTCACTGTTGCAGCAATTTTAACAAAAAAAAAAACGAATTCAAATTTCTTTTTCTGGATGGATGACTTTAATATTATAATTTATTTATTTATTCATTACATTTAGTACAAAAAAATTACAATTATGGTAATATAATTTAACTGTAAGTATTATAATAATAACAAATAAAAGTTATAAAATTTTAAGTTAATTTTAAAATTGAAATTAAGCTTCATTAAATAATGTGAAACGTTGTCAAGAATTAACATTTTACATAAAACTTACCGTAAAAAGCAATTACACATGCAAAAGTAAATTTTTTTGTTTATATGTTTATCTTTAGTTAGTAGAGATCTATATGATTTTTATGATTGTTAAAGTTCATTTTCCTATAATTTTAGACCAGAAAAATATTTTCTGATCTAAATCTGGTACATAAATAAAGTTTCTTATATAACCAGAATTAATTTGAATATTATAAATCTAGACAATGATTAGAAGTTTTTAGCTGCAGAAGATTTAACCTATTGCTGGATCGAGGTCATAATATTAGGTTTGACCAATTAAGATTTCGTAAAGCTTTTTTAAGGATTTTCTTTTGAACTGACTCGGATTTCTCAATATGTTCGTGATAATAAGCAGACCAAATGTGTCTTGCATATTCAAAAAATAGACCTAGCAATTGAAGTATTTAATGATATATGGATGGATCATCAAATTCCTTAGATGCTTAGATCATCTCTTTAAGAAAATTAATATTGTATTGGCTTTGCATTTTATTGTAACAAAATGGTGTTTAAATGTAAGTTTGATATTAAAGCGTACACCTAGATCTTAAAAGTGAGTGACTCTTTTGATTACTGTATTTGTAATAACTAGTATTAAATCAATATATTTTATAATCTGTGCTACATTTGAATCTCCAGTACTAGCTCTTTATTATATCCCTATAATTTCTAATTTTTGTAAAATTTTGCTGCAGAATGCAAAAATATAAATTCATAATTTTAAATATAATCATCTTAAATGAATATTTTGCAACTTAGGAATATAGAATTTAAAAATTTAATGTATTATATCATAAACTCATTTCCAATAAAAATATATTTAATAATTGTATGCTCAGCATATTTTTAGCATTATGAAAATATATATTTTTATGATATTTACCATTACAAAAAATATGTAATAAGTTACTGAGTAATTTTGAATGCATCATTTTTCATAGAGATTATCTATGTAGAGATATTTAAAATTTTACATTTCATGTTTTTGAAAGCAGCTTTTCACAATTATTGATGTATAACTTATAACTTATTAAAATGAAAAATCATTCGAATCAGTGTTAAAAAAATATTGAAAAGAAAATTGAATCATCATTTACACAATATTTTAAAAAACTCAAAATCATGAAAATATTAACTTATAATAAAATATGTACTATTTAAATTTTTCATATTTAAATGTCGACTTACTCATCATACTAAAAATATAATGGATAAAGACTCCAATAAAATTACTATCTAATATCCAAGTTACAAGATCCTATCACAAATATTATCAATTTTAGGTATAAGCATTTAAAATTTGGAGAACAAAATTTGTCTGCCACAGACAAAAATTGGCGGATATGTAAAACAACCTTTAGCTGTTTGGCCAGTGTTAACATATATGTAATTTTTAAATTTCAAAACGAATTTACCAACCATTTGAGGATGAATTTTTCTTATATTGAATTTGATAATATTTACTGACAAATGGTCCATTTAAACTATTTAATGCGTATTACGATGATAGAAATGAATCGAAAATTGGACCATCAATTCGTATTATTGCCGTGATAAATAGAACAGAAATTCAAAATACTACAACATTCTGTCAATTCTGGTTCAATCATGTAAATAGTTAGCGAAACAATTCAATATAAACTTATTTGGTGTAAAGAATGGGGATGGGATGATTAGTATATGCCATTTTTGATAACGTGTCCATATAATTTTAATAAGTATCAAAAAATACCTAATGGAGTTTCATTAAATATCACAAATTGTAGTCAAGCTGAAAATTATCTGAAAATTTCAAATTTTCGTCCTGAAATTAATGGAGGGATAAAGAAACCTTTTGCTGTTTGTGTTAAGGATTTCAATTTTGATAAAGAAATTATGGCAATACGATTAATTGAATTGGTTGAATTTTCGAAATATTTACTTTTCAGATGACATTCAGCATAATCATAATTTGAATTTAAATATTCCACATTGTTTACATTGTTTGCAACATATTATTAGAACAATCATTCATACTGCATCAGGATATTCAATGAAATCATTTCACAGTATAGAATTAGTTAAAAGTCTCCATAACCATTATCCATTGTCTTGTGTGCATAATAATGGATATTGTGATAGTTTTGAAGTAAATATTGAATTTGGTCATTTGGCACATTATCGACGAATTTGTGGTAATGCAGACGGGTTAGATAATTGCATATATTATAAGAATAATACAGTAGTAGATAAAACTTTTTGGAAATATAAAAACAAACTTTTAAAACAAACAATGAAAACCATAAAGATATTAGTATTAGGAAAGGATTGTAAGTAAAAGGTTATTTAAAAAAAATGTGATTAGTATTAAACTTAGTATATAATTAAATTATAATATTCAATAAAATAAGCCTTAATTTGTGTTGGATATATAGAAATTTTTGTACGCGATATAATATTTATATTCTCCTGATATTCAAATGTATTATTGGAAGGCGATGGATAGTTACAATTTCAATAATTGATTTAATGTCGTGCTACTTGGTACTTGGCCCTACACAAACATTACAGTATGTTAATAGTATTTTACAAAGGTAGGGTTAATTACAAAATTCGAGTTATCTGCACCTCCTAACTTAGAAGCTTTGTTTTAAGTTTCTGTAATATAATGTTTTCAAAAATTTATGATTTTTGTACGAATTTTCTTTAAAAACTTTTAAAGTTATTATTGTATTATATAAACATATTTTAAATAGGATTACCTGGAGTAGATTTTACTAATAAATTAAACCTTTCTAAACTTAGCATAGTTTAGATAATTTATAAAATACGTTTAATTTTCATAAAAAAAAATCGATTACAAAATAATGTTAATGATAATTGATTTATCTAAAAGTTGACCTGAAATGAAAGTTATGTAAATTTCAAAATAATTCTCGTAATTCTTTTAACAAAAATTATATAAATATTAAAATGTTGCAATCATATTACGTGATTATTTTACAAATTATTTCATAATTATTTGATAAAAATTCATTTAGTTATGTTGATAATTTACAGTGTTTGCTATCATAAATAAAAAGCTGCATTTAAATATATTCAATCTGAAAGTAGAATTTTTCATCACAATTATAGAGGACACTGCTCAACCGTAACCTCTTTAAATAGCTGAAAAGTTGCATATTTAACACTACAAAATTCACTTTTCCTTCGACTATGTATTATGGAAACTGAAATTTATCCATTATTATGGAAATATATGAATATTTAATAATAACACTTGCAATATTATGTATTAACGTGATCACGAAAAAAATTTCGCATATAAGTCCCCTAACGTTTACTTTCACATACATGTAAATACGAGGTTATATATTCAATATATTCGGTTAATTTATCTGCAATAGTAAAATTAATATAGTAACATTTACCATATGCTGGTAAATAAGATCCTGTTCCTGAAAGAAAGAAGCAAATATTGAAAGATTACATAAACTAGCTGTTAGCGATATACAAACACCTTCCCAATTTTTAGGTTCGTCCACTAATGCCTAGAACTGAAATAAGAAATGCTATCAAATAGTAAATCTCAGAAATTATCAAGCTGATTGATAGCTGAAATCAGATTCTATGCAGATGATAATGCTAAAATCTACAACGAATATAGATTAGTTAGTCTTATGAATCATTCTCTGAAGATTTTTCTAAAATATTTCATAAACGACTTTTTAAAAAATGTGAGCAAGCAATGACAACAGACGAATTGTAAATTTATAGAAGTGTTCGTCAAGGTTGCATTCATTTTCTAACCATTATTATTTAATATGTAAAGTAAACGCCAATATCATCGCAAATATTCAGTAAATTTTTTATGTAATCGCAAAACGCCAACATTCTGAATTGGATAGGTAACAAAAGAAGAAGAATTAAATTAAGTTAAAAATTAAATAATAACTAAATTATTTAAGAATTTTTGGATTGTATTTCATTAATTTCTTATTCCATCAATAAAATTAATTAACTTATTTTAAACTGTCGAATATAAAAGCTCGATGTTGATAGAAAACTTGTTATAAATAAATTAAAACTTCCTTTATTCATAAATTTTCCTTTCGCCATTTTAATTTCATATAGATTTCATTTAACAGCGGTAGTCTAAAATGTGTCATGTCAATATCACATTAGAATTGGTAGTTTAAAGTAACTTAATTGAAATAATAATTCTATATTTTAAATTTATCAGGATATAAATTACTAGTACTAGTCTTAGCAGATTACCACCAATTCCTATATTTGACAAAGAATTTCATGAAAATATATAATTTATAATTCTTTGGTATTTTAATTTTGATGCTAAATACAGCTTCAAATAAATAAATTATAAAGATATGCCATTATTAAATATAATTAAACAAATATTAAATACTAAATGTGAATTATTAGTTTGAATACAAATAATATTTCGAATATTGTAATGTATCTAATTCTAATGCAATATTTGTGTTTTATTTAAGAATATTTATTTTTTATATTGATATCAAAATAATTGATATTCGTAATTATGCTAAATAATATTATAAAATCAAAATCAACTAATTATATTTCAGTAAATTGAAAATTTAACTTTGTAATCAAAGGGAAATCAATTTCCATATCAATTTCCGCTTGGAATTGATGGTTAAAAATTATTTAATTTTGGTTTTAATTTGCATCTGATAATGATTTACTTTGATAAATCAAAATTGATTAAAGGAAATTTATTTAAATTGAAGAAAAAAAGAAGGAAATTAGATAACTCGTAGTTAGGTTCACAGTGATTTATGTCCAACATATATGTGTAAATAATAGTAACTATCGACGCTTTGTACAAAAACATTTCATTGAATTTCATTGAAATCGGATAATAATTACATGATCAAGAGAACATAAATTAAATATTATTCGGAAACTTCTTATATAGTTTCCCATATAACCCGGAAAAGCTACCGGCTCCAAATTTGAGCAATACAAACCAGATTTACAAAATCAAGATGTTTGTGCAATGCTATTGGGGTCCATGAACAATTGCTGTATGATGTGCAGATAATTGAATTTAATAATATAATTGGAAATTTTAACATTAACCCACTATCTACTCCAAATTGTAAAACTACAAATTTAATTGAACAAATTTACTTTCCAAATAGCTATATAGATTTTCTTGCAATTAAATTAATTTAACATTTTGAACTTTCGGTACTTTTCAAAAAGTATTTTTTTTTGAAAGTTTTTTATCAAGCAAACTCAGCGTAAAGTGTCTTATAATTATAATAATTGTAAAGTATTTATTAATTTTAATATGAATTATTTTATTAAAAGAGTTCTTAAAGATTTTTAATTGTGTGTGAAAATAAACGCGAATATTATAATATATTTAATGAATTATGATGATTCGTAAAAGAAAATGTATTAAAATTATACTATTAGCTGCTTGGGCAGTGTTAATATATATACTTTTTAAATTACAAAATGACGTAACGAACCATTTGAAAACATTTACTCATTATATTAATTGGCCGAATTTTCTTGATTTTGAATTTGACAATATTTACTGGCAAACACTGAACACCACAAATGGTCCATTTAAATTATTTAATGCGTATTACGATGATAGGAAAAAATCGGAAATTGGACCATCAATTCGTATTATTGCCATGATAAATAGAACAGAAATTCAAAATACTACAATATTCTGTCAATTCTGGTTCAATGATGTAAAGAAACCAATAGTTAGCGAAATAATTCAATATAAACTTATTTGGTATAAAGCATGGGGATGGGATCATTATTATATGCCATTTTTGATAACATGTCCATATAATTTTAATAAGTATCAAAAAATACCTAATGGAGTTTCATTAAATATCAAAAATTGTAGTCAAGCTGAAAATTATCTGAAAATTTCAAATTTTCGTCCTGAAATTAATGGAGGGATAAAGAAACCTTTTGCTGTTTGTGTTAAGGATTTCAATTTTGATAAAGAAATTATGGCAATACGATTAATTGAATGGATTGAATTAATCCGAATTTTAGGTGCTGATAAAATTTTTATATATGAATATCATGCAACACGAAATACACATAAAGTTTTCCAATATTATCAACGATCTGGAATTTTAGAAATTATAAGATTGTCTTATCCTAAAGGAGTACCTTCAAGTCGCCGACCTAATTATCTGATATCAATAAACGATTGTTTTTATAGAAACATTTATTTATATGATTATATAGCTATAATTGATGTTGATGAAATAATAATGCCAAGATATCCAGAAGATATGACTTGGATGGATTTGCTGGAGCGAATTAAACATAATCAAACAGATTATAACAAGAACTATGCAAGTTACAATTTTCGAAATATTTACTTTTTAGATGACATTCAGCATAATCACGATTTGCAATTGAATATTCCACAGTATTTACATTTTTTGCAACATATTATTAGGCCAGTCAATCATTCTGATCCAGGATATTCAATTAAATCATTTCACAGTACAGAAGCAGTTCAATGCGTACATAACCATTATCCAATGGCTTGTTTCGAAAGGTGTTATAATTTTGAAGTAAATATTAAATTTGCTCATTTGGCACATTATCGACAAGTTTGTCCAATAGATATCGAAGACCTTTGCAATTATTACAAGGATCATACAGTAGTGGACAAAACTATATGGAAATATAAGGACGATCTTTTACAACAAACATTAAACACTATAAAGATATTAGAATTTCTAAAGGATTGGAACTGATACGTTATTTTAAAAAAATAGATATGTGTCTAGTATTGAACTTATTTTATTATTTAGAGTATATCAAAAAATTTAATAATTTAATAATTTGTACGCGATATAATGTTAAACTTATGCTGACATTTTTCTATTTGTATATAATATTTTGAAATAAAGTAAAATAATTAAAATAAAATGGATATTTAAAGGTCATAGTTTGATTTAAAATTCGAGTTGCAACTAAAAGGTCAAATTTGTTTATGTTCCATTGATAAATTAATTTCCAGAATTTATTTCAGTAAATTTTTAGTTAAAAGGAAACGTTGTTAATTGTATCCGACAATTTAAGGGTATTTTAATTGAAAGATTTTAGACTTTCCTCCATTCATAAAAGAATGAAAATATTTTGTAGATTATATATTTATATATAAACTTGTGGAGAAATACTCCAAATAAATTAATTACTTACGAACTATTCAATTAATTAATTCTTCTAATGATACCGAATTGTTAATCATGTTTAATTTAAATATGAAAGTTTTTTATTCAACTCATATCAAAATCTAGCTTACGTTCCTAGGATAACCAAAAATTATTTATTTTTCTTAACATATTTAATTAATCAATACTAAAAATTGTCAAAATTTCAATTTCCATTAACCAAACTTTGAAATTGAATATTTTATCTGATGTCATTAGAAAGTTATGGACTTTAAAAATTTTATCCATTCAATCAAATTAACATTTTTAGTTTTTGGTAATAGATTAAAATTGTTTTCAAAATTAATTACTTTTATTGAAATTATCTAGAAGTGCCGTTTGTGTACTGTATTTTGGTGCTCTACTATGTTAGATTACTTATTACAAATTTCGGATTATATTCATGAATTATAAATTTAAAAACTATTAAATTTTAAATTGTGATATATAATGTTTTGAATGTACGATAGGCTATAGGTATATTTTGATAATTCAATTCTGGAGTACAAATGATGAAAGTGTATTTTTATAAAGGACAGTAAATGATTAAATAATAAATTAAATTAGTATATATTTTAAAATATCCCCAGCAATAACGTTCAGAATTGTTCCGATTATGAGGAAACATCATTCAAAAAATTTACTTTATCAATTAAGTAACACCTAATTAAATTTTAAATTGATTTCAAAATTTCAATAAAAAAAATTTAAATTTAACATTTAATATTTTCAGGAAATGGGAACTCACCACCTAAAACTTATATTCACAAAATGTTTCAAAAAGGATAATTATGTAAAAAGTTTTAAATTATTTAGGTTTACCTTCATCAATATTTATTGAACCTGACAAAGACACATCATATTTATATATCAAACAAAACTGTTAAGGTAATTTTAGAAATTTTACTATAAAAAGGTTGTCAAAATTTTCGAAAACACAATTCATGCTCTAGTGAAGATGAAGGTTAGTTATATAAATTAAGAAAGTATTCGTTATTCGCAAAAGCATTTTAGTGGAATTCTGAATAAGGATTTGTGTCTAGATATTCGTGTATTCGGATACGAATAATCCTATTCGTCAAACTTTATGTGTTGGTAGTTAACCTTGTATATTTTGTTGCGGAAAATTGTTGACTAATAATTTATTTGATACAAAATTATTTCACAGAAATAATATGTATAACAAAAATTTGATCCCGACTGTCATATTTATAGATAAATAATTATTCTTTAACTCACATATAAAAATTATAATTTTTACCAATAATTTTATTTTGCAAACAAAATAATAAAATCTTATAAAGTCGTAAACATTTTAATTAAGGAATTTTATCATAAATATTTGGGTAATCATTTAAGTCTGTAACAGAGGATAGAAAACATTCATTCTTCAATTTGAGAATTTATGAAATTCTAATTTCTATCATTTTTATAAATTTTTATTTAATTTTAAACAAAATTCAACAGAAATTTTTAATATATAAATTTCTTAATTAATACTTCAAATTAATTAAATGTAACAAATGTGTACAATTATTTTATTTCGCAAAATATTTATACTAAGAACAATTACAAACTTGGCCATGGTTTTAAGATGCTTAAAAGATGAATTTTCCTTGATGCATTTTATCCATTAAAACAACATGAAAATTGAGAAAATTTTCATTACAATTTAATAGCAAATGTAAAAACTAAATTTATCACAGCCTAAATTTCGGTAAGTTACACGTTAAAGATTAGAATTTATAATAAAATTATTAAGTTCTGTGTTTTTTGAAATTTTGTATAAAAAATTAATATTTCATATATGAAACATATGAAAAATAAAAATATTTTTTTATATTATTCATTTTGTGGTTGTATTTTTATGCTAAACATTAATGAAATTAAAACTTTAAAGTGAATATGAAATATGATATTTTTATGGGAACATCTGTTAAGGGAACAAAATTGTATTATAGCTCATACAACTTGTAGTTTTAACATTGTCTCCATACTCCATCAAAGTTAATAGCTCCAATTGTATAACAAAATAAAAACAAGATTAATAATATGACGCTGACTTAGCCAAAAAATATTTAAATCCAACAACTGCGCTGCATAAGTTACGTCGTGAGAAGAACAATGAAGCTCCAGCAAAAACTGTTTTTGATTCCCACCCAGAGGACAGTTGGAAAAGAGGCAAACCTAGTTTTGCGAAAGATAGAAAGATGGTGTTGAATCGAATGTTTGGATGCTAAACATTAATGTAAGTGGAAGACAAGCTGCGCAAGACACAGATTTCTGGAGAAGAGCCTTGCACTTTTTGTTTATTTTGAGGACTTTTAGTGTATAATTTATCTATAAATTTAGTAATTATAAAATGTTTCGAAATTGAGATATAGGTTATTATATGAGTTTTGGTACAATTAGTACTAGTACTATTTATATAACTTTTAGTATCTTCTGAGTCAGAAAAAATATTTTGCATTTGGTGCCTTTTAATCCATCAAAATATTTATATCTGATGTGTTTTGCATATGTGCTCTCTATACACTCCATTGATTGGCGTAAAAATTTGTGTTTAATCTTTCTAACATCAGATATAAGCTAGCCGGAACTAGCGATTAACTAACTGCAAGTAAGAAGTATTGAAATATAAAAATGTGCTAATTTAAATTTTCTATACAGTCAACTGTTTCAAGATTCAAGAACACATTCATTGTCACTGCGAGGTATAGGCGTCCAGAGAAAACAAAATCTTTTGGGAAAAGGTTTTCTCATCAAACATTCTAGGTTTTTTAAGTCTATAGGTCTATATTAGGTTATAGTAAGGAATACGGTTTAAAATGAATAATATTATATTGATAAGGTCAAATTGATATCTTGCGTTTCAAATTTAGAAGAAAAAAAAACAAGTTTGTGACCTCATGTTGATAAATTAATTTGCTCCGAAAATAAAATTATTATAATTTTTTTCAAATAATTCTGAATTTTTATTATAACATTTGAATTTTTATTATAATAATAATAATTACTATAATATTTATAACGAATTAGTATATAAATAAATTAAAATCATAAATAAATTAAAATCAGAAGAAGAACTTTGAATAATTGTGTAAACATAGCTTCAAGTCGCAATTAAATTTATATCCCAGAATTATTACGATTACATTATTTTACACCTAAATTTTAAATAAATAATTCAAAAAAATATCTCGATGATAAAATAAATTTTTTTCTCTACATTTTCAGAATTACAATTAGATATAAAAACGCAAATCAAATTTTGTTTAATTGTAAACTATCCTGAAGGCGCACTAAATCTCTAGCAAAATTTAAAAATTCATGGTTACGGAAAAATGGTAAACCATAAAATTTAATACATATAACCCTCGATTAACCCAACATTCCGAGTTTACACTGTTACCAAACTTAACTAATGCGATATTTCATTAACATGCTATCAAAATTTGCCAAAACCTTTAATTAACAAGATTTTTTTCATGGATTGTTAGATTATTGTTAAAATCATGGACAACATATTTTATGTTACTGGTCTCATTAATTGTAACAAATTCGAAATATTAATAGAAATAATTTTGGTGCCACTAAAACTACTGGGTTAATTGAGAGTAGCCTGCGTGTTATAATTTCACCTCTAGTCATGAATGCAATAAATTTTATGGGTTAAGAATTTATACGTTTTGCAGTTTTCCAACTTTCCACTTTTATTATGCAATATAAATTAGTTTTTTATTGTTTTTTAAAATTAAATTTTTGTTTGATAATTTTTCTGTCAAAGGTAATTTTTTTTAAAAAGGTCAGATAATTTAAGTTAGTATCATAGTGCCACCGTAAAAACTAATTTCAAAGAGCGTTGTAAGTGATCTTAAATTTTAAATTAGATTGTGCGCGTTGATAGGAACTTTTTATAGCTGTCGTTTCCTAACTTTTTTGTGTAATTGTTGCCACATAGGGTGCGGTCAAGAATTCAACTGCTACGCAGTTTTCGCAGTCAGTCGGTAATTAATTTAGATATGCAGCAAAAGCAGAGCAATCTATCGTATTACAATACAGAATGCAAACGCAGTCGTTGCAGCACTTGCGCATGTTAGGCTGCAAAAGTTTTAATTGTCATTTCTCTTTTTTTTTGTGTGATATAACATTCAAAATAGTTGATTCTGATGATGAAGAGTAATTTAATTGTTTATAAATTTAAATAA
Organism: Rhamphomyia laevipes; assembly: GCA_963920725.1. NCBI lineage: Eukaryota > Metazoa > Arthropoda > Insecta > Diptera > Empididae > Rhamphomyia > Rhamphomyia laevipes. The sequence continues at coordinate 34,213,498 of OY987259.1, forward strand.
TTTAAAATATAGTTTTAAGTGTCAATTAATATGCAGTCAAAATTTATGCATACAGGCTGCTTTTCATTTTTTTGAAACTGCATAAGCTGCGCAGCATCTGAATTCTTGACGGCACCCTTAATGATACTTGTTATATTAAAATAAGTGTTATATGTATCAACGTAACAAATACGTATAGCAACGCGGCAAATCATAGTCCATAAAATTTTTAGGTCGATAAGTTAAATTGGTCAATGTCAAAATTTCCGAATTGAAATCTGATTCTTCGGTAAGTAACTTTTTATTCAAATTCGAATTTTCATCTTCCCTTAGATTAGTAGGTCTTTTTTTATATAGTTTATTAAACCTATAGAGAAATAAATTTATTGTTGTTTGTTCGAAATTATTGGCTTGATTGCAACTGACTTTAAAATGTTTTTGGTTTTATTTTATTTTTAACATGAAACATTAACATAAAAGCAATTTTAATAAAGCAATCGTTTTTTAACTAAAAAAAGAAAAACTATGCAAATTTTCATTGTTAGATTTTCCTGCACTACAAAATTAATATTTTCAGTAGTGTTTATGTAAATTGAAAATTGTGCTTATGTCATTGGTTTGTTCATGATAATGAAAAATTAATTACATTTAGAAAATGTGATAGATTTTATCATATATAATTTATCTTCAATAAATCACCTTCAATTGTTGGTGTTACTATATTTAGAAGCATGAACTTCCCATTCTAAAAACTAAATGAAAATTTATTTATAGAATATTAACGAAGTATTTTTCATAAATTCTCTATTGCAAGGCCATACTTTATGGCATCTTAAGTTAAAATTAATTGACTACTATGTATGTCAATAATAATACATTGTCAAACTGTTTTTTACAAAAACATATTTTTCCAATGACTTCTCTTTACCATATTATTGGAGATATATCAAACTATGTCAACGAATTCAATTACCGTAGTATTTAAATTCAATGTTGTTTAGATTATTGTATTACAGCCATAATAAAAACATCAATGGAAGATTTTTTAAAAATAATTATATACATCCTATCTAAACGCCGGAATAGCCTGTGAAAGCACTCCGTTTATTCGCCCAGCAAATAATTTCAATTTCGCATATAATTCGCAAATTTTATTGTTGGTTTCATTTTGTCAGTTATTTGAACTAAAAATACAATTTCGTAAACTTAACTCTAGTTATACGTAGCGCTTACACTAAAACCTGCATAAAGCATTATTACAGACTTTTATCTGTCATAATATAATATTTTAGAATCTTAAACACATATAAAAAAGAACTGTAGGGGAAGCATGAACTAACCGAAATCTCTATACAATGCAATAAATTTATAATCTAATTGACATTCTGAAATGTTACCGCAAATCATTTACTTTGACAACTAATTGCGAACATAATTTAGCAGGAAATTTACTTTCTTCAAATGTTAATGCGAATAATTTTAACATTTACGCCTATCAATTCCATACGCCTGCGCTCTATTTTCCACTGTTTTATAAGCTGTAGAATTTCTTATGATCTAGTCTAGATCTAGAATCTAGAGATCATTGTCACGGTTGAGCACTTTCTTATTATATCGATAAAAGCATTGAAACAAATTAACTTAAAATTTAAAAATTCTGAATTTTTCATTTTTATGATACCAAATAAATTGTATAGTATTGAGAAGAATTCAAAAATAATTACTCTATGATGTTTATACATATAAAAGATTGTTTTCAGATTTTATAAGCATATTATTTACTGTACCAAAACAAAAACTCATCAACATAAATGAAAAGTAAATATTTTTTAAGAAATATGAATTTTTCTACAAAATAAATAAATTTTCTTGAAGGTTGAAACTCTCAAATCATTAAAAATTCGATGTTTTTTTAGAGGTTTTGTTACTTTTAAAAACATTTTCGTTTTGTTTTTTTTTTTTAATATTTTGTTTTTAATTTTAAAAATATGTAAATCTGTCAGTTTTCATTATGTTTTGTATGGCTTGAAGGCATACAACATTAACCTTAGAATATTAATTAATTTGTTATGAAAAATAGCTTTAAGATATTTTTAAGTTTTTTTTTTTTTCAAAATAAAATAAATAAATTTTATTACCATTATTTAGGGAAAATGCTGAGTTTCAGTTCACTAAGTTAATTTATCTAATCAAATTTGATGTACTTACCTTACTTACAAGCAATCTAACGATTTTCTAATATAGATAATAATTATTTCTCATTAATTAGCATTAAATAAAACTTATATTCAATATTTCTAAGAATTCAAGAAATTCTAAAAGTAGAAATTATTTAGATTTAGAAAAACAAAATGTTTTTTACTGTTGCCATACTAAATTTATGTTTAAAATTCCAAGTTTTATGATAACAAATAACTTTTAAAAAAAGTATAGAATTAGATTGACAGGTGAATTTCTAATCCGGACATTTTTGTACTTCTTTCAAATAAATACTTTATGTTCATTGCAGGCCAGCTTTATTAAACGCTTTTAAAATTTAGAGAGCCGGCCTTAAATATAACGAACCCTTAAAAAATATAATTACATATTATTTAAATTCTTTGAAGTATTGTATGCAAAGTAAAATTTAAAAATGGAATTGACTGATTTTTGTAAGAGTCTCTTTTAATGTAGATTGATATAATACACAACCGATTATTCCACCTTAATCAAATGGACAATGCTTTAAATATTCATAAAAGCACTTCAGAAAGTGAAAAGTCAAGAAGGATTCAAGGCTTTCGAAGAAACATGGATACTGTAATTAAAAATCTGGAATGATAAACTATAGAGAGTTTTAGCTTTCGAATAGTTAGTTTGAAATTACTAGTTCTGGAGGATAACCGATAACAGACTACAACCAATAATATTTTAAGGGCTTCATTTGTATAGTAGTACCAAAGTTTCTAAAGGGAAATTATTAACAAGGTAAAATTTATAGACCTAAATTTAATCATAAATATTTAGCCTATGCAAACAATTTTTAAGAAATATTTTCGTATTTTACATTGAAAATTTATTTAGTTAAAACAAAATTTGTTTTGGATCGTTTCCATCGTAATATAATAAAGTTAATGAACCTAAAATATGTTTTTAAAGAAGCATAAATCAAATATCCTTAAAGGAATTGAATTAAAATTACTGTGGAAAAAAAGTAAATTTAATATTTAAGTGTGTATGTGATATCAAAAAATGTAAACACGTGGCACAAATGTTCTTATCAATAATAATGAAATTTTATATTTAACTATATACATTAAAATTATTCTTTGAAATTTAAATGATTTATTTAATTTAATAAGGTAGCAATATATATCATCAAAAATACATATAAATATTTAGATCATTCAAAAGAAACTCAATCTTTCAGTTTAAGTCCATACGCTAGCGACATACTTCTAAAATTTTACACTGATAGACACATGAAATAAAGAAGTTAAATAATGATTTATTACAAATCTGTAAAACTACAAAGACGGAGAGGGCCATTTCGCAGACTCATTTTAAATGTAAATTCATAATTAAGAAATTAATTTACTTTTCAATTGTTTTAATTAATTTGTACACTAACCAGACGTCCTCTTCTTAATTACTTCTAACTAATAATTCATTTAAGTCTTATTTACAATTTCAAACTGTCATTTTGAATATAGTATTTCGGGAATTATAAATTTGTTTACAAACTTTACAGGGAATAATGTATATTATTTTTTTACGATTGAAATTTTATATAAAAAAAAAATCTTTGGAATTAATTTTTTGGTCCACCAAAACAAAACTTTAAAAAAAGTAATTTTTATTGCTTCAGTTTGTATTAAAAAAAGACCAAGTTACAAATTATATTACAAAGACTTATTATTTTACAAAATTTTAAATTCGGCAATAACGAAAACAAATTTATTACATCAACAAATTTTTGTCTTCTATAAAATAATTTTCGTAAATTGCTAAAATAAATTTAAGTATTTTAGTTTTGAAAATATTTACTTTATGGATTTAATTAAACATTTCAAATGAAATTGTTATACTCAGAATGTAAATTGATGTTGAAATAAGAGAAACCAACAAAAATCACAAAAAAATATCATAAATTTTGAATTTGAGTTCAGAAAAATAGCTAAAATTAGACAATTAATTTTATAATATTGCAATTTTCTGTATTATAAGTCAGTAAAATTTAATAGATTCAGGTATTCAGTAAATTGTATACCTCGGATAAGGTATTAACTATGGCAAAGATTTTTAAATCTACAATGATATTTTAAAATTAATTGTAACATTTACGAAAATTTTATGGTATAAAATTTAATTATATTCAAAACTTTAATTATGTTGACTTAAATTTTGATAAAGGTAAAATAATTAAATTGTCATTAAATATAATTAACCCTTGTGCTATGTTGTTAATTTTTGCATTTTTAATTTTTTTTTTTTTTTTTTTTTTAAATTAATTTTTCTTTTAACAAGTACTTTTCCAATTTATTTATATCTATATTGTAGAAAATAATAGATTAGAACAAGCCGGTTCGGAAAATGACTTGTGTGTTTGTACAAATGTGAAGAAATACAATTTATAACGCAGAATACTTCCATAAGTATTGTTATCAGCTGTTTTTGGACCACCCTGTACTGTATAGGTACAGTATTCATACAGAAAAATTTAATTTTTGCTTTTATCTTAATTGCCTAATCATTTTTTTTTTGGAAAAAATTGCACAAAGTTTATAATATAAACTAAGTTTTCGTATTTCCATACATTTGGTACCTTTTACCAAATTCATTCTACCATTAAAATTGTCAGCATTTTACAAGTAATTTCTGTTCATTTTATAAATCATGCAAACTAATATGTAGCACAAAAATGATGTACACTTTAAATGATTATGGGTCATTATTATAGGCTATTTGTCCTATAATTGTAGGATTATATTAGTCAATCTTACCATTATATTTTATGTTGTGAATTTATTTTATTATATATATAATCGTCAGGTGAGTTCTGAAAAGATCCATATGACATCAACTCAGTTTCAAGTAAGATTGACTTTTAATTAAAATTGTCTGAAAAAATTACACGTTCAATTTATATTTAACTTTTCAAATTAAAAGTTAAAAGTAAATTAACTTATTATCAGATTTTAATTACAAAAAACTTATAGACCTGCACTGTCTAATTGAAAATTTTTCGAGTTATTGACTGCTGAAATCAATTCCCAAACGATCCATGTGCATTTATTTGAAACTTATTATTGGTCAAAATTTCCATGTACAATTGACCACTTTAGAACTTAAATATAAATCTCAAATCCATGAAATTGATATTTCTTCTAAGGAGGTGACCGCTTCGAGCTTAGCGTTTGATTTCATTGATTTCCATAATATTCTACATACATTTTTAAAATTATTTACCTAAACTTAAACCTATAAGCTAAATATGTGAAAGTATTGAAATGTCCAATATTGAAAATTAGCATAATTAGCAAATTTCTATTTTAAGTAAAAATGATTAATCTTTAGAAATCTAAGATTCTAGGTAAAGGAAATAGTTTAATGTTATCATGGAGTAGCTATTTTGTGGAAGTACATTGATAAATACGTGAACTGCTAATGCGATAGGAAGTAAGCCTTTTCTTACAGGTCGTGCACCAATTAAATTTTCTGTGGATCAGATATATGTAAATTCTGTTAAAACGATGACCAAACGCTGACATTGATGTCAATACAGTTTTATTATAAATTTAATCAGTAACGTATACTTAAAAAGGATATCACAATAAAGTTATATGAACTGCAGTGCTTAGGCTGTCTCTAATCGTCCTTTTATATAAACCTTTATTTTTAAATAACACTGTTAAGTAAATACCACTTTTAAGTAAATAGTGATTACTCCACAACTGCCAATCGAATAATTTTAATATAAAAACAAAACTTAATTAACATTTTTATTAATTTACCATACAGGAAGGGGGAAGGGGGGGCAATATGTAAAGTGCGTTCCCGACTAAGTAATTACATTAGTTTTATTTTAAATTGTAATTGTAAGATTTTCAAAATAATTTAATCAAATGGACTTTACTATCGAATTAAGCAATTAACTTTATCTATTACTATTAATTCTGCCCAGCTGTTTTGGTAATTGATAAAAATTTCTAAAAAAAAGAAAAAATGAACACTAATTTATAGTTTTATCATCGTAATTAATGTAATTAAATTGACATAAATAATTACTTGATGGTTTTCCTCTGTTGGATTCTGCTGGTAATTATTTCAATACAAATTCAGGAAATTTTATTAGTTGTAAGATAAATAAAATATAATAAATTCTTAGAAATAATTGAATTTTTGTATAAAAGTTAGCATTATATCAATGGCGTACGAAAGTGGGGGTTATGATTAATAAAATTTTATAAATAATTTTTTACTAATTAAATTTTCTAAGGCTAACTTTTTTATGTTAATATATTTTATTTTCCTATTTGTTATATATTTAAATTATTCTAAGTTTCATCTATTATTAAAATAATAAAATCATTTTTCAGTAGAATTTAAAATTTTTATAAGATTTCATTTATCTGAATAAATTTGTATTTTTGCCTTTAAAGATTATTTTGAAGTGTAAAAAGTAAAATTTTAAGAATTTTTAAATCAAAATCTAAAATTCTTCCTAAATAAACACAAATATTTGTATACTCGTACTCGTAGTTGCTTAGAGACCAAATAATATAAAATGACAATTTGAAATAGGAAACGGTACGAAATAATATAGAACTGACAATAGGAAATCGGAATTCGGTTTCTTTTACATAAGTCACAAAGATTTCCACACATTAAATTTTATTTGTAAAATTTTATTTAATGTATTATTAAAATTATTAAATTTTAGGTAATTTTCTTCGATGATTTTGGAAAATCGATCATTAAATATAATAGTAGTCCCTTAAAAAATCACAAACATTCACAAAATTTTCTTTGAATAAATATAAAATTCAAAAAGCATGAATTTTAATTGCATTTAAAAGTATTTTATTCATTAGTTCAAATATTAAATATAATTATTTGTTATAAAAGTTTAGAAATTAATTTAAAGCTTATCTAAAAATTTGATAATTCCATTATAATTTCAGTAGATGAAAATAGCAATTCAAAATTTCACATATTAAAATAATTCTCAACATATTTTGTACAAAGTTCTTTCAAAAATATTTTCAATTATTTTAGTTTGATATAGAATAATTTCGGTTTTAAAATATATGAAATAATTATATTAAAATTGTAATTAAAAACTGTATCAAATAGATAAGGGGATAAAATATCCTTTATATAAACTACAATAATATATTTTTAGGTAGCTAAGTTCTGAAACTTGAATTGACATATTTATAATAAATTTACTTTCAAAAATAATTTATATTGTTTCCGAAATATAAATATACAATTTTTGTTAGTATTTTATTATTTTAATAAATAACAAGGATCAGCTACGCAACATAGATTATCAATTAAACATAAAAGTCCTTGTTAACTGCTAAAATATTCTATATATATATCTTTAACTTACAAACAATTCAATATAAAATAATTGTGACTGGTTTCTTAAAGGTATCCTTTTATGGTCAGAAAGTTTAATCCAATTTACTATAACCTTTATCATATTTGATCCTTTTTCATGAATTTTATGAACTATACAAAGAGAACATTATTTAAAAGTGGGGAGCAGATAACTCGTAGTTTGGTTCAATTGAAATTTTGAATAGTAATTACATGTTCAAGCTAGAACATAATTAAAATATTTTTCTTGAAATTAAGCTGTTCATATATTGGTTTCCTATGAACCCACTAGAGATATCGGCTACCTGCAAATTTCTGGAGCACTATTACTAAATCAACCTCTGTTATTAAATATCATTCAAATCGGGTGCCAATTCTGTACGATGTAGAGCATTGAACTTTTGAAATATAATTAAGGATTTTAACATGTACCCACTGACCTAGCGACTTCAAATTTTATCATAGCTACGGCACACATGCGAAATTTAATTAATAATCACTATATCCTCCGGCTAGAAGATATGAAAAACTAACCCCGACCTCGAAAACATTATTTTTTTTTTTGACCAGCAAGTCCAATGCAATACTTCTAGTTATTATAACTACTCGTAAAAATATTGTATAAAAGACTGTAAAAAACTACTCAAAGAAAATAATATTAAAATTGATAAATCAAATAAGTTTTAATAATTTTATTTATCCTGACATATTCTCCAAATCAGAAAAAATAAACACTTAATTCATTTTTTATCCAATTTTTGACGTCTAAGAAAGACAACATTGTTAAAAATTAATAAAAATCATTTGCAAAAGTTAAAAATTAATTTTTTAGAACTAATATTAACATCATTTCCAATTAAAATAATAAATAAATTAAGTAATGATTAGCTAATGTTTCATTTTTGATTATGTACAAATATTAATTAATTCATAAATTATTTTTATAATTAACAAGGAAGCAATGGAATAGCCAAACTGTGCCCCATCCTATTAAATACCAAAATTGTATATTTTCATGGACTTTTTGAATTTATTTCTAAATTGCATAAATTTTAGAATATTCTATTTGTACACAAATTTATGCTAACAATTTAATTTCATAAATTCTGATAATATAAAATGAATTTTCAATTTCGCAATAATTATTATTATTTAATTTTTAAAAAGATTTATAATTTAAGAAGATTTCTCCAATTGAATCAATCCATAATCGTTTATAATGATCGAATTTATAATAATCAATCGGAAACTTTTGGTTTGATAATTATTTTAAATATAATTAATATTAATTTATGCAACATTTTCAGAATTGTCTATTATTTAAAAATGTGAATTAAATCTAATATTAAAATATTTCTCTATGGTATTATGGACTAACTTCAATGAAAATCCATGAAATTTAATTAAAACTTAATCAAATTATGTCTTCATATATGAATATTTCTGGTGAAAATTTATATAATCACCAGGAAGGAATATGGAATATTTATAATTATGATCAATGGTTACGAAAAGAAAATAATATTTAAATAATTATATAATAAATTCATCAAGAATGTGAACATTCATAAAATTCTTATTGATATGAATAAGGATTTTAGTTTTAGAAATATATCACTTACATGAAGAGGAATGTGTGAGATTTGTCATCAGGTATCAATCAGTTTGTCCCTATGTCACCCTTATACATATAAATATTTATTTTTTAATCTATATTATTATAGTCTACGAAAATTTAAGCTATATTGCAATCAGTTTAGTCAAATTAATTGAACTATTTAAAGTGTATATAGGAAATCTTATGACAAAACTAATTCCAATTGCTAATTTATCAAATAATAATAATAATTATTAATTGAAATATTTTAATTTATTTAATTTTATGGATAGCAAAGGTTTTCCTGGTTTTCATATTTGATCTGTTCTAGAGCGTATATTAAATATTATGTGATTTGAATGAATTTTGGCATACATTATTTCTTTACTGTATTTTCGTTATCCCCGACCTCGAAACGTCCAGACATAAAATTTTAGCTTAATCCATTTCTTTTTTGCCATGAATCCTTATTCAACACTTATAGTTAGTCTACCTCCTGGTTATATCTGTTTGAGGATAAATTCATCTTTCCCTAAACCAAAAATATTTATATTTTTACGATTTAAAACTAAAACATTAAAGTAATATTTAAATATTTTCAATTATTGAATTTCCTGTCACGTCTTATTCCTTTAGACCTACCGAAGAAGAAAAATATAAATTTAAAATATTGTTTAAGACATAGTTGTTTTGTGATATCAAATCTTTATAACGATGTAGGTTTGAGGTAGATTTAAGTAAGGTTATTTTGTTTTTATATATTTTAATAAGAAATTTTCTTTTTTTACGTAAATTATTGATTTAATTATATGGCAACATTTTTATTATATTATAAAAATAATTACGTTTTTAATTAAGAAAATAAATTGTATTTAACATAACATCCAGACAATATTATGTGAAAAGTAATATTGTTTTATGACTTACTAAGCACTTACAATTTACCTAAAACATTAATGAATCTTTACACCTTATAGATAGCAATAAAGCCCAAAACAACACAATTTTATTAATTAAATGACGAAAATTTTTGTTCATGAATTTTTGTTGTACATATTTTGAAAAAACTAAAAATACAACAAATTTGATAAAAGTCCAAAATCTAAAGCCTAAACGTTTTCAATAATTTACAAATCACATTTCAAAACCTATTTTGAATAATGATTTCCATGTCAGTTTCAATAAATTTTGATGAAGTAAACAAAATAATTTAAAAGTTTTCACAAAAATTATCCTTTTTCGAAAGTTTATAAAATGTAAATTTAATAATTAATCAATTACATATTACATTATGCAAAAGTTGTTGGAAAATTCATAACGAATTAGGAAATATTTAGAAAAAAAAAACTCAATTTGATCGAAATTACTAATTTTCGTAAGGTTTTAATATGAAAAATGTTGCTAATTGTTGATATATTTGATTACAGATACATTTCATGAAAATTAAATATGTGATGATATGCAAGAAGTTCATTAATTATACAACTAAAATTGAAATATTTAATCAAAGAAATTAAAAAGTAGACAAAAATGTTTTAAATAAAATGTTTTGACATTAACTTACGAACATTGTGAAGTAATATTTAGGCTGAAATATCACTCAAATTAGCATACAATTATTAGAATAAACATTATGATTTTCTTAACACTTTTTTTTTAATACAGGAAAATGTGACTTAAGAAACATGAATTATGAAAATAGATAACTATAAATTATATACTAAAAAATCAACAAAAAAAATGGTAGTAAATTGATAACAGTAGGTCCACACGTATTTGAAGATTATTGGTGACAGTAACTATATTTCCGTACGGGAATGAGTTATTTCGGAAATAAAACAAAATCCTAACATTAATGCTGAACAGTTGAGAAATTGTGTTACATTTCATATTCGATAAATTATAATTATAAATTCGATCAACGGTCAATTATAAATTCGATCAATATTTTCAGTAAATTCACCGCAATTCTTAAAAAACTTAACTAATTCAGAAAAACATAAAATTATGTTGAATAATAATAAATATTTTTTATTAGATTAGTAAAAACTATTTTGAAAACATAATTTCTTATCTAAGTATTTATTTTATTATAAAGGATCAATTACTAAATTGTATTTATAATAAAAATATATAGTTGAACTAATATTAAATAAACAAAAATTTACTTGACCTAATTTCAATCACCCACAAATAACTGAAAATCCTTAGATCCAATAATCCTTTTCATACCACAAACGAGAATTCTTAATATATTTAAAGGTAGATAAATTATTACGATGTATACATTCGTACAATTTCTTGTATAATTTCGAAGGATAATATTTGGAAAGATAATCAAATTTTATGTTACAAAGTTTGAAATAATTCATATAATTTTTTTTTTTTTTTTTCTAATGTGAGTAAAATTTTAAATTTAGTTTGTATAAATTTTATCCTTTTTCCAGATTTTCAATATATATATACATATATGTTTTTATTAGAAAATATTTCTTTGTGGCTTCCAGTTACATGTAAATATTTTAGTAAAAATCTTACAATCACAAAAACGACCCCTGATCCTTTCAGAAGCAAATGACTTTGAACACGAAAAATATTTTAAAATATGTCTAGCAATAAATGAATTTGAAATAATTTTAGTTTGTTAAATTTATATTTCAAAGGAGTAAATAAAAAATATCTACGTTTTAATTTTAGGATTCATTCTAAAATGATTTTTGATTTAAGGATAAAAATTATGTGGTATAAAATATATATATGTAATGTATAGCTCAGTTTTTAATGTTGATCAAATACAAAAGAAATTAATTAAGTCTTTGTTATCCTTGAATAAATTTTTGATATGATATTAAGAGATTTTATGATATGGGTCCAAACATAACCTTTCATAATTATAATTGATATCATAAATTCCATTTGATTTAGTTCAGTGAAGCTAAAAATCACGTTCAAAAATCTGTAATGTATTAATTGTGAAATTTATTGCTCTTGTTTGAGTGTCTTTGACGAATTTCGGATTTTGTGATTTACAAATCTCAGAATTTTTAGCTAATAATTTCTGGAAATATATTACAATAATAATAGGATATTTTTTTAAATAAAAGGAAAAGGGATCATGAAAAAATTGCTGCCTTGAAGATTAGCGTTAATAAATTAAAATTATAAAATTATGTAATAAATGTATACAACTATTAATTTTATACAGTATTATCCTCCTCACGACCACCACAGTCAGGTTTTTCATTTTTTCAGTCCCCTTGGTAGCATAGGGCCACAATTTGGACCCAGTAATATTTTATAGATTCCGAATCATAAGTTTCTTTATAGTGAAGAAATATTTAATTAAAACAAGCTAATGGATTTAAATAATGAAATATTTGTTGTCAGAAAATAATCTCAATCGTTACCATTTTTCATCGATGTTTCGTTCTGTAGGTGAATCCGGAACCTAATTCGTAAAGAAAATCACACTAATATTATGCCAACACCGTTCAATTACAGTTCTTGAATCAGTCGAGTTCTTATAATTGGTTGGTTAACCAGAATCTGGATTTATGAAAAGTTAAATTTGTCTTCTCTTGAGTTTGTTTAATTTCTTCTCTTTAGTTTTAATTCAATTAAGTTTGCATAATTAAATTTAATTTTTTTTAGAAAAAACCAGTAAAATATATTTTTATTTGGTTAACTTCGTTTATAAATTTTGACAATTCAAATTATATATAACTTTTGACAGAGTTAGTCACAGGCTATAATAAATTTATGAATCATTTTATAAAAAATGTTTTATCTTTATAGTCAATTAAAATTAAATTTTAATTGGTAACATAATTAGAAATTTTTTTATTTATGTTTTCAAAGAATATCAAGAAACACATAAAAATTAAAATTATTTATTACAAAATTATATAATATAAAAATATTAGATAATTTGAAATTAACACTCGGGTAAACAGAAATTGTATTTAATTATTTGCTTAAAATATGAGTAATTATGTTGTGAACAGATATAAAAATAAGTATAACAGATATAATAAATATAATTTAAAAATATGCCAATAAATATGACAGTAATTTTTAATTGGTTGGTTTGAGTGGGAAGCGTCTAAATACCAATATGTACTGAATCCATTTGGGCCCGTTATACCTTCAGTCGAAGGTTACTTACGCCTACAGCACATGTACTCATATAACTCATTTTATGAATGAGTTCAGCTTCACATTATCTCAGCTTCCCACACAGTTGTCTTTAAATAACATTCCACGTATTTCAGTCTTCTACAATGCATGGAGGGACAATAGCACATATGTTGCTCAAAGGTGATTTGTCCTCCTGTTCGCACTCCCTACAGATGTAGATCTGTGTAGGCCCTAAAGAAAAATATCGCTAGTAGCAATACTATAGACTAACCTTTGTTTTTTTTTTCACATTGTTTTATACTGCGATATTCTCTTCTTTAGTCCACATCGTCAGTAATCTTTTGCCCATTGATAATGTATATTCCAAATTATAATTTAGTAACCCAAAAAATTCGGGATTATGTTAAGGATAATATGTAATAATCCCGATAGTTTGAAAATTTTGAATTGCTAAAATGTGTAATCCAGAAAATACTATGCAAAATATTATATAATAGGATTTTTGAATTCGTAATTTTTATGTTCCGGAATTTTAAATTGTCAAGCCAACCCATGTCATTTTATAAAATTAAATGTTACAATTAAATTCTTCAAAAATAAAATTTATATATTTAACAATAATTATAGATAACATATATTTTATTTACAGTGGTTCTCCCGCGACTTTAGATATGAGGTGTAATAATATTTCCTGTGTATATTTAGTTATTGTAAATATATTTTAAAAATATCCAAAAACGTGCATAATATTATACACAATAAAAAGGTCATCATGAATATTTTAGTGCTGCTATGTATGTTTGTCTATTAGTATACTGTAATAATCAAAATGGAAGCTGACAAGACAAATATTTATATTTGTTGAATTTGTATTGGTTTGGTTGGTGTATTACTAAAATTAAATCAAACTTTATTTAAAAATTGATATTTATCACAGTCAATAATACACACAGGAAAAATACTGCTAAATATTAATATCCAATTGGGTTACGAAATTATCCAACCATCCTCTAATAACAGACCAAGTAAATAATTTTACGTATACATATGTTTAAACTATCACAGAATTCACAGAACAAAGAACTCTACTAAAACCTTACTAAATTCAGCTAGTGAACTCATTGATTACTTTTTTTTACTTGTATTTAGTACATTATGGAATTATGGTTTTCGCCAATTTCCAAATATTACTTAACAGCATAATATTTTTCAAAAAAATTAATTAAAAATATTATTAGCCTAAAAAAATTGATATTAAAATCTAAGATATAACCAACATTACATTATAATATTTATTAGAATAAATTGAAAATTCGCTATTCAATATTAATAAATGTTCTAATTTCAATTTGTAGAAGTTAATTTGAAGTTTGAAGTATAAATTTAGATAATCTTATTTTCGATAGGTTAAAAAACTCAATAAGTTGAACCCGAATACCGAATATATTATGATGTATAATAATAAATTAGATTACAAAGGATCAATCACAGAAGTTTTTCAGTATAGAAATCTAAAAATATATTCAAGGTTTTTTTTTATTATAATTTCAATATTGACAGATTCTAGGATGTATATGAAAAAGGATTAGAAAGATAAAAAAGTTTTTTTAAAAGTTAATATTCTTTTAAGCTAGAAAAGTTGAATATTTGGTTGAGGTTAGTGTATTGTTTTAGTACCATGTATAGTAATATTTATAATACAAAAAATATAATTATATATTTTCATTATGAATTTTAATATTTTGTGTACCGAAAATTTGGTCATCATAGAAAACTGAAAATTTAAATTGTTTATTTTCATATTATGGAAAATGTGAAATCCAGATTAAAAATATGTCAATGAAGGATAAACTTACTATGTAATAGACAGTGAATAAAATGCACGTGATAATACATAATAACATACGTCCGATTATAAAATTTATATTCTTTGTGAATTTAAAATTTAATTATTCCGGACCGAACGATTTGAAAATAGTATAATCCTCATAAATTTTATAAACTGGAGTATTTTGTGAAAATCAATGATATGCAAAAACAAAATTTTATTAAATATATAAAAGTATATTAAAAAAAAATTGGAATTATAAATAATAACGAGAAATTTCAATTAAGATTCAAACATTTCACAATTTAGTATAATTTGTAAGATGAAAGATCAATTCTTCAATGAAAATACATAATAACATACCGAAAAAAAGGCTTCATTATTCTATGCTGGACTACTCATAATGAGAACTGATAGTTATATGTATTTTGAGCTGAAGACAGCTTCATATCTCCTTTTTGTGATACATTTAGGATTACCAACACTTTCGTGCACATTTCACAATCTATAAAAAATTCTTTTAGAAGACATTTACAATTTAATATGTGAAAACGCCACCTAACCAACCCTCCTAGAGAAGGGATAATGTATAAAATTGGTTGTGTTAAAATCATACTTCATCTTAGGAACAGTAATTCAGTGTATTTAGTCAAAATTGATTATTTTCTACAAGAGTAGACGTGGGTGGAATTATTTAAAAAAGAACGTCAGATTAAAAATTCTTTCTTTATCTACGCTAGAAATATCATAGAAATATCAAAAGACGGTACTACTCTTCCTTATATATGTATGAAAAAACCATATTTGGTTTTCCAATAACCACGAAACATAACTTCTTGCATATTTGAATTGCCGGATGTCTGAAACGGATAGGAAAACACAAAATCTCGTAAAAATAAATCGAAATTTTAATTTGACCAAAAAACTTCATATTGTATTACATAGTAATGAATCAAAACAAGTGAACCAAAATATGAACAAGTAAGTATAAATGTAAAGTATAAAGTAAAAGTTATGTAAAAGTTTTAAAATTTGAGAATTGTTAGTCTAAGAAAACTTTGAAACATGAGCTCAAAATAAATTTACATGAAACCTCAGATATTTTTGTATAAACGTTAATTAAATTTCTGTAGAATTTATTATTATTTTTTTATTATATTTCCCATTTTATATATTAAAAAGTAATTTTTAATTTTTTGTTTTAGAGAGAAAATAGATTAAAATTCAATTCTGAAGTTTCATTTTTTACTAGGAAAATCATAATTGCTATAACAACAATCGAAAATTGCAAAACAAAAAATTGAAATATGAATTTGATTATAAAATCCAACATGGAAACAAAAACCTTTAATAATTATATAAGAAATTTTAATTACAAATGTATAAGACCAAGATTCTTTTATACTGATTCTCTGTTTGATAGTTTGAAGAAACTTTCAAATTACCTGCAAACCAGAAAAAAACCATAATATTTCTATAAATATTGAAATCTAAAACTGTATAACTTTATTGGTTACTCAACAAGGACATCTCAACAATGACCAATTTTGTATAGATATTTTATTTCTTTGTCAAAGATTTGATTTCCGAATCAAAATTAACAAATAAAACCATTTTAAGGTTAATTGCAATTGTGAGAATTATTTTCTTAGAACTAGGTCAATAATTGGTTCTAGGTTAAATCTATAGAACAATTCTTTTTGTATAAAACAGAATTTCATTATTATTTAGTTTGTGTTGGTGCGTCTTTAAAAAAGAGAAATTTTTACTTGTTGCTCAAGGATATTTAGCTATTGCTATTTTAAATGTCCTTTTACATGCAGCTAAAAACAGCCATTATTAATAATTTTTTAGGTGTTTTGTTAGTTGAACAATTTCTGCGTGTCGTTGATAATGTGTATTTAAAAAAAATTAAATTTGTGAATATATTTGAAATTTTTTGTTATAATTTACAAAATAAAATTTTTATTAAAATAATTTAAAGCAACTTTAATAAATGAATTCAAAATATAAAAAAAAATTATTTGACCACCAAAAAAAGACACTAATGTTCTTCGAAATAAAATCTGAAATGGAATTTTTGAAATAAAAATAATAAAAAAATTCGTGAACATAAAAATATTTTTTTTTTGTTGCAGAAATAACAATTTCCATAAAGCTTATAGCTATCATAACTTGAGGTGGATATAAGGTTTTTAAATGTTTTTTATTTTACTCATATGATTTTTCATTTTCTCGTAATCATAAACTTTTTGCGTTTCAAAATATTTATTAAAGCTTTAGGACGTTTTATAACCAAACGAAAATCTGAATACGTTTTTACCTGAATTGTTTATTACTTTTGAGTTTTTTGAATTAAAAATATCACAGGAAAATAAATTAGATTTCCTACAGAGATTTTTTATTTTACACAACATTTTAATTTAATACTAAATACACTTTTTCTAGTGATAAGTATTTCAGTAAAATAATAATGCAAAAGGTCCCATCAATGATAAACTATGTAGTATTTCCATATATTTCTTTCGAACGTACAATGATAACTCCTCCATATTTATTCAAGTTTCGTTGAACTGGATTAAAAAAATTATGATATAGTCTTAATGTAAGCTCAAAACACCATTTAAAAAAACTCGTCGATATCAAAATAGCGTACACTTCATAAACACATCCTTGAAAAATACACCAGATATGTTCAGAAAAACAAAATGGTTTCTTCACATTATTCATGGCTAAACTAAAAGTACAATTTTATTCAAAAAAATTAAAATTAATATTTTTGATAATTATTCAAATTCAAATTTCGCGCGCTGAATTTCAATTTCAATTTTTACATCAATTATTTTTTATCAATTTAATACCACCGCTCAATTTTTCATTAGTTAGATTTGAATTTCCGGTGAAAAGACGTGTCCGGTTTCGGTACTCGGTTGTGCAAAAAACATTTGCATTTTCAATTAATATTTCAATAATAAAAGTTGATAAAAAATCGGAAATTTTTCGTGTATTTAAGATTAAGATGGTTTTAAAAACGTTGAAAAAAAAATATTATTTTTTTTGTATTAATATTTATAGAAAATTTATTTAATTAAAAATATATGAAAAAGACTATTTTAGTTATTTAAAAATATATAAATTTTCAATTTAACATTATTAATAATATGAAAAGTGTGAAAATTTATAGTGTTTATTATAGTGCGGTTGTAAAAAAATCCGAGACTTTTTTATATATAAATTCAGGCCATTTTGAATCAGCTTTTATTTTCATTAAGGTAAATTACTATAAAATTATTGATGATTTTTTTTTTCATAATTTTCTTATAGATTTTTTATTAAGTTTATCAGATTTTTCTTATATTCTTTTCTAAATATATTTATATATTTTTTATGATTTTTATTGGTTTTCTTAAGATTACAAGTTTGTGATTTTTGTTTTTAAGTGTGTCGAATTCTTTAATCTAAGAATGAGTGCCGGTTCGTTGGTAAAATAGATAATTTATATACTATAATACTAATAGAACCATTCATACAGATACAGATCATGACAAAATACAGTTTGGATACACGCCACCCCTCAAACTTGCAGACAGGATCCACCACAAATTTAAATTGATGTCAATCAAAGGATACTGAAAATAAATAAATAATTAAATCTGTCCATACCATACAGAATGAAAAACAAACTTTAAAACCTTATTTTAAAATCTAAGTAAACTAATTCATTTATTTCACAAGTTTGGAAACTTTTAAGTAAAGTATATCCGGCAATGAAATATTTCAAAAATATCCTTTAAAACATTATTTAATTTTATATATTTCAAAGAATTTTTATTGACTAGGTCGAACATTTTTAGGAAAATATTTTTGTCCTTTTCTACTAGGAAAAACTTTTTAATTAGAAACTTGTTAACAATAATATTTTGAAAAAGATAAAAGTAATTTTCCGAAGAAGATTTTTGTGAACCAAATAAAAATAATGAAATTCTTGTTGTAAAATAGTTTGTTGATGAAAAATTGTTGTTACGAATGATATGAAATAAATTTTACAATATAAAAATAAAATCGTATTTTCATTCAGAAAATTTCTTAGGAACTAAAAGCAGTTTAATTTTTTATCAATTATGATTCTGTATCTTTCCAATTTACATTAATGCATGTCCATTTCACTACGGAAATATTTTTGATTTCATACAATATTGGATGCATACTCAAAACTGTAATATTAAATTTAAAATTTCCAAATTATATAAATATCTCAAAGGGAATTAATTTCATTTTCAGGAAAATCCATTGAAATATCCTTTTCGGATTACATTTATTTCAATCCTTTATATAAACAACAATTACTACAAAAATAAATATGAATTTCACAATAAAAGGGAAATTTTTTAATTATATTAAAAAATAATTATTTAATTTCTTTAATATTTGTGTAATAAAGTTTAATTGGGTCAACATAACAATAATATTTTCCAGAATAAGAATTTGCATTAGTTTTTACAGATTATCACAGAATTTTTTCATATTTAGCTGAATTTACTAATTAAAATTTATTGTTTTATTCAACTTTGTTGTTTAAAATTCGTTATATAAATAAATAATTTATTTGATTTGGATGAATCCTTGTTAAATTCATTTAAGCATATTTTATGTAAATATAGAAAAATATTTCATTATCATTGGTTAGATATATTAACCCACTCATATCTCGGGGATATGTTTGCAAAACTATATTTTTATAACTTTTCTATAATATTTTTATAACTTGAACATTGTAAAATGTTAAATTATAAATTATTCTACAGCATTTCCAAGTCAAATTCGTTTTTTTAACTCTAATTTAATCGCTATTGTATAAAATTACTAAACTTACAATCTAAAATTGATATAAATTTAATAAAACGATAGGAAATACATTATTAAATTATAATTAAGACTGGTCGTTATACTCTTCAGTTATAAATTGAATGGGAACACATAAATTTCATTTGGCTTGGAAAGATCACAATTGAATTTGCAGCGAGACTAATTATACATTATATATTTGGGAATTTAAAATTTTCTTGAATTAATTTCTTACCTAAGAATTGCGGATATGTTATGAATTACTACAGCCTCCTGACAGGTAGAAAGGTTTTTATGACCAAAGATAAATAAGGCATTGTTAGATTCGTGATGTGAACTAAATAGTTATAATAAAGAGATGAGTTTGGTGATGGTTAAGTTAAAAATGGGTACACAAAGTGGTACGCCATTTCTAACTAACTAAACTCATAATATCATTTTACTATTGCTTCATGGCTTTCATAAATATCCGTTTAATTGCTATTGAATTTAAATTAACAACAAATAATTTAGTTTTAATTTTAGGTACATCAATTAAAGCTATCAAGTGAATCCTTAAATATTTTCCAATCAATAAAATTGGTTTGTTCTGTATATGCTTCGAAAGTGTTGTACATTTGAAACTGATACTATACAATTTATTAAATTGTATCTATTACAACGAGTCACAAAAAAAACGGTCGATATGTAAATAAAAAATTTAATGATGAGATTTTTTTTATTATTTTTGTATTTATGATTTTATATTCCTGGTACCCTTTTTTAGAGGATTTAACTTTTAATTTTCTATACTCTTGTCCTTTTTGAAAATGACTTTAATCCATTTTATAAAAGCTTTAGATAATTTCATCTATCAATAGATAACGTATTAATAAAATATAAATTTTAAAATATTTTTCATTTTTCCATACTTTTAAGTTTTGGTTTTCCAAATTAATCCTAAATTATTTATTATTAATTATTAAATTCCTGAAATGTGATATTTCGTATAACACTTTAAAAAAAATCGTAATAAGGAGATCCGCAAATAAAATCTTTCCTCCAGCAAAATATTACGATTCATGTAATATTTCACCTTCTGGATTATTGAATTTCTTGACACGTTTATGCCTTTAGGACTAACTCTACAACCTTTTCTAACAAGCTGGTGTACAAAATTATATCACATATTTTTTCTTAAACCAAAACAGAATACACAAAGAATTATTACAGTATCGTTCATGTTTCTATATTAGTATGGCTTTAAAGTACGAAAAATATTTTCTGAATACTAAAAGTTTTTTTTTTTTTGGATATTATTTATTTGATTAGTAAAGAAAAATGATTGCAAAGCTTTAAAGATTGTTTTATATTTATCAAAGTAAAAAAATATTATTAATCTATAAATAACTTTGGTTATTTCATTCAATATTCTAAATTCCATAATATCACACTATATATTCAAAGTTCAAAAATGCAAATTCTAAATTCTAGAACTGAAAATATCTTTCCGATAAAATTAGTTATAATTGTTTGATTAGATTAAAGGTGAAATAGAGGTAACTGCCACTACTGGATGATTTACGAATTAATGCAAGAGAGGGCACAAAAAAAATATGTAACAAAGTAAAATTAATTTTAATCCTTAAAATACAAACGAGAATAATAAAATATATAAAAAGCTAAAAAAAAATTCTGATATTGTTATGTAAAAGCATTGAAATATGGTTTATTTCTAGTGAACTTAATATTAAATTTTGGCCCAAATTACAATAATCTTTGCTGGTGTAGCTAATAGAGATTCGAAATTATACTTTATAACTATATTTTTCAAACTTGGATAAGAAATTTTAAGTATACTTTATAACATTCAGTCGTTTTATTTTAAGGATCTTTAAAATTCCTTTTAAAAGAAACAAATTTTTATACTTTAATGAACATATATTTCTCTACTGGCATTACATAAATTTATATTTTCAGTTGTTGAACCTGAAATTTGTAAAACACTATTAGATATAAAATTATTTTCAATATTTAAAAGTTAAATGAACAATATTTATTGGAATAGTTCTATAGTCAATAATAGTGTGTACGTTTTAGGAATTTCACTACCCAAACTATTAACACCACAAAATTTGAACTATTGAAGAAAAAAACTGATTACAAATTAATGTAAACGTTTAAGGGTTTCGTCATTCAAACTTTATTAATAATGCAATGAAATTTATTATTCATTAACTGCCATTTTCTTCATTAATTCCCTACATATAATAGAATTCCTCAGATAAAACTTGATCAATAATATTCTATGTATGTCTGTATATATTCTGTCAGAAAATACCAACTATGAGTTAGAGGTTTGTAAGATTGTACCTGTGGCCTAATTTTCTTTGGTAAAAATCGCATTTCATCATACTATTTCTCAAATCTTATTCTGAATAAATTAATTGTAATAAAATTGAAATTACCATTCACAAAACGTGCTGTGAATAATTAAATTAACAAGATTATAAAATAGTAATATTTTATTTGTTCAGATTATTTGATCTTTTCTCAACATTTTATATAAAAATAAATTAATATTGGCTGGATGGATATACAGAAGGGAATCTGCGAGGAAAAACGGAAATAATCAAGCGCCATAATTAGGTAAAAATGAATTTTAAAAAAAAAATATGAAAAATATTATAATATTTTTCAATATTTTCTTGTCGTAATTTATAATTAATAAATTTAGAAAAATGATGAAATCATTAATTTTATTTTTGCTATTAACGATTAAGGTAAATTACGACATTGATAAATTACTTTTATTTGAATGTCCTTTTATGTGTTTTCTTATTGTCATTAATATGTCAAAATTCCAAAGACGTAATTTTTTTAGTAGCTTACTTGTTGGATCATTATTTAATACGTTATTCAGAAATTACGTATATACAGTAAAATATTTCCAAATCATTCATTTCTTTTAAAATTCAATAATAAAAGAGGATAATAAAAACTTTAAAATTTCTTTAATGTTGATTATAAGTCATTTTAAAAAAAATATATATAACTAATTTTAAAAACGCTTAATGGATATAAATCTGTATTTAATTATATCAATTTTGTAGATTTTTCAATTCGATTGTCATTATCTTTCCGAAGAGTCCAAGAAAAAAATTGCTATATCTTCTTTATATTGAAAAAATAAAATAATAATTATCATTATTTAATTTAACTAAAATTGTACAAATAAAAATATACTTTAAAAAATTCAATCTTGAAAGGACTTAAAAAAAATTGCCATAGTAATTTAAATATTTTCTTATCCTTTTGGGAACACTTAAATTGATGACAGACGATTTAAAGTATAAATTCCTTACGTCAATAGAATATTAAGATAATAAAAAAGGACTGTAAATATTTGGAGTTTTATTTTACAGAACCAAAAAGAAAAAAACAAAATTTATATGTAAATTTTCAAAAAGTCCTTTAGGATTCAATGTATGAAAGATTTCATTTGTGTGTGTTTTAAAACCATTAATAATAAGAGTAATAAATTTATTTATTTTAGGATGAAAGACCTAATTTTGCTCAGAAATTATGACAAATTACATTTTTGAAAGTTTTAGAAGCGATTATTCATTACAATCCAATATTATGAACGAAAGACTTTGGAACTGTTAAATTGTAGTCTTATTTATAAATTATGTGAAAGTTTTTTACTATTCTGATTTTAAATAAACGTTGATTAATTTTTACATCCAATTCTAACCAGATCTAATCTTTTCTTTATTATATGTAATTTGTTTAGCTCATTACAAATGTAATATATAAGGATTTAAGATACTATTAAAAAAGTCTTTACAATTGGTAAACATAAAAATAATAAACAAATTATTTTGGCTGCTATTGCTATAGAACCAGACTTATCTTACGTAATCGGAAGAATATGATATCAAATGATAACAGTCCAGGAGGCCTTGCGTTCGGGCATGCATACAGACAAATTATGATATATTGGCGGATTCTATTTTTCCGTATAAATTTTGAAAAAAATGTCGATTACCATGATTATTAAAGAATCAAATAATTCCTTAAATGAATTTACACCTACAAAATAAATTATTTTTTGGTTTTTGACCGAAATATTTTATTTTGAATCATAAATATTTTAATTATTATCATATTATATCGTATATAACACACATCCGTACAATGTTGAACCAACCGTGATGTAATGTAAATGTAAATGCATCTATTAAACTAAAATAAAATATAATTATAAAAATGATCTACAATGATACAAATTCATGGCAGATTACCATCAAAAGACAATTTTATTATGTTCCATATCCTTATTTGTGATTGTGATAAATTTATTTATTTTATTAAGCAAAATAATGCCAAAGTCATCGTATTTCTTTCCATAAAATGTCACCTATTATTATGTCACCAATAAATTTATAACATCACTAAAATAATAATACTTCTAATGTCCTGTAAGGCACACCACCAGGCTAATATTATGTTGTCATTGTGATATACATTGTTAAATAATATATAAAACAAAAATTATAGGTTCATAAATGAAATTAAATTACTTGGGATTTTCGCTTTCACTTTAGCTTTCTGTCCATAACCGCAAATTTTGGGTTATTTTTAAAGGTTCTATAATTTAAACAAAACGTTTGTAATTAAAAATATAAAAATTTGCTTTAATTTAGTAGATAAAGTTTATTTTTAGAATAATTTATCTATATCGTCATCAAGAAAATTATTTTTAGAATAATTTATCTATATCGTCCTCAAGAAACTTTCAAACAACTTTAAACGCTAAAATCTTAAGAATTTATGTAAATATGTTTTTCAACAAAATTATTATAATATGTTTTTAAAGAAACATTTTATTTTTTATTACTAGATGTTCCATTTTTTGCTGAATTTTTTACTGAAATTAAATTATTTTATATATAGAATAAAACTTTGGTATCCCAAAAGCAACGCATAAATTACAAATTTTATTACAAATACACATAATAAAATGCTGTAACTTTAACATTTAAAAGCCTAAAATTATTTTTGACATAAAGTCTTTCTTGAAATGAAAATATTTTGTTTCAAAATTGAAAATTATTTATTTTGTTAACTATAAAGAGAATTGTATAAATGGAAGATTGTATGAAAATGTAAAGCATTAGATTAGAACTTGAAATTCCATCCAACATTCAGTAAAATTTGTAAAAGATTTCCTATTTTACTATAACTTTATATATAATATAAAATTAAAAGTTTTGAAATTTCGAAAAAGCTTTGTGGAAATTAAGAGAAAATAAAATTAATTTGAAAATTTAAATATTTATTTCCCGATTTTCGTCTTAATGTTTGCAATATTCAAAATAATTTTTCAATTTTATTTATAAATTTACTTTTTTTTATTTTATTATTACGTTAATTGGTTTTTCTGGAGTGAAACCATCTACTTATTAGCATAAACTGTCACTGAAGGTCGTGGTCTTCTACTATAGCTATTTGAGTTATGTTAAAAATATTTTCAAATTTTCCGATTTACAATTTAATAATGAAAATATAATGAAAATATGAAAATAATATTGATTTTATAAAATATTTAAAGAAGTTTGTATTATCGTAAATAATTTGAAAAGAATGAGTTATTGAGTGGTTGGTTGGATGAATGATTTATTTCTTATAATCTCATTGGATTTACAGTATAATTTATATCTTCACCCTAATAAAATATGTTCGTCACGATTACTATATTTGACAAAACGAACTTAAGTAATGACTTCATTACCATTTATAATAACTGGGAATAAAACTTTTTACAATGGTGTGGCAAAAATTATTAGGCAAATTAATCCAAACGAATTCCCGTGGTAATAAAGATCTAGCAAAATTGAAGCTGATATCTTTATATATAGAAATTTTGTTGCTTTATATTATATTGGTGACCCCAGCTCTGCATACATACAAATGAAAATTCAAAAATACTTTTAGGAATACTTTTACAAACGATTGCAATTTATGAACTTCTCTTTTTATGAAAATTTATTATTTGTTTTTAAACCCCTATTTTTTTAACATTTGTTAATTATTAATTAAAGGAAGTTTATTTCCATATAATAGTTAGAAAATACTGAATATCAAAACTGAGTGCATGTAGTGGGTATATATTTAAGGTTAACATTATATTAAAAGTATTTTTTTAATATATTCAATTTTTAATTTAGCCGAAAACGTCAAAATAAAGTAATAATTATGATTTACATTATATTACATAATTTTTAATTGCTAAAGGCTTTTACGGAAGTCAAGTGAAATGAAATTTTCATACAAATTTTACATCGTGAAATCAGAAATGAAAATTTACGCTTTTAAACGCAACTGTGAACTAAATAACATAAAATTTGTCATAATAACTGAATAATATATTTTGGAGCAATAAATATTCAGATTCCACAACTTTAAATTGAGAATTCTAAACTCATTTAATATCTTTTGATATGAAGTTTAATTACTTTTGGGATATTGTTGTAACGCAAAATTAATAAGTCATTCTAACTATTCGTCAAATAAATATTTGAAATTAACCAAATTATATTTACATACAAAATATTTGTATTAGACATTTTGTAGGCCATGTCCCACGAGGAACTAATAAACTATATATTTAATATATTTAAATTAGGATAAGCTAATTCTTGAAAATATTAAATTTTCCGACTAGAATATATTGATGCCAATTTTTTGTCTTAAAAAGATTTTAAATTTCTAGAATATTATGTGAAAAAAAAATGGCAAGCTTCACTATAAAATTAATGATTTAACTTGAATAATTTTCACATTTAATGTTCACAACATTTTTAATTGCTTAATCGCAATTGTGAACATTTAAATTAAATTAGTTGCAATAAATGACGAACATTTTAAAGCAATGAAAAGTAAGATTCTAAAACTTTAAATTGAGTATTTAAATTAAATATACTAAAATTCCATAGTTCTGTATCCTAACTACTTTATAACAATAACGTTCTACTATTAATACATAATGGTAATAATATTGTAGTTAACCTCATTTCAGACAATCCTGTAGCATTTTACATTAAATTGACTATGAGTTTTTTGACCTATAATTGTACAATCTGCAATGTTGCACTACTTTATATGTAATGTTGAGATTCTTTTACTCGATTCAAAAGTGTAATATATTTTTATGATAATTTTCTGCATATGTGGAATATTGCTTTCTCTTAAGGAATAATATAAAATGTTCGTGACTAGAATTTTCAAATTTTAATATTCCATTTTTATTACTATGTATAGAAATATTAAAATTTATAAGTCAATTTTTTTAATAAATTTTTACTGAAATTGTTTTCATATTTATTGTAAATTTTTATCATTTATTTTTTGTTAATTTAATTTTAATTGTTTTTAATAAAATTAATTCTTAAAATTTAATAACATATTCTATATGGGGCAAGTATATTGTATAGCACGAGTAAAGAGTTTTTAATTTAATCTGACTGTCATCTTTGCAAATAAATTGGAATCCTTCAACACAATAGAAAGTAAAACTGCAATTTGGAGCCAAACCAGACAAATTTCAAGCAATATTTGACAAATAAAATTTTAAGTGAGATCATTTATTCAAGGACGAGGGCTATGTCGTCACTTCGAACAACAAATATTGTGTAGACAGTAGAGATAGCTGTAAGATTGAAACTGGAAAGCTGCTACTATGTGAGTAAAAGATAGATTAAAACAAGTTGAATACATTTGAACATAAAACTTGGGCTTATAAAAAAAAACGTTGGTAGTACATTTAGCTAGCACTAATAATATGTGTCACAATACTTAAAATGGGTCACAATTTTTTTATTAGATTACAATAATATGTCATTCCATAATATTGGGTAGTACCGTGTAGTCAATGCCTAAAAATACTTTACAGATTTCAGAGTTTTGCTGCATTAATTGAATATTCTTCAATACAATTTAAATAATTAATATATTAAAGCTCTACGAATATTTAAGTTACAAAAATTGTAAAAATTTAATAACCTCCGTATTGATTTACAACCTTACAAAATTGATAAAAAAAAAACCTTGACATTACAACTATTTACACAACTGAATAAATTATTAATGTTACTGAAGCCAACCTCAATATACAATTAATGAATTAATATTCATAGCACGATTACTCAACACATTAGAATGTGAAAAAAATCAATGTTTTTGAGAATTTTTTGTTGTCAAAGTTAAATAACTTAAATTTGATATTGATATTAAAAAACTTAATTAATAGTTGATTAATTTTCAAATTTCTTTGAAAAATATATTAAGTTTCTTTCCAATTAATTTAAAGAGTATAAAGTGAAAGGCTAAAGAAACACTGAAGCCACATGTGCCGTAAAAATTCAAATAGTCTACAAAGTGTTGGAAAAGGAAGCTTTTTCGAAATATCAATAACTTCAAAACCTTTCGTTTTTTAAGGAATTCTTAAGTGTAGAGTGTTTCAGTGTTGGTTTCAAATTCATTTAATTAGGTCACAAAAAAAAAATGTTTATATAAAGCATATATAAATTTATGTAGTACATCAGCCGGCACTGAGAAATTGTATAATTTTTCGGACACACATTTGAAAAACTAATGGAAAAATAACAGTGATTTGTCAATACAAAAAGAATGTATTTTTTCGCTGTAATTTACATATAGGTATTCAATTTATTAAAAAAATACTTTCTTCGCTAATATCATTACAGAAATACATTATAAAATAGTCTTATACTTATCGCGTCATAAACTTTCATTTTGCAGTATTGCTTCAGTTCACAAAATTATATTGAATAAATTACATTAACTTTCGATTGTATTGAAGGGTGCCAGCAAACCAATAATTCTTTGATTCAAGATTAATGAACCCAGTAGAACCAGATTTAAGACATTAATGCATATAAGATTATTTTAACTATTAGCTTTATAATTCTCATATCCAAAGAGATCATTAATTTGTTTGCATTATGAAGCTTCATATAATCAATCTAACTTATTTTAAATTTTATTAAATTTTAAATTTAACAACAATTATTGTAATTAATTTAATACAACTTGCTATTTTTAATCAAAAAATATGAACTAAAGAGAAGTTAATATCAGAGAAGAAGTGATTTTAAATATATACAGAGTGAACAAAATTAGGCTGACTGATGTAAAACGTTTATAACTTTAGTATTTTTAATATTTTATTAGATTTCAGTCAAAGTCAGTCCAAATTTACCCATCATTTATTATTCTCATAATAGGTATCCTAATCGGTCATGAAGTTAAAATTGCCAAGAGGCTGGGTGGATATTTATTAGAGGATACCACCATATTGCGGTAGTTGGAAATATAGATCACATGCTCTGCGACTGCCCAACTGAGTTATCCTAAAAAAATATATTTTTTGAAGTAATTTGAGACAATCCCCATAATTGCATCTTCATAATATTCTTGAGTACAAGAACCTGGATTCAGTAGGGGCAAAACGAATTTTGTTAAGCATCAGTACGTGAATTATCTCCTTTCATTGGCTATTAATGAGCCCAAATAACCAACATTAATTAAAAATTTAAAAGAAATTAACTTTATAAATAAAATTTAATAATTAAATTTAAATTTACATCCTCGTCAAGTAGAAGTACAAACATTCTCGTCATATTTAATTCTTTAAAGTTTGAAACAATATATTTTTTATTTTGTCTGTTTTGGAAAATTCATCTTTGAAATTATTCAATAAAAGCAGATCTTTTCACAGTAGAATTTCTGAAACTAATTTTGAACTTTCGTATGATATTTCTAATAAAATAATTACCGGAACAGGAAACAACAAGTTTGTAGTTACATTTAATAAAAAATAAGAAATAAAGTTAAAAGAAATTACAAATTAGTTTTGAAAGAAAATAATTTTATTTAAATTTTTTATTTACAGATCAATTTTAAGAATTTAATTTTTATATAAAGTTCCTTCTTGACATTGAATCCAGTAGAATTCTTACAAATTCTTAATTATAATTTGACATAAATATTATGAGAAATTTTTTTGAATTTCATTATTTCATTACTCTACAAAAATTTGACTTGAATTTTTACAAGGTGGAATGAATGATTAGGCTACGCTAAGGCGGGTCGCGGTAAGGAAATAAATATAAAAGTATATGCTATTATTGTGGATGACATGAAGTTGTAAGTGATTCAAGGATGAGCTGAGATTAAAATGTTATGTGGGTTTCATACGAAATAAGTTGAGAAATCGTCTAAGTAAGCGATGAAAACGTGGGTGCTTCTATCTAATGTAATATTGTTTGTAATACTAAAGTATATAATGTAAGTTATTAAAGTATATAATGTAACGCTTTTCAGATATACAAAAAAAAAAAATTATTCGTCATTAATTTCCTTTTCTAAGCAAAAAGTGTACGTTATTAAAGTATATAATGTAACGCTTTTCAGAAATACAAAAAAAAAATTATTCGTCATTAATTTCCTTTTCTAAGCAAAGTGTTTCGCGTATACAATTTCATTCTCAGAGTTTAATCCAAACCTGTTTATAAATTATATGTAAATTTATTGCATTAAAACAAAGTTTGAAATAGCTAGATGAATATATAGAATTGTAATTTATGTAACTTATTATTCGTTTTAATGATTTTTAGATTTCTTGGCACGTTTTAACTTTAGTACCAACATCAATAAAATAAATACTGGAAAAATGTAAAAATAATACTGGAAAAATATAAATTTGTCATAAAAAGAACTGAATAACAAAATTAATATCAATATTTAGCATTTTTTATTTTTTTGCAATGTTTAACAATTTTTTCAAATGAGAGATTTTATTTTGATTGTAATTTTATTTTTATAAATATTATTACATTGTGATCAAAATGGGTTCGAAATTGAACTGTGTATGACACTAATTTAGAAAGGATACAACTTTTAATATCTGGAATTAATTAAACTTCATAATCATAATATATATATATACCTAATGTTTATATGTTAAAGTAATAAATTTTAATTATTTTATTTGAATTCAATGAACAAAATATTTCCATATTTTGGGGAGCATCCATTTACTTATATTTTAAATTATAATAACAAATATTTTATATAATTATTCCATATTCATCAAAATTTGAAGCTGTGATATAGCAACTTATAGTTCATTTATAAGAAAAATTTATCAATTTAAATTATTTTTAAATTAATTTTAATCTTTACGCCAAAATTAAATATTTAATACTGTCGCCATGTTGATCTTACAAAATTTTTCTGAAGAATGACGAATGTGTGAGAAACAATACCATACACAGTCACACATGTTGTCATACATACCGAAAAATCAAATTTGTTTAATTTTTATCAAAGCGCTTGACGAACTGTGTGTCACACCGACAAACATGCCCATATACGATGAAATCTGCATGACAACATTGTTGTCCCACTCATGTTGGACAACATCTGTGATATAGTATATGGGGCCTTTTACGTGAGACAAAATACATTAACAAATTTAGTAAATATATTTATGTAATACAATTTCTATATAGTTAGGACGAAATTTATTGATGTTTGTTTGATACTCTACAAATATAGTCAACTTCTTTGTAACAATTTCGAAGGTGCTGTGTTTTTTTAATTCTTGTCCTTATAATTTTCTAATAAACATGATTTTTCCGTATCGAATTTGTAAAACTTTTCCTTCAAAGTATAAAAGTTTTTCATGTTTATAAAACTTAATATAGATCGAAGTTAACAATTTGTGTTCTTGACCAAAATATTTGTGGTGAATGTGGAAATTTAAGGTGAAATTTTTTATTTTTGTATGTTTTTTTGGTAAATATTATTTGAAAATTAATTATCCTTTCTCTTTTAAAGTATATATTTGTCAAAAAAGATTTTGTTTTCATTGATTTACTTTACAAATTTATTAACACTTTATTTATATACTTTAAAGGTTTGCAGCAATTTTTATTATAATATTCAATTGGTATTAATTTTATTTATTAACTAACATCACGAAATATTTTAAATTTGACAAAATAATGAACAACTTAAAAATCAAGAGCGTAAAACTTAAGATGATTACAGTTTTAAATTTAATTTTGAAGTTTTATTTCAATTTAAAATATTATTTATTAACATTTTTCTTTTAAATATTAACTGGGGTGCTAGCAACAGATTTACATTATTTATTTCAGGAGTAAACTTTACAGAAGAGTTTTAGTTACAGTAACTGGACAGTAATAGTAAACTAGTAATAGACGAGCATTTGTCTAAATATTTGTATCAGGTTTTTAAAATCACGAATCCATAAAATGATTTTAGATAATTTGATGTAACTAACATTTTGATGAAATGTTTATTAAATCTTCGAAAACCAATGTTTTCAATATGCAGAAATTCTGGATTTTCATATCTTAAATTCTTATTCATCTAGTTCATAAAAGTTTGCCTATTCATATTCAAGACTGCTAAAATAACCAAAGTAAATCCGTTGTTAGCTTTTAGTCTATATTATTTTATTGAAAAATTCTTAATTAAATTTAGTCTGTTCTTTAATATAAGAGCCTTAGAAATAGATTATAATTACAAATTTTATATTTAAAAATAAAACGATGAATCACTAAAATAAATCAGTAAATTTTTGAAAGGAAAATGTTATATAAAAGTAGTTTTAAAAATATTGGATATGAAAAAATATTAGAAAAACTAAATTTTTCTAACATTTTTTCATATCCAATATTTTTAAAACTCTACTTTTATATACATCGCTTTTACATTTCCACAATTTGGAATTTTCGCGATATAAATTAAAAAAATCTCGCCAAAATTAAATATTTAATACTGTCGCCATGTTGATCTTACAAAATTTGTTGATCTTACAAAATCGAGCGAAATGCTAATTTAGAAATGCTGAAAAGACTTAATAGCATACGTTAAGATATTTATGTGCCAACATTATGGTATTTCGAGTAATAATTAAATTTCCTGAAAGACCAAGAAACATCAATTATTATTAAACATAAATTATTGTGTGTGTCTATTAGTAAAGCACACACAAAAATGTACGACCTTTCGCTCCGAAGTTTAATAATAAACTGATGTTTGACAACATGTGTGACGGTGTGTGAAAAAAAACTTTTTTGCGTGACACACCAAGTTTGATAACATGTGTGATTGTGTATGGGGGCCTTAATAAAAATTGCTGCTAAACGAGCATAGTTTACATACATTTTTTGGTTAGATACAATAGAGAAACAGACTATATGATTGATCTGTAACATTAAAATCTCTTATTGCTTTGGTTAAGGGTTTAAAGACTTTAAACCAGCCTCTAAGAAATAAATGCCGGTTAATCATGCTCACCAATTCCTTTTATAGCAGCTTATTTTATACCACATCTTCTGAAACTTTATTGAATACATGAACTATTTCCGATTCCCTCTATGAACATTTTTTATGCCTTAAAAGTGACTAGTAAAGTAAATTATTGATAATTCTTAGATATTAGGCAAAATGAAATTCAATCAAATCTGAAATTTTCACTAAATTCAAATCAAATAAATTAGCTTAAATAAAATTATAGCTAGAGCGAAATGGTTGAAGAATTTAAGAAAATATTTTTTTATTTAATTGCAATATTTTGAAAAAAAATTCTTTGTAGAAATCAAATAAAAAAATTTAAATGGAATCATGAAATGGAATTCAACTCTTGAAATCTTATTTTTTTAACATTTAATTTATGTTCGCAAACTTTATAATAATTCCTAAGAAAGTAAATTAGAAAGCATGGGATAAATAAATAAAAATGACAAAATATAAAAATTTTCTAAATCAAATTTCAATTTTATTAATAATTCTTTGCAAATATTGAAACTATAAAGGAAATTTTATGAAAACTTTCAATTACATTTTAGATTCTGCAGAAGAATTTTTCAATTTATTTTAATATTTAATGAGATTTTCCTATATTTAATATAAAGTTGCAATTTTTCAGCTTGTGCTTATTTATTATGAATTATATAATTTATAAAATTTCCAGTTGTTATTTTTATTATTTACTTTGTTGAATTTAGTAATAACTATTTTATTTTATACAAATTAATGCTGTTACGAAGCACTTTATGTAAAACTATTTTTTTGATTTTTTCCCACAGATAAATATTCAGATTAATTAAGAAATTTTTTTTTTAAAAATTAAATTTCTGGACTTTTTCGAGAGCAGAGAATTCAAAAATGGTTTCATCGGATATAAGCAGCTTAGTTTCCAAAGAATATTTTATGTATGTTCTCTAGGAGAGCATATCTTTATTATACTATTTCAATTAAATTTGGTATACATATATTAGTTTTGTAATATACTTGAGATTGGCAGTTTTAGTCAGTCCCAATCAATATTTTAAAATACATTATTGGTGTCTGAAAAAGATGTGAAATCTTTTCAGTGTTTTTTTTTTTTTGTGGTAGGTACTATTAATTAGAAATCTATGTTGGCATAAAGCATTGTTCAACCTAACTTCAACGGATCAAATACAAAGCAGATGATCAAGAGTGTTTCTTTCTATGCTGTACAAAATAGATCGATCAAGCAATGTCAGCTGGAGTTTTGCAATTTGTATTGGATCCGATTCCGAGCACTTTAAAAGAATATTAATTAATTCCTTAATTTATTAGGTATTTCTATTATAGATTTCTGTCTTTTTAATACTGAATATTTTGAATTCTTTATATAAAATAGTAAATTCTAGGTCAGTTTATTTTACGGAATACTAAATACTTTTAAATAAAATTAGAATTCACAATCACAAATTTCCCAGCAATGAAGAGTTAACAATACTAATAGTTATAGTGATTGTTTTAATTACGAATAATAAGATTATATAATTTTTCTTCAATTTGCGAAACTTCCTATTCAAATTTGTAATTATATATTGTAATTTTAAATTTAAATAATTTTATTGTAATTTAAATTAAAATATTTTATTTAAATTTAAAACACTTTTTATTTAGTCGTAAACGTATTACGACCATCTCGTCAAATCAATAAAATAAACAATTCAAAATAACTTTGAAAAAAATGTATGCTTTTTAGGCAGAATCTTATAACATTGTCAGAAACATATTTTACATAAGTTTATTTGAATATTTTTGTATATTTAAAATATTCTAAAATAAAATTGGAAAATTATGCGTAATTTATGCTTAACAAAAAATTTGATTCAGAATAATAAGCTAAACTGTAATACAAAATATGAAGAAGTTGAAATTTGTGAAAGTTAAAGAACGCATACATTAAATTAATAGTTTACATACTTATGTGAAAAAGATATTTACATAAATACTTAAATTTATCATTACATGTTGAGTTACTTGTTTTAAAATATTATTATAAAACAAGTGGACTCAAACATGAATTTTTCAAAAATTAAATACTTTTGTACACCTGAAACCAGCATCTAAAGATTAGCAACATTAATAATTGTATATCTTAATGGAACATTGTAATTTAATTATACATATTTTCAACTTGTAATTTTGTATTCCGAAATAAATACGAAAGTACGTCCATTAATTGAGTCTTCTGAAAGTTAATTAAATCATCATATTATAATAAAAATTTTATGATATTAATCTAATTAATCAATTTAAAAGTACCTTAATTATTAGTAATTAAAAATCTTAATATTCTTAATATCTACTCAAAATAGATTTTTATAATTAAAATGTAATTAAATGAAAAAATTATATTTAATTCCTAATTATTAGGGTAATCAGTTTTTGGGGAAGTTAAAAATAATATTTAAATAAAAACAATTTCTCTCCTTCGTTGAATATAATTTGAATTAAATTTATTTATATTTAATTAGAGGTGAAATTAAGTAAAAATCTTTTCACAAAAATGGATAATTATAAATTATAACACCTTAAAATGATCATAATTATATTAGAAAATATTAATATAAAAATATAACGAAATTACATAATTAAAATAGAAATTATTTACATCTTTATTCATGATTATTATATAATTTATTTTATGAATAATTTAATTATTTTTCTTTACCAAAACACTTTCATTAAAATATTAATGAAAAAAAAAATATCTGAATTAGAAATTACCAATTTGCATAAAAAATATTTTTATTTCAAGAAAATTTAAATTATGAATTTTTGTACTTTTTGGTTTCCTTTAAGAAATTAATTTACTACAGAATAGAAAATATATTTTCTATAAAATAAACAATTAAAAAAATATTAAAATGTCAAATATCCTGTTACGAATTACTATCTACTATAAGTTCGTTTTGAAGTCTTAAATGTTAATTATTCATATCGATTTGTAAAATGATTTATATATTTTTTCTGAAATGAAGAAAACTGAATAATTTCCATTCTCATATCCTTTTTAATTTCCTTGTTACTTATCTATTTCTATATTTCGTTCGAAAGTGTTGCTATAGTTTAGCCAATCACTGAAGCATATAAATATTCTGGGTTAGAAACTAAAATTCTATGCTTCGGTCGAAATAGTTGCTGGCTATGTCAGCCGCAAAGGCATATAGAGCGTACGAAGAGGTACAATAAGCATTAGCCCTAGTGGTTCCCTTCTATAAATCAGGCAATCAATCAACAGGCCACTCAATGTTTCGAAATCACGGTTTTTAAATACGGAGAAGAGAACCGAGGATCATATATGTATGAAGGATGTGAAGATAAATGTGAGATGGTCCATCCATCCATCGTAAATTGCACATTTAAAATTTTCTGAATTAAATTCAATTGAATAACAGGAAAAACAATAATTCTTCATAAATATTAATATTTTCATGTCAGTTTTGGTCTATATAAACTTTAAATGTAATAATACAAAGAATTTGTCAAAAGCACTTAAACATATTTAATTTAACCTAATTAATTGCCTAATAAACTATATAATTAATTTCATTGAATTCTTATAATGAAATTAGATTTGGAACGTGTTTTGTAGCTCCAATTGAATAAAAATATTGTAAGAATTTATATTATCAATTAAAATATGAAAGGTTCCATTGAACCCATGTCAAATTAAAAATATTAACCCTAAATTATTAAAAGATAACGAAAATGTAATAAATTATTTATTATAATTAGATCAAAAAATTCAATTTTTCAGATAAATAAAACAAAAAATTTAAATATTAAAAATCTTAACTATCCTATCCCTAGCATAAAATTTAATTAATATCTTTCTAATTAATATTTTATATATTCAATTGTTCGCAACTTATTCTTCACAAATTAATAAACTAAAAACGCTGCTAACTAGAGGGAAAAGATAACTCGTAGTTAAGTTCAACAGTGAAACAGTATTTTGTAATTCCAGATAATTTGTTAAAATTTTAACATCTTTTAAGAAATAAAAATTTCATTGCAATTGCATAGTAATTTATATACCTGGGTAGGTACATCTACAATGATGAAACCAACCTCTGTACCAAATTTGGAATATTTCTGTAGCACAGACCCGCTCAAAATATAGATACCATCTTGTACTGGCAACAGGACGAAGAATGGATGAACCTGTGTACCAATTTCCTTAAATTCTGAAGAGTGGTTCTAGGAGATGTTACTGCGCAGATCAAAATTTTAAGTACGTGTTCGAGTACGCAAAAAAAAATCAAATTATTCTACTATCAAGTCCAATGCAACGCTTATATCATGGTTATTGTAACTATTCGTAATATAGTACATAATTTGATTTTAAAAGTGATTTAACCCTAAAGCGATTAACGTAAATGATAGTTATAGTTACATTTTCATAGTTTAATCAAACATTTATTTATTATATTCAAATTTGTGTATGGTAAGGTAAGGATTGTAAAATTAAATATGAAATTATAATTGATTTGTAATAAAATTATAATTTTTGAAAATCGATTTAGTGGAATCACGAATACAAAATTTAATTAAAAAATTTATTCACATATTCAAAAACTAATTCATTTTTATTTAAATCTGATATAATTTTTAATAGAAATACTTTAATTTTATATGGCCTTTTTTATAGGGTATTCGCTTCAGAAAAGGTATTCGCTCAAAATGGAAAATATCCTAATATTGATCAATACAGAAAAATGGGATTCAATACATTTAATGTTTTATATCATTATCGAAATTCACAAAGAAAATATCGCTATTTTATGTACTACCATTATTAAATTTATAAATGTATCATTATCAAAAATTTTGTAACTTTATTCAAATTTCTTTTATCAGTATTAAATTAAACATTTTCGAAGTTGATTTTATATAAACTTTTGACCCCATCACAAAAACTAAAACTTTTTGAATAAGAAGATAAAAATCTATTGCAAATTTAATATTATGAAAATATTGGAAAAGTTTCTTATCTCATTTTTCTTTCAAGCCTTTTATTTAACATTTTATTTCTTTTTACCTATGAAGCCTTAAAATATATTTTTATTAGTACACTTGGGTTTTTTCCAGTAATATTTACATATAGGGTTAATTTTTTCTATATAAATATATAATTCATATTTACTGTTTCCCTCTATGGAATAATTGTGTAACATTCGGCAGTTCAATAAAAATCATCGTCTCGATGATTTATAAGCTGCAAAATGCAATCTATATCATACAGAATAATTTTATTAGTAATTATTCACTACTTTCAAAATATAAATTTAGGTTATGTTATCTTCAATTTAAATACAAATACAAATATTTGAAGCATCTACTTCAATTTTTATATGTGCACATAAATTTAAAACAAAGGCAATTAATTACATAATAATTAAAAAAATTGAAAATAAAAATAATTTCTTAATTATGAATTTACATTGAAAATGAAATGGGCCCCTCATTGTAATTTCAGAAGACATTTACTTATTTATTTAATGTGGATCTCAGTATAAACTTTAAAAATATGTCGCAGGAGCATGGACTTAAACTGAAAGAATGAATTACTTTTGAATGATTTAAATATTTATGTATTTTTGATGATATCCATTGCTACCTTATTAAATTAAATAAATCATTTAAATTTCAAAGAATAATTTTAATGTATAGTTAAATATTAAATTTCAATATTATTGATAATAACATTTGTGCCACGTGTTTACATTTTTTGATATCATACGTATACACATACACACTTAAATATTAAATTTACTTTTTTCCAATGTAATTTTAATTCAATTCCTTTAAGGATATTTGATTTATGCTTCTTTAAAAACATATTTTAGGTTCATTAACTTTATTATATTACGATGGAAACGATCCAAAACAAGTTTTGTTTTAATTAAATAAATTTTCAATGTAAAATACGAAAATATTTCTTAAAAATTGTTTGCATAGCCTAATTATTTATGATTAAATTTGGGTCTATAAATTTTACCTTATTAATAATTTCTCTTTACACACTTTGGTACTACTACAAATGAAGCCCTTAAAATATTATTGGTTGTAGTCTGTTATCGGTTATCCTCCAGAACTAGTAATAACAAACTAACGCCATTCGAAAGCTAAAACTCTCTAGTTTATTATTCCAGATTTTTAATTACAGTATCCATGTTACTTCGAACGCCTTGAATCCTTCTTGACTTTTCACTTTCTGAAGTGCTTTTATGAATATTTAAAGCATTGTCCATTTGATTAAGGTGGAATAATCGGTTGTGTATTATATCAATCTACATTAAAAGAGACTCTTACAAAAATCAGTCAATTCCATTTTTAAATTTTACTTTGCATATCATACTTCAAAGAATTTAAATAATAATTATATTTTTTAAGGGTTCGTTATATTTAAGGCCGGCTCTCTAAATTTTAAAAGCGTTTAATAAAGCTGGCCTGCAATGAACATAAAGTATTTATTTGAAAAAAGTACAAAAATGTCCGGATTAGAAATTGACCTGTCAATCTAATTCTATACTTTTTTTAAAAGTTATTTGTTATCATAAAGCTTGGAATTTTAAACATAAATTTAGTATGGCAACAATAAAAATAATTTGTTTTTCTAAATCTAAATAATTTCTACTTTTAGAATTTCTTAAAATCTTAGAAATATTGAATATGAGTTTTAGTTAATGCTAATTAATGAGAAATAATTATTATCTATATTAGAAAATCGTTAGATTGCTTGTAAGTAAGGTAAGTACATCAAATTTGATTAGATAAATTAACTTAGTGAACTGAAACTCAGCATTTTCCCTAAATAATGGTAATAAAATTTATTTATTTTATTTTGAAAAAAAAAAAACTTAAAAATATCTTAAAGCTATTTTTCATAACAAATTAATTAATATTCTAAGGTTAATGTTGTATGCCTTCAAGCCATACAAAACATAATGAAAACTGACAGATTTACATATTTTTAAAATTAAAAACAAAATATTAAAAAAACAAAAAGAAAATATTTTTAAAAGTAACAAAACCTCTAAAAAAACATCGAATTTTTAATGATTTGAGAGTTTCAACCTTCAAGAAAATTTATTTATTTTGTAGAAAAATTCATATTTCTTAAAAAATATTTACTTTTCATTTATGTTGATGAGTTTTTTTGTTGTTTTGGTACAGTAAATAATATGCTTATAAAATCTGAAAATAATCTTTTATGTGTATAAACATCCTAGATAAATTATTTTTGAATTCTCCTCAATATTATAAAATTTATTTGGTATCATAAAAATGAAAATTTAACTTAAATTTAATTCAGAATTTTTAAATTTTGAGT
The DNA here is from genome assembly GCA_963920725.1 of Rhamphomyia laevipes. Classification (NCBI taxonomy): domain Eukaryota; kingdom Metazoa; phylum Arthropoda; class Insecta; order Diptera; family Empididae; genus Rhamphomyia; species Rhamphomyia laevipes. The sequence goes on from OY987259.1 coordinate 34,254,235, forward strand.
TGCTTTTAACGATATATGTATAAGAAAGTGCTCAATAACCGTGACAATGATCTCTACGTCATATAATGTGTGGACCAAAATAAGAAATTATACAGCTTACAATACAGGGGAAAATAGAGCGTATAAGCGTACGGAATTGGAGGCGTAAATGTTAAAATTATTCGCATTAACATTTGAAGAAAGTAAATTTCCTGCTACATGATGTTCGCAATTCGTTGTCAAAGTAAACGCTTCAGAATATCTCAATGAGATTATAACTTTATCGCATTGCAGAGATTGCGGTCAGTTCATGTTTATATGAGTTTGTTTAGGGTGTTAAAATATTATAATATGTGACAAAATCAAACCAACAATAAAGTTTGCGAATTATATACGAAATTGAAATTATTCGCTGGGCGGATAAACGGAGTGCTTTCACATGCTATTCCGCGCTTTAGATGGGATGTATAAAATTATTTTTAAAAAATCTACCTTTGATGTCTTTATTATGGCTATAATACAATAATCTAAACAACATTGAATAAATACTACGGTAATTGAATTCGTTGACATAGTTTGATATATCTCCAATAATATGGTAAAGAGAAGTCATTGGAAAAATATGTTTTTGTAAAAAACAGTTTGACAATGTATTATTATTGACATACATAGTAGTCAATTAATTTTAACTTAAGATGCCATAAAGTATGGCCTTGCAATAGAGAATTTATAAAAATGCTTCGTTAATATTCTATGTATAAATAAATTTTCATTTTGATTATTCTGGTTCAATTTTATATTAGTTTTTTGAATGGGAAGTTCATGCTTCTAAATATAGTAACACCAACAATTGAAGGTGATTCATTGAAGATAAATTATATATAATAAAATCTATCACATTTTCTAAATGTAATTAATTTTTCATTATCATGAACAAACCAATGACATAAGCACAATTTTCAATTTACATAAACACTACTGAAAATATTAATTTTGTAGTGCAGGAAAATCTAACAATGAAAATTTGCATAGTTTTTCTTTTTTTAGTTAAAAAACGATTGCTTTATTAAAATTGCTTTCATGTTAAAAATAAAATAAAACCAAAAACATTTTAAAGTCAGTTACAATCAAGCCAATAATTTCGAACAAACAACAATAAATTTATTTCTCTATAGGTTTAATAAACTATATAAAAAAAGACCTACTAATCTAAGGGAAGCTCAAAATTCGAATTTGAATAAAAAGTTACGTCCCGAAGATTCAGATTTCAATTCGGAAATTTGACATTGACCCACTTAACTTATCGACCTAAACATTTTATAGTCATCAATTCAATCACGAAACTAATATTTATCAAATTTAATTGAAATTCGGATAATTAGATATTAATGTACAAAGATTTGGAATATTCATCATCGTATAGAAATGTATTCAAATATTTTTTGAATCAATCTTTGATAATCTTTCATAAATTTACTTTTATATATACTTTTTATTCAACTTTACTTCATCGTTAATGTGTCAAATTTTATATTTTCTGACCATTTTCATATTACAACCACGAAATCGATTTAAAAGTCACAACCATAAAAACAAGATGTTAATAATAATTTTTTTAAATTAACTTAGTACAATATTTGAAAATTTAAATATATATTTTAACTTAAAGTAACCTTTAAGTTCTTATTCTTATTATCTAAATATATGAGTTACAAAATATCAAATGTTTTTAACATTGTCTCCATACTCCATCAATGTTAATAGCACCCAATTGTATAACAAAATACAATTTTGTTCCCTTAACAGATGTTCCCATAAAAATAATATCATAATATTCACTTGAAAGTTTTAATTTCATTAATGTTTAGCATAAAAATACAACCACAAAACGAATAATATTAAAAAAATATTTTTATTTTTCAAATGTTTCATTTAACTTAATAATTTTATTATAAATTCTAATCTTTAACGTGTAACTTACCGAAATTTAGGCTGTGATAAATTTACTTTTTACATTTGCTATTAAATTGTAATGAAAATTTTCTCAATTTTCATGTTGTTTTTATGGATAAATTGCTTCAAGGAAAATTCATCTTTCAAGCATCTTAAACCATGGCCAAGTTTGTAATTGTTCTTAGTATAAATATTTTGCGAAATAAATTAATTGTACACATTTGTTACATTTCATTAATTTGAAGTATTAATTAAGAAATTTATATATTAAAAATTTCTGTTGAATTTTGTTTAAAATTAAATAAAAATTTATAAAAATGATAGAAATTAGAATTTCATAAATTCTCAAATTGAAGAATGAATGTTTTCTATCCTCTGTTACAGACTTAAATGATTACCCAAATATTTATGATAAAATTCCTTAATTAAAATGTTTACGACTTTAAAAGATTTTATTATTTTGTTTGCAAAATAAAATTATTGGTAAAAATTATAATTTTTATATGTGAGTTAAAGAATAATTATTTATCTATAAATATGACAGTCGGGATCAAATTTTTGTTATAAATATTATTTCTGTGAAATAATTTTGTATCAAATAAATTATTAATCAACAATTTTCCGCAACAAAATATACAAGGTAAACTACCAACACATAAAGTTTGACGAATAGGATTATTCGTATCCGAATACACGAATATCTAGACACAAATCCTTATTCAGAATTCCACTAAAATGCTTTTGCGAATAACGAATACTTTCTTCATTTATATAACTAACCTTCATCTTCACTCTAGAGCATGAATTGTGTTTTCGAAAATTTTGAAAACCTTTTTATAGTAACATTTCTAAAATTACATTAAAGATTTTGTTTGATATAAATATGATGTGTCTTTGTCAGGTTCAATAAATATTGATGAAGGTAAACCTAAATAATTTAAAACTTTTTACATAATTATCCTTTTGGAAACATTTTGTGAATATAAGTTTTAGGTGGTGAGTTCCCATTTCCTGAAAATTCTAAATGTTAAATTTAAATTTTTTTATTGAAATTTTGAAATCAATTTAAAATTTAATTAGGTGTTACTTAATTGATAAAGTAAATTTTTTGAATGATGTTTCCTCATAATCGGAACAATTCTGAACATTATTGCTGGGGATATTTTAAAATATATACTAATTTAATTTATTATTTAATTATTTACTATCCTTTATAAAAATATACTTTCATTTGTACTATAAATTGTACTACAGAATTTAAATATCGAAATGTACGAGTCGTAGAATTGAATTGTTGTGATATGAAACAGTAATAGAAGACAGAGAATGAAAATCAAAAATTTGCTTTACGATGCTATTAATGTTCTACTTGATGTTTTCCTGTTTTTGATTTATGTTTGTGTTATAGAGAAAACTGTTGGAATATCAAAATTGGTACATTTTACAGATAACTCATTATTACCTATGAAGATAATATTTCCGAATGCATTGAGAAGATTAATTCTGTTTTCGAAAATTTAGTTTTTCAGTTTCAAATTAATTGTAGAATTAAAATTAATTGTAGATAAAACAAAATGTGTAAAAATAAACGGTGATATAAATGAAAATAATGAACAATTGATTATAGATAGTAAATTTTTTTAATGATGTATTTGGGTAGTATTTATTATATAGAGAATCATCTTTTACTAGTGCAATTAAAATTTATAATACTATAATTAGGTCACATTTTGAATATTGTGCTAGTAATAAAAATAATACCAAAAGTTAATAGTTACACATCAATTTAATCTATGTTGCAAGCTTAACATTGTTTTATCAAATTAAGTATAAATTATTTCCAAAATATTATTGAATATAATTTATGAAATACAACTTATAGATTAAATTTCGTTAATAAAGCAAGAAACAAGAAACATTCTAATTTATAATCGTTTAAAATGTTTAATGATTTCTTTAAAATGTTTAAAATGCATGAGAAATGAATGGAAAATGTATTTTTCTTTGAATCGTAAATAAATTTAATCTTTTACTTGATAATCGAGTTTTAAATTAATTATTTATAGAATTAATGCCAAGACAAAAAATAAATATTGTACCGAGATTTATTTCAACAACATATTAAGGCAAATATTAAATTCTATAATATAATAATTATATACTAAGTTTAATACTAATCAAATCATACATCTATTTTTTTAAATTACCTATTATTTACCATCCTTTATTATTTCTAACATCTTTAGTGCCTTCGTTGTTTGTTTTAAAAATTCATCTTTATATTTCCAAAGAGTTTTATCCACTACTGTATTATTCTTATAGTATTTGCAAAGGTCTTCGACCTCTATTGGACAAACTTGTCGATAATGTGCCAAATGAGCAAATTCAATATTTACTTCAAAATCATCACACCAATCGAAACAAGATATTGGATAATCATTATGTACACATTCAACTAATTCTGTACTGTGAAATGATTTAATTGAATATCCTCGATCAGAATGATTGACTGGCCTAATAATATGTTGCAAATAATGTAAATACTGTGGAATGTTCAAATCGAAAGTATGATTATTCTGAAGATCGTCTGAAAAGTAAATATTTCGAAAATTGTAACTTGCATAGTTGTTGTTATAATCTGTTTGATTATGTTTTATTCGCTCCAGCATATCGAACCAAGATATATCTTCTGTATATCTTGGAATAATTATTTCATCAGTATCCATAACAGCTATATAATCGTATAAATAAATATTTCTGTATAAACAATCGTTCAATGATATAAGCTGAGTACCCATATTCGAAGGTACACCTCCAGGTAAAGTCAATCTGACAATTTCTAAAATTCCAGATCGTTCATAATAACGAAATATTTTATGTATATTTCGTGTTACATGATATTCATATATGAAAATTTTGTCAGCACCTAAAATTCGAATTAATTCAATCCATTCAATTAATCGTATTGCCGTATTTTCTTCTTCTACAGTAAAATTTAAATCCTTAACACAGACAGCAAAAGGTTTCTTTATCTCTCCATTAATTTCAGGACGAAAATTCGATATTTTCAGATAATTTTCAGCTTGACTACAATTTTTGGTATTTAATGAAACGCCATTAGGTATTTTTTGATACTTATTAAAATTATATGGACATCTTATCACATAAGGAATATAAAGTGCATACAACCCCCATCCTTTATACGCCATAATATCATATAGAATTTTTTCGCTATCTATTGGTTTCTTTTCTCCACTGAACCAGAATTGACAGAATGTTGTATCATTTTGAAGTTCTGTTCTATTTATCAAGGCAATGATACGAATAGATGGTCCAATTTTCGATCCCTTTCTATCATCGTAATACGCATTATATAGTTTAAATAGGCCATTTGGCGTCGTCAGAGTTTGCCAGTGTATATTATCAAATTCAATATCAGGAATATTATAGGTTAATGTAGTTAAATTATTTTTTTTATTGTAATATACATCTAAATAATTGTCATTTTGTAATTTGAAAATGACATATATTAAAACTGACCATGCCGATAAAAATAGTATTATCTTAATATAATTTCTTTGAGGCATCATAATATATTAAATAAGATTATAATTATATTATTCGCGTTCTTCACGTACAATATTTACAATCTATAAGAATTTTATTAAATAAAATTATTCATACTATAAAGTTAATAATTTTATAAGACACTTTCACACTAAGAATGCTTGATGAAAAACTTTTAAGAAAATTATTTTTTGTAAAGTAAAATGCATTATGTAAATTTATTCAATTTTAATTTAATTTAATTTAAAGTTGACCATAAGTATGAATATATTCATATATATTTAGGTTTAGCATCATGAAATAAGAAGAAAGAACACATTAGAAGTAATTAATACACGAGCCAACCAGCAGTAGCACTATGTTTAGGTGTAGTATCATGAATTAAGAAGAAAGAACACATATAAGAAGTAATTATTACACGAACACATAAGAAGTAATTATTGATCTCAATATCAAAATTTTCTTAATGAAATATAAAGGACTTTGCACGTGATACGCGAACTGCGAATTGCGAACAAATCAATTATTCCATGTTTAATTAATTTTTTTTAAATAAATTTCTTAAATAAAATGCTTAAAATTAATTAATACACATACACATAATGCTATCAAAAAAAATTTAATTATTTTATGAAATTTATGAAAATAAACTATTTTTTGTTTTCTGCGAATTGAAATATCTAGTCGCGAACTGTCAATCATTATTCGCGATCAACTCGCAATCCACATTTTTGCGAATAAAAAATTCGCTCGTTTTTAAGCTCAAATTTGTTTTTTATGAAATATTCACAATTCGCAGTTCGCGTTTCATTTGAAAGAATATTCCAAAATTGCGAATATTCGTAATTAGCAATTCGCGTTGCGTATCATGTGCAAAGTCCATTAGTATAGTTTAATATTGAATCCTAATGCTTGAGTTACATTGTCGCTTTCATCACGCATTTTAAACGCGTTCGAACGCGGTCTACAAAAAGGGTAGATACAATAGAAAACGTAGATATGGTAAATAACAACTGTTTACATTTTTTTGACAGAAAAATATTATTTCTAAATTTAATTTTTTAAATTCTTAAATTCTTGAATTTAAATTAATAAAATACCTTTTGAAATTTTGAATTGAATAGAATTTTTTTTTTTTTTAATTTTTAAATTTTTCTATATTTTGACACTGCAAAGCGCGATGAAAGCGAAAAAATTAAAAGTTGGCCAACTTTTACGTAGGCTACATTTAGACTGCGTGCATTGTAACTACTCTCATACAACTCCATACATTTTAACTTTATTTTGACAAATGTTACGTCTAGAAAGCGTCAATTGTAATCGCGGTATTAAACCTCGAACAGAATCAACGCAGAATACATAACGCAGCCTACATAAGAAATGACAAAAAAGCTAAAATGTATGAAAATATATGAAACCGATTATAACAAACGCAGCGCCTCGACGCAGAATCGAGAGAAATGTTTATTAACTTTTAACTTTTCCCGTAAAAACGCTGGTGAATCTAACGTCAACATTATAGGTAGAAAAATATTGTTAGTGTAGCAAAGTAGCAAAACTACTTTGGATTGTGTTCGATAAATATTTTATCTGTGTTCGATAAATAGTAGGCTGCGTATTCCTTATATATACTGCGTTGATTCTGTTTGGGGTATTAGATGTAATAATATTTTCTATTTCCTAAAAAAATTTGTCAACTAGGAGGACGACATAACTCGTAGTTATATGTGTAATAGTGTTTTATAATCAACAGTACCTTTGTAAGAAAGTGAGTTGTAAAAAATACAATTTTCTGTATTTTTGTCTTTTTTAATAATCTGGAAGACAATAATATTATTAAATGAATGATATTTCATAAAGAGACATACGTTTATCAATTTACTTGCAAAAGTAAAGAATTGGTAAAAAATTACGGGTAATTTATGGAAAATAACAGAAATACCGTGTTTTTTTAACACATTTTTCTGTATATACTAGATAAAAAAAAGATTGTTTTTTTGGTCAAAGAAATTTAAAATTTGATCTAGATAAAAAAAAAGATTTTTTTGAAAAAAAATTGATCTTTTTGGTCAAAGAAAACTAACATTAATAAAAATTAACACTGAATAGTGGAAATATTTTTTAGTAGTATAGTGATAGTGAAGAAGAAAACCAAAATAAAAGAAAATTATACATCCAAAGGAAGTCAATTAGAGACATCTCTAATGTGTTGGATTTACCACATAAAAAGTAATGAAATATATTTTTTTTTATATTAACATAATAATGCAACTAAATATTATCTTTAGTTTTAGAAAAAAAATTAGACTGTCAAAAGATGCATCTTGCAAAATTCATTATTTCTATTAGATGTCCTTCTGTCGGCGTAAATGTTATATATTTATTTAGACCACCACCAGTTCCTGCCATTAACTATTTATTTATCCGCTTTTTTGATTTTATATGGACTTTGTAATCAGGCCATACCTATTAAAAGTAAATATTTTAAAATTAAAATAACGTATTTTAAATTTTATTTACCGCCAAAATATATATAAAAAACTTACAAATGGTGGATAGGAATATTTTTTAATTAATAAACAATCATAATATATTAAATTATACTTACATTTTAAATAATATAAATTTGTTATTTTTGTTAATAAATAATATTAAATTTAATTTTTTTTTATTTATACACAAAATTGAAGAAAAACTAAAAAAAACACATTCGATAACAAAATAGTTATCGAATGAAATTTTTGAAAATTGATACGAAAGTAGGAATGTAAATAACTCGGAGGAAATAACTCGTAGTTATGTGTAATAGTGTTTTATAATGAACAGTAACTTTGTAAGAAAGTGAGTCGTAAAAAATACTACCATGTAAAAAATTTCACATGTTTTAAGGCATCTTTTTAAGACATTGAAACTACCGACACCAAATATAATTCGGTAAATAAACTGCTCCCATGAACCCACTGAAGATACCGATCGGAACTTCAGGAGCATTAATTAGATCACAAAATTGTATGTTAAAGTTCATTGAAATCGGGTAAGATTTACTGTATTAGGTACGTATTGAACTTTATGTAAGCATGCCGGTTATGTAAATTGATTCGATTCGAGAATCTATAGGGTTTTAAACGGATTAGAATTTTCTCGTATTGCCATTCCGTATTACCAAAATAAGGTGGATTATTTAATAGGTAATATATTTCTCTTCGCAGTCATACCATTTATCAATTACAAGTATAAATACAACCAGTTACATATGTATCAATATTTGTTTTTATTTGGTAATGCTAACTCAAATTTTATTTTGAATAAAAGTTCGAACTCTTCGATTCGATTAAATCTTACATGATAGAAAAATTAAAACCAATCGAACAATCATCCAAAAGTATTTCGATAAAATGGAAACGTACTACATAATTAAGTGAAAAACATGTAGGGAATCGTGCAGAATTTAGTCGCTGTACGGTTTTCGTAATTAGTCACTGTAATGTGTACTCGGATGGAAGACAGAAATCTATGAAAAATAATTTTTCGTTGAATCGTACATAAATTTAACCTTTTACTTAACAATCAGACTTTAAATGAATTATACTATAATAGCTATGGCTTTCAAATCATTTCCAAAAGTGAGTAACGAACATTTTATCCAAATAGAATTGAAATATTGTATGATTGTGTCGTGTACAAAATATTTGATAATATATTACAAAAAAAAATTAACTTTATTAAATTTTATAATATAATTATATACTAAGTTTAATACTAATCAAATCATACATCTATTTTTTTTTTAAAATGACCAATTATTTACCATCCTTTATTATTTCTAACATCTTTAGCGCTTTCGTTGTTTGTTTTAAAAATTCATCTTTATATTTCCAAAGAGTTTTATCCACTACTGTATGATGCTTGTAATAATTGCAAAGGTCTCCAACTTCCATTGGACAAACTTTTCGATAATGTGCCAAATGAGCAAATTCAATATTTACTTCAAAATTATAACACCATTCGAAACAAGCCAGTGGATAATGGTTATGTACGCATTCAACTGCTTCTGTACTATGAAATGATTTAATTGAATATCCTTGACCAGAATGATTGACTGGCCTAGTAATATGTTGCAAATAATGTAAATACAGTGGAACGTCCAATTGCAAACCGTGATTATGCTGAATGTCATCTGAAAAGTAAATATTTCGAAAATTATAACTGCCATAGTTTCTGTGAAAATCTGTTTGATTATGTTTTATTCGCTCCAGCAAATCCATCCAAGTCATATCTTCTGGATATCTTGGAATAATTATTTCATCAGTATCCATTACAGCTATATAATCGTACAAATAAAGACTTCTGTATAAACAATCGTTCAAAGCTATGAGCTGAGTAGCCCAACTTGAATCTACTACTTTTGGTAAAGTCATTCTGACAATTTCTAAAATTCCAGATCGTTCATAATAACGAAATATTTTATGTATATTTCGTGGTACATGATATTCATATATGAAAATTTTGTCAACACCTAAAATCCGAATTAATTCAATCCATTCAATTAATCGTATTGCCGTATTTTCTTCTTCTACAGTAAAATTTAAATCCTTAACACAGACAGCAAAAGGTTTCTTTATACCTCCATTAATTTCAGGACGAACATTTGAAATTTTCAGATAATTTTCTACTTGATTAACATTTTTTGTCATTAATGAAATTCCTTCTGGTATTACTTGATACTCAGTAAAATTATATGGACATCTTATCACAAATGGCATGTAATGTTCATACCATCCCCATCCTTTATACCCCATAAGATCATACATAACTTTTTCGCTAACTATTGGTTTCTTTTCTCCGCTGAACCAGAATTGACAGAATGTTGTATCATTTTGAAGTTCTGTTCTATTTATCAAGGCAATGATACGAATAGATGGTCCAATTTTCGATCCCTTTCTATCATCGTAATACGCATTAAATAGTTTAAATGGGCCATTTGGCGTGTTCAGAGTTTGCCAGTGTTTATTATCAAATTCAGTATCAGAAATATTATAGGTTAATGTATGCAAATTAATTTTTTTATTGTGATATACATCTACGTAATTGTTAAAGTCATTTTGTAATTTGAAAATGACATATATTAGAACTGACCATGCCGATAATAATAGTATTACCTTAATATAATTTCTTTGAGGCATCATAATATATTAAATAAGATTATAATTATATTATTCGCGTTCTTCACGTACAATATTAACAATCTACATATAAGAACTTTAAATAAAAATTTTCATACTATAAATTTAATAATTTATAAGACACTTTCACACTAAGAATGCTTGATGAAAAACTTTTAAGAAAATTATTTTTTGTAAAGTAAAATGCATTATGTAAATTTATTCAATTTTAATTTAATTTAATTTAAAGTTGACCATAAGTATGAATATATTCATATATATTTAGGTTTAGTATCATGAAATAAGAAGAAAGAACACATTAGAAGTAATTATTACACGAGTCAGCCAGCAGTAGCACTGCTGACTGCTTGCTCTCAATATTATATTTAAGAGATAACGAATTCTTACATGTTTTTTTTGTCAGCAATTTAACTTAAAAAATAAATTATCTTTAATCATTAACCCGACAATTATTAATTGAACCTAAAATTAAAATATAATTTAATAACCAAAAAGAAATTATTTACTGGCCTTTTTTGGCTACGTCTATTTCGTTTTCACTTTTCTCTAACAAATGGAGGAAGAAATAATCTTTACTCACATGTATAACAGAAATAATTAATAGTCGAAATTACGATATGGTAAATATGACAGATGAATTGAAGGTTTGGCAACGATATTAGTTATTAATGTGGGTATAGGAACCGTAAGGTTTGAAATTGTAACTATCACAACCCGTAAAAATTAAGAAAAATTAGGGATATCAGATAACTCATTATTGGATTCCATTTCAACAATGCTTTAAGTCTAGGAGTGTTTTGTAATTAACAGTAGGTACATTTTTAACAAACAGTGTTTGTTAAAAATTAATATGTGTACCAAATTTCACTGAAATCGGATGAAGTTATTAAATTCTCTAGAAGTAATCTTCGAAAAACTAAGCTGCTTTAATAATAGTTTCTTATGAACCACTAAAGTTTAGGTTACAAATTTCAGAAACACCAACTAAGATAAATAAATCAACCTGTTTGTGAAAAATCAGTGAATTCGGGTGACAATTACTGTATGATATATCGATGGCCCCGAATACAACTACCATATGTCGACTTACAATAAAAGTTTTCCCTGCTACTACAGACCCGCATAAGCCATACGCACAAACACATAAAGTTTCTATAGTATTATCCCACATAGTTTTTAAGTTATAACCCGTTGTTTTATTATGGTATATTGTAAAATTAGAATCCAAATATTGTATTTTGAATTACTATAATTTGGTTGGGAGGACAAATATGTTAAGAATAGTTACAACATTAAGCATACTAGAAGTAGCTATCATATGTGCAGTTACAATAAAAATTCAAAAATATTAACTATTGCAATTTGACTTACAATAATACTAGTAGTTATTGAAATTTTAAAAACATTTATGTAACTATACTTACAATGTTTATCGAATAAAAAACAAATATGGCAATTTAACATATCATAATAGGCCCTAAAAATACAATGATTGTATGTCTACTTACATTAAATTTTGGATATTACAATTATTGTAATAATATAACACATAATAATCGCGTAATTTTAGTAAACGGCAAGTTGAGTTACAATAGTTGTGTTGCAATTTTGAAATTTTGTAAGTACAAAATTATTTTTTTAAGCACCATAATTAATTTTTTTTCTTTTTTTTTGTTCGGGGAACAATGTGAAATTAAATTTGGCAAATTATGCTTTTTATTTCAAGAGCCTAGCTCCAGTATTAAGGATTTCAGAAAGTATTTTAGCTCTCCTGAAAAACGCTGTTTTTGACTTACTATAGTTGTATTCGGGGCCATCGATATAATATATAGCATTAAACTTATTAAATATAATTGGGGATTTTAAATAGACGTACTGAACTATACTGAATTTATATACTACAGGAACCAAGTACATAAGAAAACTTTAATGTGTGTCAAATTTCATTCACACATAATGAAAAATTACTTAATAAAAATTTAAATTAATTATATAAAAACTTAAATTCTATAATTCCGTATCTCAATACTTTATAGTAAATTCATTTTGTCATTTACTTATAGAATTTATAACCTCATTTTACACATTTCTGCACATTTTACAATAAAAATGACTGAGTTTTTTGACCTATAATTGAACGAATTCTCAGCGTTACTCACATATAAAATTGTGATATTAAAGTATACTCTTTTCAAATGGGTCTTATAATTTTATGGTGATCATTTTTCCCATTTAATTTCTACATAAAAGATTTTCCAAAAAGGGATTAAAATACATTCATGACTAGAATTTTAAAATTTAAATTAAAATTAACAAGTAAATGTTAAATTTAAATTAAGGAGATAATTTAATATAATATTTTATAATTGTTTTGTTAATAAATTCCTTCAAGTTATCCAGGAAGAAATTTCCCAAAACTGATTTGGTATAAAATCATTTATTACTTTCCTTTTTACTTTCCTTTTATTGAATTCACAATTCATGTTTTCCTCACCTGGGCATAGCTCCTAAACGGCTTTACCGATTTAACTCAAATTTGAAACTTAAGCTCGTGTTATTAATTACTCGGTACTTTAATAACTTTTATGGCCCTTCGAGGGGGCGGGGGGTTGGGCCTATTTTCTAAAAAGTCATGTGGGGTATCAAATTAAAGGTCTTGATGAGTACATCTCGTTGGGTAGTGTTTCGGGCAACTAGGACCTAGTGGGGCCCCCCAAAAATGGGGCCCAAAATGAAAAAAAATCATGAAAGGTATCAAATTAAAGGTCTGGAAGAGTAGATATCTTTGGGGTCAGTAAAGGAAGTGTTTGGGGGCAACGCGGGTCATGTGGGGCCTGAAATTATTATTAATTTCCTTTTATTAAATTTACAATTCATATTTTCCTCACCTGGGCATAGCTCCTAAACGGCTCAACCGATTTAACGCAAATTTGGAACTTAAGCTCCAGCGTTTACCCAGTCGGTGCCACATAATTTTCAGGGCCCGGCGAGGGGGCGGGGGGTTGGACCTATTTTCAAAAAAGTCATGTGGGGTATCAAATTAAAGGTATTGATGAGTACATCTCGTTGGGTAGTGTTTCGGGTAACTAGGACCATCTGTGGTCCCCAAAAAAATGGGGCCTATTTTTAAAGAAGTCATGTGGGGTATCAAATTAAAGGTATTGATGAGTACATCACGTTGGGTAATGTTTCGGGTAACTGGGACCAAGTAGGCCCCCAAAAAATTGGGTCAAAAATGGAAAAAAATCATATGGGCATCAAATTAAAGGTCTGGAAGAACAGATATTTTTGGGGCAAGTAATTGTAGTATTTGGGGCAACAAGAACCATGTGGGGGCCTGGAAAATGGGGCCCAAAAAAATCATGTGGGGTATGAAATTAAAGGTCTCGATGAGTACATATGGTTGGGTAATGTTTCAGGTAAAGAGCGCCATACGGGGCCAAAAAATAAAAAAATAAAAAAATATACATATTAGAGATTCAGTAAAGGTAAAGTATAGTAAAAGGGAAGTAGACCCCTTATAAATATCATTCTGATAAATTCTATTAAGTCTCATAATTAATTTTGATCAGTTATACTTCCCTTTATAAAGGGTCTACTTCCCTTTTACTATACTTTACCTTTACTGAATCTCTAATCTAGTACGTTTGCAGTTAACCCTACTACAATTGACCATTACTGAAACTCTAGATACAAGAACGAAAGATTATATAATTTTAGTATTATTTATTAGTTTTTAGTCGCATATTATTATTTATAAAGGAAAGTATTTTTAAAAAATGTTTTTTTTATTTATTTATTTTTTTTTCAATGAATTTTTTTACTGCCATTTTAATCTTGTTTAGTCATAATTTGAAAGGTTTAGAATAGAACTAAACTAATAGAACATTAAAGTTCGTAAAATTTCGCGTTTAAATATATTATAGTATAAAATTGTATATAAATAACGATAAAAATAAAGTTGGATCTATTAGTAAGCTAATTTAAATGAGTCTATTGTAGAAAAATACTTTTCATTAGATTACAATAATTTTGCAAAGTAATTGAACGAACATATAAATACATAGCTAATAATACGCTTTTGTGTCTATAGTTTTACATAACAGTTTTAATAGATTTTTCACCTAAAAGATTAACCTTTGATTAACCTAAGCTAAATAACACAAAAAAAAAGGTAAGATATTTCAAATACATTTGAGGACAATTTCCAAAACCTTTTTATAGTAATAGTAACATTTCTAAAATTACCTTAAAGGTTTTGTTTGATATAAATATGATGTGTCTTTGTCAGGTTCAATAAATATTGATGAAGGTAAACCTAAATAATTTAAAACTTTTTACATAATTATCCTTTTTGAAACATTTTGTGAATATAAGTTTTAGGTGGTGAGTTCCCATTTCCCGAAAATATTAAATGTTAAATTTAAATTTTTTTATTGAAATTTTGAAATCAATTTAAAATTTAATTAGGTGTTACTTAATTGATAAAGTAAATTTTTTGAATGATGTTTCCTCATAATCGGAACAATTCTGAACGTTATTGCTGGGGATATTTTAAAATATATACTAATTTAATTTATTATTTAATCATTTACTGTCCTTTATAAAAATACACTTTCATCATTTGTACTCCAGAATTGAATTATCAAAATGTACCTACGATAAAAGCCTATCGTACATTCAAAACATTATATATCACAATTTAAAATTTAATAGTGGAATCTGTTTAATTCAAACTATTTATAATTCAAATTATCTCTTTAATTCAAATTACGAAAACGCCCCGATAAAGTTGTATATAAATTATTATTTTAATTCGAATTTCTTGATAATTCAAACATTTGTTAATTCAAAGTATTTATTAAAAAAAATCAAAGGAATCGTTACATTTAATTCATACTTTACTGACATTTTAAAAATGTTTTTAATTACGCGCCTATAAACTAGAAACGAAAGGTATTTTTTTGTTTTTGATAATTGTGCAGCACACAATAAGGAAATCCAGTCAAAACTTAAATCCATTACATTATGTTTTTTTCCACCAAACTTAACTTCTATCCTGCAACCAATGGATTGCGGGTTAATAAAAGCCTGAAAGGCCATTATAGAAATACGTTAGTAACAAATATTATTGATGTAATCGGGAACGGTAAACCTTTAAAAAAATTAACCCTGCTAGAAGCCATTAATATTGTTTCATCAGTGTGGGATACAAAAATAACTTCTGATATAATTAAAAATTGTTTTAAAAAGGCAGGTTACTGGACACTTCATTTAACGAAGAAGATTCCTTGCCACTCAATGAGTTTTTAGAATTTGAGCAACGTTTTCAACATTTGAAAATGATATGCAACCGAAGAAGACTTTAATACTTATACCAGTTTTGACGATGCTGTTTTAACAAGCGATTATTTGACTGACGAAGAAATCACCGAATATTTTATAAATAATACTGCGATCAACGACACAGGTGAAGCGATGGTACCACAAAGAGAAGATGAACAGTCCGATCAAGAATCTACAAGCTTAAAGAAAATATCACATTTGGAAGCGAATCAATATTTGGCCAACTTGCGTTCTTTTTTCATGCAAAATGAAAATTTTCTTTTCACTTTTTTACTTCATTGAATACAATGCAAGATTATATTAGTAAATTATAAAATTCTCCTTTGAGCAGTTAGTTTTAATAACATTTATATTAAATTAATAAAATAGTAAATGTTTAATTTTAACCTTACAAATACCGTATTATTATTACTTTTTATAAACTACTTTGATTTGTCATGAAATTTTATTTTTCAATAATTCAAATTTCTCTATAATTCAAATATTTTTTCGGTCCCTTGCGAATTTGAATTAAACAGATTCCATAGTTTTTAAATTTATAATTCATGAATATAATCCGAAATTTGTAATAGTAATCTAACATAGTAGAGCACCAAAATACAGTACACAAACGGCACTTCTAGATAATTTCAATAAAAGTAATTAATTTTGAAAACAATTTTAATCTATTACCAAAAACTAAAAATGTTAATTTGATTGAATGAATAAAATTTTTAAAGTCCATAACTTTCTAATGACATCACATAAAATTTACAATTTCAAAGTTTTGTTTATGGAATTTGAAATTTTGACCATTTTTAGAATTGATTAATTAAATATGTTAATAAAAATAAATAATTTTTGGTTATCCTAGGAATGTAAGCTAGATTTTGATATGAGTTGAATAAAAAACTTTCATATTTAAATTAAACATGATTAAAAATTCGGTATCATTAGAAGAATTAATTAATTAAATAGTTCGTAAGTAATTAATTTATTTATTTGTTGGAGTATTTCTCCACAAGCTTATATATAAATATATGTATAAGCCTCAAAATATTTTCATTCTTTTATGAATGGAGGAAAGTCTAAAATCTTTCTGAATTTACTGAAATAAATTCTGGAAATTAATTTATCAATGGAACATAAATAAATTTGACCTTTTAGTTGCAACTCGAATTTTAAATCAAACTATGACCTTTAAATATCCATTTTATTTTAATTATTTCAAAATATTATACAAATAGAAAAAATGTCAGCATAAGTTTAACATTATATCGCGTACAAATTATTAAATTATTAAATTTTTTGATATACTCTAAATAATAAAATAAGTTCAATACTAGACATATATCTATTTTTTTAAAATAACGTATCAGTTCCAATCCTTTAGAAATTCTAATATCTTTATAGTGTTTAATGTTTGTTGTAAAAGATCGTCTTTATATTTCCATATAGTTTTGTCCACTACTGTATGATCCTTGTAATAATTGCAAAGGTCTTCGACCTCTATTGGACAAACTTGTCGATAATGTGCCAAATGAGCAAATTCAATATTTACTTCAAAATCATTACACCATCCAGTCAAACAAGACATTGGATAATGGTTATGGACACTTTCAACTAATTCTGTACTGTGAAATGATTTAATTGAATATTGTCGGTCAGAATGATTGACTGGCCTAATAATATGTTGCAAAAAATGTAAATACAGTGGAATATCCAATTGCAAATCCTGATTATGCTGCATGTCATCTGAAAAGTAAATATTTCGAAAATTGTAACTTGCATATTTGTTGTTATAATCTGTTTGATTATGTTTAATTCGCTCCAGCAAATCCATCCAAGTCATATCTTCTGGATATCTTGGCATTATTATTTCATCAGTATCCATTACAGCTATATAATCGTACAAATAAATGTTTCTATAAAAACAATCGTTCAATGATATAAGCTGAGTAGCCAAATTTGACTGTACACCTCCAGGTAAAGTCAATCTGACAATTTCTAAAATTCCAGACCGTTCATAATAACGAAATACTTTATGTATATTTCGTGGTACATGATATTCATATATGAAAATTTTGTCAGCACCTAAAATTCGAATTAATTCAATCCATTCAATTAATCGTATTGCCGTATTTTCTTCTTCTACAATAAAATTTAAATCCTTAACACAGACAGCAAAAGGTTTCTTTATCCCTCCATTAATTTCAGGACGAAAATTCGAAATTTTCAGATAATTTTCAACTTGACTACAATTTTTGGTATTTAATGAAACTCCATCAGGTATTTTTTGATACTTATTAAAATTATATGGACACGTTATCAAAAATGGCATATAAGATTCCTCCCATCCCCAGTCTTTACACCAAATAAGTGTATATTGAATTGTTTCGCTAACTATTGGTTCCTTTACATCATTGAACCAGAATTGACAGAATATTGTAGTATTTTGAATTTCTATTCTATTTATCATGGCAATAATACGAATTGATGGTCCAATTTTCGATTCATTTCTATCATCGTAATACGCATTAAATAATTTAAATGGACCATTTGTGGTGTTCAGTGTTTGCCAGTAAATATTATCAAATTCAATATGAGGAAAATTCAACCTCAAATGTTTGGTAAATTCGTTTTGAAATTTAAAAATTACATATGTTAACACTGGCCAAACAGCTAATAGTATAATCGCTTTAATATATTTCAGATTACGAATCATTAAATATATTATATTATTCGCGTTTTCACGTGTAATAAGAATCCATAAGAAATCTTTTAAATGAAGTAATTCATATATTTAATAATTTGTAAGACATTTTATACTAAGAATTCTTGATACAAATTTTTCAAAATATATTCATGTATCATGTATGATTTCTTAAGGAAAATGGCAAAAACCTTAAATATGAATTTTATTTTTTGTTTGTTTTATAATTTTTAAAACTATACTAAAATAAATATACAATAAAAAAAAACACAACAAAAATAAAATTCAACCAAAAAATTAATATTTACTTTTCTTTGCAATGTTTGCTTTATTATTTGACACACCACGAAATTATAGAGAAAAAAAATTTAAAAATTTTCATGCTCAGGAGCATTTTCATGCTAGTCATATTTTTGCTCTTATTGAACGGACATATTGTAAGCGATGACAGAAAATTAAAAATTATTAAAATTATCAGTTTAACTGTCACGGGAGTAAAATCTAGTGGCGCCATTACATCGTGTCGTTAGATAACGTTTCTATCGCGGGGGTGAAACAAATGACTCCATAGCTAATTCTGTGACTGTGAGCATGTAAGGTTATACGAGTGAGTGATCAATATAATTGTTAATGTCAATAAATCTCTAGATCTAGACACTACCGATCAAATTTTGGATTCAAATTAAATCTCTAGATCTAGACACTACCGATCAAATTTTGGATTCAAATTAGGAAAGCGCAAAATCGCTCAGTAATATAAAAGAAAAAATCCTAGTTTGTTTTCCGAAGGTTAATCAAGATACTAAGTCCCAAACCCGACTTTCCCGAACTGGACAAAGTGCCCTAGCTTAGTGTAAATTTTATATCCATACTTTTTTTTAAAAAAGAAATTATTAGGATATGATTTTTATATAGAATTAATATAACCTTTTCGCAGCGCAGCGTCAGCAAATTATTCACAATGCCAACGAAATTCACGAGAAATCTGCATAGTCACATTGTCACGTAATATGTATTCGCAGCGATTCGGAAAAAATAAGTAATAAAAAAATTAATGTAATATTGTAGATTTTCATAAGTAGGTAATGTGATTTGATTAATTTTTATAATAATTTAAGGCTGGGCAACATAGTTTCAATCAGTTCAGATTCGATTCGACTATTTAAGTAGACTGAACACATAGCTATCAATTGCAATCGATTAAATCAAATATTATTTTGTTTTTGTTTTTTTTTAAACTGTCCTTGAGTTTGGATTCGCAAAATTCCAATCATTCCAAACTCTTTCGATTCCCATACAAAATATATAAAGACGACTGAACCGATCGAAACACTTTAATTTTTGATTATGATATAATCGATATGTATAAAAACAAATTTTAATAATTTATATTGTACATTTTGTAATAATCATATTATGAGACGTTAATATTGTATGCGTTAATACTATTTTCAGTAATATTTTTTTCAAATTTTACTTGTTCTATTTACTAAATAATTATTTGAAAATTATTTTAAATTCGCAAACACATTTAACAAAAACACGACTTTTACATACGAATAATTGCAGCGAAAATTTTTCTGCAAAATCGTGTGAAATTCGAGTTGAAATGACTGTAATGTGTTAACATGAGATTTTTGCGCTTTTCGAAACAAAAACACTCCCAAAATTACAATGGCTCCTTTTATAAATATTACTATGTAACTATACCCACTCTTTAGTTAACTACTTTTGATTTTGTAAAAATTCGTCAAGCTCAACTTTGAAGTCTTTCCTTTTTGAAACTATATAATATTACATACCAAGAAATACATAAAAAAAAAATTCAAAATAATATTTTGAGAGAGTGACTTGTACACAATTTTCCTTTAATTCCCCCGATTGCAAACAAAAAGACTTTTATCTTTTGGCTGATTTAATTCTTCCCAAAAGCATAAAAGTATTTAATTCTTCCCAAAAGCATAATAAAAATATAAAAATGTCATTGACTTTACCATTTTTCACGTTACTTTTCCTTGAACTGATACGGATAAAATGGTTGACTAAGGTTGACTTAGGAACATTATTTTGGACATTAAAAGATTTTTTTATCTAAGTAATTAAAAAAGAAAATTTAAAATAATATGCAAATTATTAAAATAATTACGTGATAAAAAATTTAAAATTTTAAAATTTTACACAATTAAAATAATGAAGTAAATTTAGAAGTGTTTAAAGTTCTATAAGTAAAATTATTAGATATTTACAATTCGTATTTAAATTTTAATCTAATGATGATACTAAATTCCAAAGCTTTTTGGAACTGTTTATTAGTTTAGCAACATCATTTTACGTGAAATGACTAACTTAATTGCTCCCAACTTACAATTTAGTAGACAACTTAATAATTAATGCTTTAATTATTAACTTAAATTTTTATCGCATATTTGAAAATTGGGTATATTATTAATTACTGATTTTTATTTTAATGGATGACAATTTCAAGAAACCTTTAATAATGTTAGTTACTTTCGACACAATTAATTTTCTATAATTGTTTATTTTACTAATTTTGGATAGGATATCGATAATCACTTTACAAATGAATTATGTGTAAAATTAATAATTGCAATATGTTATAAAATCTGATTTATAAAGCGCAATGGATGCTATTAATGCAATTCGTTTGTTTATGAGACCCACAAAAAGAAATTTGAATTAGTTTTTTTGTTCAAATTGCTGCACTATTGTCGGGACATATGTTAACGTTGAGAAGTCCCTACCTTGTCACAAGTGTCCCTACTCCAGAAAATCAGGATGTACGAGAACATTATGTTGACTTAATAACTTCACTGAATCTGAAATTTAAAATACCTTATATAAAATTTAAATAATATCATGAATTTCCATTTCTCTCAAAAATGAAAACTTTACTATAAATTATAACTATAGGGAGCATAATTATCACAAAACGCATAATCATAATTTATGCTTTATGGAATACATAAATAAATACATTAATTTTTTTTTTAGGTATGATTTATTAAAAATTTAAAATAAACTCTTATAAAATGGACGTAATTACGTAGAATTTATGAAACATCGAGTTTGTGGTGTGCTCACTTAATATCATATCCAGAATTAGCTAAAATATCAGTTCCATTTTCTACAATGTATTTGTGTGAGCTTGGGTTTTCGTTTATTTAAAACTTTCTATAAAATTATATATTTTTATCAATTTTTGATAAGGGATCGGAGAATATTCTTAACATTTTTTTAGGGGCCGGTAGCTTAAAAAATTAAGAATAACTGATATAGTCAAATTTTCATTTTCAGTAAATGAATGTTTCTATTTATACTTCCAACAATCGGAAACTACTTGGTGGTTACTAATTTATTATTTTTAAAGAAATTTTGCTGAAAAAATTATTTACAACGAACAATATGCAAATTAAACCAAAAATACATAAAAATATTATGTTTTTCACTGTTTATTAAATAAATTGCCAACGGAAATATGTTAAAATTTCGATATTCTAGAAAATGTTATAATAAATACACTTTTTAGTTTTATTTAAATTTTGTTATTAATAGAGCATGAAAATTATCTAATAAAATAAATAAATTTTATGTCTTTTATAGCTACAGAAAATCTAAAAGTTTTTTCCACTAAAAATCACTAATGTAATTCAATATAAAATTTATTTTTCAGTTCAACGAATCGTAAATTCAAAGTATTTAAAAGAAATAATTAAATAAAATTCATATAAAACTTACAATAATCAATAATTAAGAGTAGTAAAAGACATTATTGATGAAAAGTTGTTATTAGTAGCACGTTGACACTATTCACAATTCACTATGATAAAATATCTTTGATTTTAATATGAGAATTTTTCATTACGTGAAAATTAACGTATTAACGTAATTCACAGTATTAAATTGCAGTTAAATATAAAACGTTTACCGGAGCACATCAATTGCTAAATTTATTGCTAAATTAAACGTCATTTACATAAATGTTGCCCAATTTTTTCGAATGTTTATATTTTTAATGTTTTCCATTGCCATATTTAAAAATGATCATCGCCTTCATTCTTTGATTTTAAGTCTATTTACGGGTCTAAAAGTTATGGAATATGAAATGCGATGATTGTTATTCTTGTAAAATAGCTCTTATATATAGGTATGTAAAATAACATATGATAATTTAGTAATCCTTTCTAAACTATCTTAAAACTCAACTTTCCAATGGCAAGAAAAAGGGATTTTTGTTGAGGCGACCAACAATCAATTCTTCTACAACAATCAAATTAAATGAAAATATATTTTATTTATATAGCTATATTAAATTAAGGAAACGTAAGATATTTTTGAATCGCAGCTTTAATATTGTATTCAAGAAACAAAATTCTTCTTTAAATTTATTATTTGCGCTTAATAACAAATTTGTTTTCGCCAATTCACCAAATTTTTTGTTTTACTAGTTTCAATGAATTGTCATTATTTTATTAAATATTCATGGAAATCAAATTTTTGTCCAAATCATTTTTGAGCACATTTCGTAAATACTCAACAGTTTACATATTTTCTGTGAATTTACAATGGATTTTTTTTTATTTTATATTTATTTAATTTTCTTGAACTTTTGCTAAATTATCTTCAGGGATCAGAATCAAATTGCTTTTAATAACTTGAAATAATAATCCTTTTTATTTTAAATAAAATGTGAAAAACATTTATAAAAAGTTTTTGATTCTTTCGAACTCGACATTCAACTACGCGTATAATTATTTAAAATCTTTTCGTATACTAGTTCGTAGTAATCTTTTTTTGGAAATCTTCTGTTTGTTAAAAACTTTTCCAGAAAATTCAGAAAATCTGTGGTATTTAAAAAAAGAAAATCCTTAACAACTTTCAGTTAATTATAAAATTATGTGCTTAAATAATTATGTAAAACGTGGTTATTAAAATTAGTAAATTAGCTTTGTAAACAGATATTTTATTATTTACTTTTCAAATTATGAATGGAAATTCTTTTTATCATATAAATAATTTGGGAATTTAAATATTATCTCATAATTCAAATTTTGTTTTGTGTATTCATATTTTTGTAAAAAAAAATACATACATTTTCAAAATTAATTAATTTATCTGCAATAAAACGACAATTTTATAATTTTCTTATAGGACTTATAGCATTAAAAGTATCATTATCACTTTAATTGGGCTAAAATATACTTAATTGAGTGGTGACATCAAACTGACGGAAGTTTCTGCTGCTGATTACTCAAGATTACTAATTTTTTGGTGAATTAATTAATTTGTTTAAATGTAATTGTAAAATGTGAATGTAAAACTGATAATTTTACACATAATTTTATGGTGTTATTATCTAGGTAATTCTTGAATTGCTAAAAAATGCAATATTCCGAATAAAAAACGTAAATTCCTTTAAAAACAAAGAAAAATCAATTCACGAAAAAAAAATATACTATCCCAATTTTTCACGTTTATTCCTTTAGGACTCTGAAGTTCTAAAATTGTAATAATATCAAAATTCTTGCCCCAAATCCACAAAAAATACTAAAATATCAGATTTCTATTTAACATCGTAAAAATCAGAATTTTCACACTTCCAAAATATTAAAATATTTGTGAAAATTATTTACATAATTGGTAAAGGAAAGTGTTACAAACTTCTAAGATTTAATTTTTTATAATGAAATAAGTAAACAGTAGAAAATTATTTTTAAAGTTCTGTGAAACGTTAAATGCTTTATGACAAGCAATAACGAAAACAAATTAATTATACTTCAAAAAAAATGTACTATAAAAATATTTTCGTAATTGCTTGAATAAATTTATAATTGTTGTAGTTTTGAAAATATTTATTTCATGAAAACAATTTAATTAAATATTTCAAATTAAAATGTTTAAAAGTACCAATTACACTAAAATAAGAATTCAAATAATTTTTTTGGAATATTAAAGAAGCATTTAGTTAGCAAAAGGCAATTGAAATGGATTCAACTCTTTAATCGCAATGTTTCAATAAATTTGAAAGTTGAAATCAGAAATATTTGTATAAGTTCAATATTTATTTTGTAATATTGAAAATAAATAAAGTTAAACTTTCGTTAGATTTGTTATGTTTAGTAAATTTTTCAATAAAAGGAACACAATAATAAACAGGGTTTTTTAAGAATTCAATTTCCAATCATTTTATTAAATAAAATTTTGTTAATGGTCTAGTAAATTTTGATTTTATTGAAAGTTTTATTTAATTTTGATTTAGGTTAAGTAAAATAATTAAATTTTAATTTAATGTAATCAGCCCTTGTCCTGATGGCAGGTTGTCAATTTTGTTATCTTTAATTTTATTTAAAAAAAATAGTTTTTCAGATTTTCAAATAAAATTATTTGTCACAATTTTGTCGTTGGCTTAATCAGTGTGCTTTGTTGTGAAGTATTAGGTAAAATACCGAAACATCAACTTTAAATTCATCTTTAAATGAGTTCGAGTTAAAATTTAGGCTACATCTCGCTTAGGTTAAGAAATGATGGATTTTATTGTTACAGGTTTAAAGAGAAACATACATTTAAACATTTCGGTTTAATAGGAGTCGGAAAATTTGAATTTGAATAAAATTTTCTTTGAGATGAATTTATAATTTAATATAATTTTCGGTTAAATTTTATTTCCATCCTTGTAAAGTTCTAGTTCTTACATAGAAAACTTTTTTAATTAATAACTATAAAAACCAAATTTAATTAGCAAGTTTTTGCCAACTTTTTGAAATGTGGCAAATTATATTTTTCTACATCAAATAGTTTCTTTAAAATAAATGATTGTATTTAATTTTAGTGGTGCCAATTAAATATAATAAAATTTCTTTAGATGTAAAAAGCCATCAAATCCAACTATGTACTTACTATATGCTAAGTAGTTTTATAGAGTTTTTCTCTTTATTTTGGGCTTAATTTTATCAGGATTTATTATTTATATCCTTGCATACATTTAGCTAAATTATATATTTTTTTAAAAAAAAAAATACAGATTTTTTATGTCGCTTATTTTTTTTAAATTTTTCGCAGTTCGTAGTTTGGTTTTATCTTAAAATTATTAATTAATGGTGAAATTTTAATTTCCATAGTTTTAATTAAAGTTAAATTATAATTTGTATGACAATTTCACTTTATTGTCAACTCGATACTAAGCATAAGTTCGTAGAACTGCGGCTTTCAAAATCACCTAATTTTGTCCAAAAATTTATCGGTGGAATTCTTGTTGGCTTCAAATATTGTTATAACTTATAATAGCTACCAACTATTTTAATTATAATTTATAATTAGATTTAACAAGAACGATACTTCCGGCAAATAACAAATCTTGCAAGAAATTTTTTAATACGTTATATAACAAATAATATAATTATGGTATGAATATAATTATATATGGAATTGGTTTCAAGTTTCAATGGAAAAGTGAATTATAATCATACATTATTAGGGTTGAAATAAAGTCATTACATAAGTCTGTTGAATATTATATGCTCAAAAACCTCATAAGTCCAATAGTAAAAAATAACTTTAAAGGATTTCTAATTTTGATTTTTGTTTTTATTATTATTATGAATAGCAAAACTGATGGTAGACATAAGATAAAATAGATTTAAAATACAAATTCTTATTCGTGTCAAGACAATTTTAAGACCAATAAACGATAAAGGACTAAAAATCCTTTGAGAGATCATAAAAATTGTGTGAAAATAAGCATCAATTTTCAGTTTAATGACACTATATACAAAATAAACGAAATTTGTTTCATTGAAAGTCCACAGAGATGAATGATTGATGAATGATCTTTTTTGTATTATTGTTAATGGTAAAAACAAATCTTTTAAATTTAGGATAAAATAATATTAGCTTTCTTTTTGGAAAATGAATTATAATAAAATATATTAAACTTTTAAACCATTGAAAATTATTAGCATAATTATTATTTTTAAAATGCATTACACTGAATCAATTTCGGAGCAGTTCAGACCGCAATCCTATTCAATGAAACCATTCACAGTCCAATCTTATTCACAAATTAGAAGAATACTAATATTTATTGAAATGTAATTCTTAAAGCAAAATTAAAAATTACAAAAATTTTAATTTTATTTTTATTTTCGTTTAACTTTAATTAAAATTCAAGGAAATGGAAAGTTTTCATTTATTTCGCTAGGGAATTTTTCTACTTTGATATGTCAATGAAACAGTTTATTATAATTCATTTTTATATTTAGCTCTTATCTATTACATATTGAAATTTCTAAAAGTGAATGCTCGGGGGTCGTCACTCTCGTCAAAAAAAGAAATATGATATTTAGGAGTTAATGGAAATACATAGAAATATAAAAATATAAATTAAATTTTTATGTTATTTTACAAAGGAATAAAATTTGATTTAAATTTGATTTTTTTTCCTATTTTATTTAACAGAACAAAGAAAATAAGGATTTAAAGGACTAAAAACTTCCATATTAAATTTATGCTATTTATATTTTATAAATAAAGAAATAAAATAAAATTATAATAATTTTGTTTGAATAAATTGAGTAATATTACTATAAAATCTACATTCAGGGCTGATAGTTCTATGGTTTATGTATATAACAGTCTCCTTTTAAAATATAGATGAAAAAGAAGTGTAAAAAATATTTTCTTAAACTTTTGTACTGATCTGTGAAACTAAGAAGATTAATTTTTAAATTTTGTTGTCAAAAATTGAAATTAAATAAGCATTTACACATCATTTGTCAAGCAAGGAATTACGAGAATGAGTATAATCATAATGGTGCTAATACGTTAATTAGAATCTTTTAAGGTTGATAGTGATAGTACAGGACTTTGACCAACCAAACATTGATACGTTAATTTATACGGGGACAACTGATATTCTAAGCTAAGCCGTATTATATTTAGATATAATATACATACAAACAAATCTTCAATTCAACCATTTCAAATTTTGACTATAGATTTTATTTAGTAACGAATTTCTTTTAGATTTACATTATCTCAATTTTAAATAACAATTAAATATTAATATAAAACGTAATCTAATAATTATTATATCATCATTTAGACATTATTTAAGCAAGAACTTATTAATTGTTCCACCTACACTAATTTCCATTTCCTTTTTCCTAAATTATATAAAAGTAATTGGAGGATTGGTCGTACTCATTTTGCATTGCAAAATGAATCCGTATTATATAACTTTTATATATTGTACAAATTTAATCGCTTTCCCCGAAAATTCTTTTGACTTTGTTAAAGTCTCATAATTCCATTGTGTTTGTCCACGTGGTGATGAAACATTTACTGTGTATATACATAAAAACATAACTAACTGAAACTGTGTTTGTATTATTCAAAGTAATACAAAGAGAAAATATGTTACGTCTAGTGAAACAGAGAAATACATAAATAATTATAATCATAAAAATGATTTATGATGATACAATTCTCTGGAAAATGACCATAAAGAAAATCAAATTACTAAAACAATATTTTTAATTGTATTATTTGTTTTCAAATTGATAGATTTATTTATTTGATTAAAAATAATAATAGCAAAAGTCTTGTATATCATGACATAAATATGTCATAGGTTATTGTGTCATCAACAATAAAATCATGTCATCGATAAAATTATGATTCTGCAGAAAACAAGAAAGATATTTTGTTGTAATAATAATGATATTGATAGTAATAATACTGATATTGATAATATATACGAAAGAGCAAACAAAATCAATAAATGAATTATTTGTAGATTTGATTAATATATTTGTAACTAAATTTATATAGGAATATTTCACTAGCTAAGCAATTAACTATTTCAGGTTGTGTGTTGGGAAATTTAAATGTCAATAACTTGTCTGAATATGTACCTTCTAAAAATGGTAATTAATAATCCCCTAACACAAATTAGCTATATCAAAATGAGTTTTAAAATAAATTTCGTCCTCTGTAAGGTTGCCATTATATAAGATAATTATTTTTTGAATTATTCAATAAAAATTATGGAAGGAATTTAAGTTTATGCTAAATTCAGAGATTTTATATCAAAATTTATAATTTTTTTTTAAAAGAACTTTTAATTATACAATTTTAAGTATTTTTTTTAATAAATGAAAGATAAATTATTACACGCAAAATTTAAATATTTACGTAATTTTATGATTTCATTTCAGTGTCATATATAAAAATGCTGAACTCTCAGTTTATGATTATAAATTAAAAATTCAAAATCGTATTATGGTTTACAATTTGTTCATCTGCCTGTTAACAAATGGTTATATAGAGTCGCCTACAATTTCATTTCATTGCATACCGTGCAATATTATTTTCATCCTTTCGGAGTATGTCACCAATCCACTTCCATTTTCGTCTCTTGATCGAGCTGTCTATTCATTCTTGGCTAATTTTATGACGCAAATTCTCATTTGAGATTAAGTTGGGCCAATAAATTCGAAAGATGGTTCGTAGACAGCGATTTACGAAAATATATAGTTTTCTCGTGATGGCATCCATGCATATAGCTAGCAGTAATGACTCAAATCAAGAACAATCTCAACTTTGTTTTTATGCTGAGGTTATTACTACATCAGTTTATTACTACAAGGTTTCGGCTGTCCCCGCGATATGTATATTTCTGGGAATGACCTCCTGCATAATCATTAAAGATAAATTTAAATTTGAATTTTCAAAAAAAACTGTATAAAATATGTAAATGACAATTAATTAAAATCTTTTAATTTTATTTTTCATGGTTAATGGAACTGAAATATGTCATTCTTTTATATAGCATAACAACTGTAAAGCTACATTTTATATACATATTTCAAATTAAATCAAATTTATCTTTAACACTCTGAGACAAAACTGAGACAAAAAAGGTAGCCATAATTTATGATAATTTTTACCTTTTTGGCTTACCAATGAGTGCCAAAAATACTGAATAGTTTTTTATAGAATAAAATTCCTTTAAATTGATTCATCTCATAATTTTGATTTATTATTTTTAATTTTTTTTTAAATTTTTTAGAATTGGCAAATGGAAGTTATTTAATGAGGAATTATTTCAGGATTTTTTTTAAGATTGTTATTGGTTTGAAATGATTTTAATTTTTAATTATTTATATTTAATAACCATTTGAATTGAAGAAAAGTTTCTATGACAATATTAAACTCAGTTTTAGCTAGAAAATTGTTATTAATAGTTTTGTAAAATTGGAACTTGAGTAATTGATAAACCCTGAGTAATTGAAAACCCCCTGATTTCAGAAAAACAGTTCCTATACTATATTAATATTTTTCAAAAAGCATACATTTTTCCACAACAGAGCTGCAAACTTTACATAATATAAGTATTATGATTATAAACTATAATATGAATATTAACTAGAAATAATTCCCTTCAAATAATCTTTAATCAATAAATAATATGAAAATAATTACATAAATGACAACTAATTCGAAATTTCTCAATGTAACTCCGAAAATTTGTGTGGTCAAATAATATTAAATACGATAATCCTAAGGTAAATATTTTTGTATATAAATGTAAAGGTTGAAATTCAATAAGCATATAAACATAAAAGTAAATCATCAGGTTAACAAGGATCATTCACAAAAGATTTTTTTTTCGTAAACATCTGAAAGGTTTTTCTATGGACCTGTCATTTTTTTTCAAATTTCAATATTGACAGATTAAAGGATGATGAGGGATTAGAAAATAAGATAGTTTTCATTCTTATATATATGTAATGGATGAAAATAATACTAAGATTGTATTAACCAATATGTGATATAAACAATTACATTTTCGGCTTTTCCAATATCTTCCATTGGAGTCTGTTGAATATTGATATAATATTGGAGCTTTTGAATTATATAAGACATTTCCAGAGGTAAAAAAAACTATTTTTAGTTTACAAGGTAACAGTATATGAACTTCCACAATTGTTATATTCATAAATCAATTTCTTTGGTTAACGTAACTGAGTGGGGAATATGAATATGAGATCGTATTTAATGTCATTTAGTATCTCTAGTCGTAATTATAAAATATGAAGCAAATGTAAAACTGTAATGACCCAGTTGAATCAAAATAATAGTTTAGCCTTAGAAATCAATTTTTTCTTATTATTTTTTCATTATAATTTTACATTCAATTTTATCTTTTTCTAATAATTTCCATTTCAAGAAAATTTGAGATAATATTATTTTAATTATAATTTCTTAGACTCAATTCATTGGAATTAAATTAAGTTCGTAATATTCTTAATTACTTTATAAATGTTTATATCACCAGAAATTAAAAATTTTAATAGGATTAGAAACATTTCAGACAAAAATTCGGGGAAATTTTTGTATATTGCTTAATTTAGTAAAATATCTTTCTAAATAAAACCTGAAGCTAAATTGAATTATTTTTAATTATGCTAGAAATATAATATATGTAAAAGTAATTTATAATTTTTGAAAAATTTAAATTTTCCATAAATTATACAATGAAAATGTTTTCAAAATACGATTTTCCTTCTCTTTAAACAATTGTTAATACTATACCGAAATAAGTTTCCATGCGAGAATTATGTTTACCGAACCTTGGCTGAGGAGCTTAAAAAATGTGACAACTTGAGACAAGGAGATGTGGTACACATCCCTCTAAGAAAACCGGTTCGTTTTCGAACCACCTACGAAATCATTTCTACATACAAGACATCATTTTCGTTACGCCTTTAGCGAACTGTAAACGTACAGTGAACGTAAATGTTAGAGTATAGTAAAAAAACGAAATGATTTGTATCATTTGTATCGGTATCGGTTCTACGCCTGAGAGCTCTCTAAAAACAACATAAATACGTATCCCAAAAACTAGTGCATTTATGTACCGACATTATTGTAATAATTTTTTTACAAATGAAATTAAAGATATGAAAAATTTGTAAAGGCGGGAGTAGTAGAAACGGCTCGATTTAGGTTAATTAAAAGCGAATTCGTATTTTTTCTTAAAGGGATTATTAGATGTTATGTCAGATGTCATACATTTTTTTAGTTCTTTTAGCTAAAAAATAAATAAATTCTTGTTGTAATAAAAATCATTGTAAAAATATGGTGGTATGGGTACGGGTGTAAATATGGTGGTACGAGAAAATATGACAAAGTTTGACAATAAGGGAATGAGGACGGGAGGGTGTAAAAAAAGTTTCCATTTCGGAATTAAAATTTTCTTAATATATGTATGTAACAAAAATGAATTTGACTTTGCCATATAATTAAATTGACAATTTATTTAGTATAATTTATCATCATAAAAATTTAAATAATTTGTCGTAGTTAAATTTAATTTGGTATTTAATATGTACCAGTACTAAATTAGCTATACTATTGCCATAATATTGAAATTTTACTGAATATGTTAATATGTATTATTGATCTCTGGTTATAGTAGCATGAAATATTTGTGTGAAATTATATGCTATTAAATATTAGATCTAAAAGTTTTTAATTTGATTGTTTGTACCATAGAATTTTAAAAAAATATTCAAAATCGTGATTGGTTTGTCAATCATGCTGTTTCTTTAATACTTTTAAGTACGCAGTGGTTGGAAGAACATTTTCTAAGGAAGTAGAGATTTTCCAAACACGCTATTATGTGATTAGCAGAAATGCGTGTTTAAAATTACTGAAGGAACAATGCGTCCTTGCTAAAATAGGTTAAATTTATTTTAGATTATCCAACTGCATGAAATCTATATAAGCTTTTCATTGATTTTGATCATTCACTTGTTTGAAACTAGTGGTAAGTTTGATTGGTTCGCAAGAAGGAACAATTCTTGTTATACTCTGCTATTGAAGACTTCCTCATTTACTCAGCACATTGATTCAGATTATTTTTTATGTGTAGAATGAAATTAGTTTTTCTGACATCCATTATTTCAGTAATAAGTTATTTAAGCATACTAATTCTAACTCTGTTATTAATGCGGACACTGACAGAGGAAATACTTCATACTATTCATATTCCTCTTCACATTCCTTGCAACATGAGATCGATGACAGGTTTAAACTTTTAGCATGATCTGTAAAATATATGTCAGGTTGTAATTGGCATAAATAACCCAAGAAAAATATCGCTAAGAAATTTTCCCATATTAGATTCTGTTTTTTTATGCTTCCATCTTCTCTGCTTTTCATACAATAAGAAAATAAATAAGTTTCTATGAAATGTTAGCACTAAAATTTCCTTAATTCTTTATTTTATTTTACTTTTCCGTAAATATTATTTTAAAGCATCTAAAAAACGTACACAAATAAAATATAATAAGAGCAGAAACATTTTCTTTCCTTATTGTACTTTTTAGCCTGACACTTTTTTGGTTGATTTAAATAATTAACTTCTTGATAAAAGGTTGACTTTAAGGCTTTAAAGGACAAGCTTTCAAAATGTATTTCTTTAGAAAGTTATTTAATATTTTTCTTTGTGGATCTTTTATGTAAAGAAAAACGAAATTTATTTGTAAAATTAAATATATAAATTCTTTGGAAATTTAACAAAGAAAATTGGAAAATTATAGCAATATAGTTTGGTATCTGATACGCGAAATAAAATGCTTTAAAATCAACACGATTTTTTTTTTTGTGATAAAGTACTTTAAGTTAATTATTTTCATTTAAAATATAATTTTGTAAACTTTATAGGATTATTGTCCATTTTAACCATATCTGAATGAACTAAGACTGTTTCTGAGTTATTAATCAAAATTTTATTTGACTTTAATGTTCGGTTTCGGTACATAAACAATTTCCATTCTGGTTATCTAAATAAAGTATATGAATGAAAATTCAATAAAAATATATTAAAGGAAAATTAATTATATTTTTTTTAATAGACTACTCAAAATTTAGTCTTTAAAAATAAAATTAGAAAATATTTTATTATAATTTGAACATAATTTTTTAATTGAATGAGTTTGGTAAAAATAAAAAAGTTCAGTCAAGATTTTTACACAAAAAGTTTGTAACATACATCAAAAAAAACTGCTAAAAATATTTACTAGACTACCCCAAATGTGAAATGTATTTTTTTCATCGAAGATTTATATTTTGTGAGGAGGTTAACTGAATCATCTTGGTGTATATAATAACGAAATAAATTAAAAATTAATTAATTTGTTATTTGGTTATTTCGCAAGTTATTTTCCTCTATATGGCAACAAAACAGCATTAATTCAAAAATAATAGTGAAAATTTTTAAATAAACTAAATTATTTGAGTTTTAAATTTTCTTTAATTAAATTATCACATATTTTGGTTTCTATATTTTATTTTCTTTGAACAGAATATAAATTGAATATAATTTTTCATTTCGAAAAACCTTAATTTAAATATAAATTTGAATTTGTGAATAAAAAAACTTAAATTTGGCAAGCTGCCTCTATGAAAAATTACCATTTTGACTTGAATAATTTTCAAATTCAACAAATTACATTTTCCTGGAACTTAATTGATCAGTTTATACTTAATTGTCTAATCAATTGTGAATAAAGAAAAACCATTTATTAGAAGTATATAAAAAATATATGACCAATTTTTGTAACACAAGTTTAGGCAATAAAATTAATTTTTACTGACAATTTTCGAATTGTATATCAAAGTATCTGAATTCTGGCATATGTAAAAAGAGGAATTACATTTCTGAGGTTTATAAAATATATATGCTAATATATAAAAAATTACATCCACACATTACTCAGGAGGACGATATAGTTCTATTTAAAGAACTGATAATCGACAAATTAAGAGTTGTTAGCTATTTGTACATCATAACAGAATTAATTAAATATAAATATTGAGCTACTGAGCACTGAAATCTAAATATGTATGTAATTTGAAATAAATTTTCAATTATTTACTTAAAATAAGAAGTATGGAATAATAACCAGAGATTAAATTTAAAGTAAAAATTAATTCAAATCCTTTTTTTATTCAACAATTCATTTAAATTTAAAAAAAAAAAAATATTCTTATAAAACATTTGTATATTTATGTTTATCAAGAAAAATGTTAATTTATTCAAATGTATTTCAATAGATTTTCAATTACAACATAATATAATTAATTTATTTCAAAAATTATATAATTTTCCTGACAGTTTTTCATCAAGCATTCTTAGTGTAAAGTGTCTTATAAAGTATTTAAAATTATAAATTGAATATAATTATTGTATTTAAAAGAGTTCTTAGAGATTGTTAATTAAACGTGAAAAACGCGAATAATATAATATATTTAATGTATTATGATTCATAAAATAAATTATATTAAAGTAATACTATTAGCTGGTTTGACAGTGTTAATATGTGTTATTTTCAAATTTCAAAATGAACACCATAAAAAAAATAAAAATATTGGTGATAATTATTATCATAATTTTTCTAATTTTGAATTAGACAATATGTACTGGCAAACACTAAATACCACAAGTGGTGCATATAAACTATTTAAAGCGTTTTATGATGATAGAAATGAATCGAAAATTGGACCATCGATTCGTATTATTGCCATGATAAATAATACACAAATTTATGCTAAACTATTCTGTCAATTCTGGATCAATGGAGTAAAGAAACCAATAATTAGCGAAAATATTCAATATAAATATATTTGGAATAAAGAATGGGGATGGGATCAATATTATATGCCATTTTTGATAACATGTCCATATAATTTTCATCAATATCAAAAAATACCAGATGGAGTTTCATTGAATGTTAAAAATTGTAGTAAAACTAAAAATTATCTAAAAATTTTAAATATACGTCCTGAAATAAATGCTTGGAAGAAGGAACCTTTTGCTGTTTGTGTTAAGGATTTCAATTTTGATGACAAAAAAAATGCAATGCGATTAATTGAATGGATTGAAATAATACGCAGTTTAGGTGCTGACAAAATTTTTATTTATCAATATCATGCAACACAATATTTACAAAAAGTCTTTCAATATTATGAACGATCTGGATTTTTAGAAATTGTCAGATTGTCATATCCTAAAGGAGTACCTTTAAAACGTTGGCCTAATTCTTTAATATCATTGAACGATTGTTTATACAGAAATCTTTATTTGTACGATTATATAGTTATTATTGATGTGGGTGAAATAATCGTGCCAAGATATCCAGATGATATGACTTGGATCGATTTGCTGGAGCGAATAAAACAAAATCAAACATATTATAACAAAAAATATCCTAGTTACACTTTTCGAAATATTTATTTTTTAGATAATCATCAGAATAATCTTATTTTGCAATTGGACATTCCATATTATTTATATTTTTTGAAGCATATTATTAGGCCAATCAATCATACAGATCCAGAATATTCAATTAAATCATTTCACAGTACTGAATTAATTGAAAGTGTCCATAACAATTATCCAATATCTTGTTTGTCTGGATACTGTAAAGATTTTGAAGTAAATATTGAGTTTGGTCATTTAGCAAACTATATACAAGTTTGTCCAAAAGATCTCGGGCAAGTTATTTGCAAATATTACAAGAATCATACAGTAGTGGATACAACTCTATGGAAATATAAAGACGAAATTTTGAAACGAGCAATGAAATTAATAAATATTTTAGATATTATTTAATGATGGTAAATAAAAAGTTATTTCAACAAAAATTAGATACATGAATAGTTTGAAACTTAGTTTAAGTAATAAAATTTACCTTAATTCGTTTTGCAAATAATGTTAATTCAGATTTAATATTTTTGTACGTGTTACGTTACAATATTTAATTTTTGCTTACATAGACATTTATTCTATAAAATTTTGGTTTCAAACAATGTAATTCAAATTTTGTAAACTATATTAGTATGCCATAAAGCTACAGCATAAAAGTTGAATTTCAAGAGCCAGAGTTTCAAGTCAAAGGTAAAACTTATTTACGATTTGTCGAAAAATCTTTTTTTATAAACTTCTTTCTTCGTGCTACTTTGGTAATAAACCAACAAATTTCGTTCGACTACAACATTGATTTTATAAATACAAACTTAAATTTCATAGCATCCGCTTTTGAAAGTCGCCGCAGTTTATAAATTCTGCAACTTCTTCAACATCTGCTCTTGTAACAATTATGATTTGACATTTACTTTGTTAAATATTAACTTAAAAACTATATAGCATTTAAACAAGATATTTCCTATTTTCCAATTAATGTTGATATCTGATTTATAAAGCATGAAAAAAACATAAGAAGTGAAGAATCGCTAAAAAGGTAAGAAAGTTAAGAAATGCTAATGGAGCTTTATAAATAAGGTTATAAAAGAATCATACCATTTAGTACTATTAGTGTTTTTTAAAGTCTTATGCCACAGTTACTCTCAACGCAAACATTCAGAACTCAAACATTCACAAAGAAGAAAGTTCGAAAATTGAAAAGTTAAACGCAAACATTCAAAACGCAGTAATTTTAAAATTCAAATTCAAAAATTACATGGAATATAATAACAATTTGCTAAATAAATTATGTCATGTCTTCGTTTGAAGGTAAACTAATAAATGTAGTTCATGAAAATAATATTCTATAAAAATTAGTCTTGTAGAAGAGAAGTTTTAAAATATTTTAAAAAAAGGTAAGATGTCAAATGATATTGTTAGAATATTTAGAAACTGCTAAATAATTATTTACAATGTTTTTATAAAACAACTGATTAAAATTACCTGTTTTATGTCATTAACGTAAGCACATAAGTTTTAGTGTTCCTGTAACCACGTTATAAATGATGCGTTGAATGATCACGTTACCGTTGTGAATGTTGTGAGTAACTGGAGGGTAAAAATTCCTAAATTTAATTTATTACGCTGAAAATGTTTGATTTGCGTTGTTAGTTACAATGTAAAATGTGCAAACGTTGATTTTACATAAATAAATTGATATAAACTCATAAATAAATTGATATAAATTGATATAAACTGTGTATCCTGCTGGTAATTACTTTAACTCAGAAATTCCATAACATTCATTTATTTAAATGAACTTTATAGACTTTAGGGATTAATGAATTATTTATTTATTATGGTTAGTAATGATTCAATTTATCATATTAACTTAGTTTTCCAGTGAAATTCTAGCTTGTTAATTTGTCCTTAACATTTGTCTTCAAAGCTAGAGTGATAGAGTGAATAAAAACCTTAGTAAAGTAAATAAATTTCGTTCATTGTATTTGTTTTAACCTATCTTCAAATATTAATAAATTTCATAAAATAAAAATGGTCTTATCGATATTGCTTAAATGATCAGAATTATACGCTAGTAGTCCTTCCATAAAGGAATAATGAGTTTGTATAATAAATTTACAAAATTAGTTTTTAAAATAGTTTTCAAATAC
Source organism: Rhamphomyia laevipes (assembly GCA_963920725.1). NCBI lineage: Eukaryota > Metazoa > Arthropoda > Insecta > Diptera > Empididae > Rhamphomyia > Rhamphomyia laevipes. The sequence goes on from OY987259.1 coordinate 34,292,395, forward strand.
TAAATTTTCATATAATTAAGAAATTAATATCTAAAAACATTTTAAATATACTTCAAAAATTGCACATACTAAAATCATTTTCAATACTTTTTATATTTTAGAAGTTTCTTTTTTTTGTAGATAATTTTTGTAAAGTTTGTTAAAGGTTAGATAATAATTACTTTTCATAAATTTTATATTAAATTTTAATTAGAAAATGACCAAAACAGATAATAATACACAAAAAAATTACATGGTAACATAGTAAAAAGTTACCCTTTAGAAAATATAATTACTCTTCACATGATAAATTTTCATAAATTCCACATAATTTATAATTTTCACTTTATTATTGAGAACTAATAATATTTCTGATAATTATGTACAAGAACAAATAGTAATTTATGAAATTATATTGTTTTTAAACTAACAAGTTTCGTAACATGACATGAATTCAAACTAAAAGTCTTTTCAAATTAATAAGTAAATTTCTAAATTATTTTATATTTGAATGTAAAAACAATTCAATAAAATTTTGGTATGTCATTTTCGGTTTGGATCCTGAAAATTTCTAAAGAAAAGTTTCTAAATTATGTAGTCATAAGTCATAAGGACAATAAATATTCAAAATTCTTTGTGTATAATATTGAATCGATTCTTCCACTTCCAAAAGCATTTATTTTACGAACTTGTTAATTTTAAATATTTTAGTTTGAGAAATTCTATTCAATAAAGTTTCAAAACTCGGTGTACAGTGTAGAATGTATGTTAATAATTGCATGTTACTTTAAACTTCTCTTTGAAATATGCTTTCTAAATTACAATTTATGAAATTTTAATATTTTTAATAATAATTCAAATATTACCTTATTAAAATTAACTATTTGATATTTAAATCATAATTTATATTTAAGAAATTCGCTTTCAAATTAAAGTGTAAACCTCGTAAATCACAAATGTTAACAATTATTTGCGAATTATAATTTTTTTGTCCTAGATTCTTTCACCTTTTATATTTCTTAAAAATAAAATTCTCTAAAATTTGTTAGAAGAATTATTTTTTTATAATTATGTATTAGAAAGTTCGATGGCTTCTTAGCAAGAATTGAAAATGAAAAATATTTTGAAAGAAAAGTTATAATTTTTTTTTTTTTGCTTTTTAACTTTTTTAAAAATAAAAATAAAACAACGAAACCTTTGAAGTATTAAAGGACCTTTTTAATGTTAAATACATCTATAACCGTACAATCTTTGACGTAGATTTCTTAAACTTTTATTATTGTTCTATAACTTTTATTGTGAAACTCTTCCTTATCGATTCTCATAACATTATTAGAAAATTAAAAATATTTTCATAAGGACATATTTGCGTTGTTTTTAAGGATATTGCAGAAAATGACTATCGTCATTACTATATAATATCTTCTGTCTGACTGTAAAATTGTTGGGAAATTGTTTAAATTTTCAAGATACTAAAAAGTTTACGTTTAATATTTATTCAACGCCTTTTACAACTTCAAATGCTGTTAAATTCAATATTATTCTTGGCTCAGTGAAACAATTCTAGAAATATAAATGAAATAACACATCTAAAAATTGGTGGATTTATTTGATATATCTTCATTACTGTTATAAACTATAACTATGACAGCAAATGATATGGGTCCCACCCATTATTTTATTATCTGAGGGTTTTTTTATTATCTGAGCTCATTTTGGAAACTTATTTCATTTTTGGATACTAATGAAAATTTAGATTTTAGATATAATAAAAATTTATGTTTACATTTTATATTTTTCAAATATTTTTATGTCTCATACTTTCATAATTTCTATCTAGGTCAAAAGTTTATAAAAAATTCTATATTTTCGTTTTTGTTTTTAGAAATCATTTCAATTACGAATTTTTATTCAAAATTAGAACAAACTTAATCCGCTTTTTTCTGTATGTGAAAATATTGTCTTCCGAAATGAAAATGCTTCTTGAAAATATTATTCATGTCGTAATGATAAGAAAAATGCAATTATGAAAGTGCTAAACGAAATATAATTTCATAACATTAAAAACATTATTGTTAAAGGAGTGCTTGAAGTGAAAGAAAAATTGAGAATGTTGTTATGGAAATTATGTTTCACTGTGAAAAAATCTGCAAGAAATTATACCGTTCAAAAACAGATATCAAAAAGGGATTTTGTAAAATTGTAATAATTATTTTATATTTTTTAAACGAATTATGTGAAAATTAATGATCAGATTGCAAAGTGGATGTAATTGTTGATATTGAATATTATTGTATAAAACAAAAATATTTTGAACATTTTCAAATTTAATAAAGCCAATAAAAAATATATTTTGTACGTGTATTGAAGTGTTCAATTGTGGATTGACAGATAAGAATCTCATATATGTAAATTGTGCTAAAAGTCCAGCATGAATTGAAAAATTGAATAACTTCTTTCTTTATTTATTAATTCTATTTGATTATGTGAGATTTTGTTAATTGTTAATAGAACCCAATTTTAACTTGAGGTACTCCCAACCCCTGAATATCACACCAGCGATAATTTCAGAAGCTAAAGTGCGTAGTGTGCGAAATGACATCAAAAAGGATAATTTGTACGCACTTTTGTTGAAACCTGTGATTCAGTAGGATGGGGTCACCGCACATACGTATTGACAGCATTTCCCTACTAAGAGAATTATTTGACGAATGAATTATGTTAAGAAATTCAGAATATAATTGAAACGTACACCCGATCTGCACACGTTTGTTTATTTCCTATGAGATTTCCTCATAGACCGGGTGGTCTAAAACTCTAGGAATATAGAGAAAATTAAACTTGAATCTGAAATCAATCCTAGCGATAGAACTACAAATTTTACGTGTTGTTAATAGCCCAATAGTCACAAAGAAGATACTGCTCATCTATCAGACATTATTTTTAATACTTAAAATTGACATCGTACAAAATTCAAATTTTATTATAAACAAAATTTCAATAAAATTAATTAATTTAATCACACATGCGTAACTTTTGCACCACACTATATATATAAAAGTAATTATTACTAAAATTTAAAATTTTATAAAAATTGAAATTTGGAATTCAAAGTAGTATAGAAAATAAAATAATTAAAAAATTGTATTCCATAGGAATTTTATTTTTATAGTTAATTTTAATTGGACCAAGCATTGCTTTTTTAATTGGCTATATTGTTCCATTCAACTCTATACAGTTGTAAATTAATTAACTATATAAATATTTTAACTAATTCTGACAAAAATCGATATTTTATGAAAATATTTATAGTAGAAGCTGGAAAACTATTAAAATTATTAGTTCCCAAATTGCCATTATGAAAACATACAACTTACAATCGTTTCACGGTTTTGAATATTATAATTTTTAAATTTATTAGAATTCATTTCTAACCTCAAACCTATCAATGTTTTATTGCTTTCATTTAATTCGAAACTTTTAATTGCTAATTTAATTAAACCGACTATAAATAATTAAATTTATTAATTTTTCTGTTACATCACTTAAAATAAAACTAATTTAGAATTGGTATCAAGTGAGTCCTTTAATATTTTCCACTCTATAAATTTTAAATGTTTAAAACTTTTTTGTATGGCAGTGTATATATAAAAATATACAATCTTCTAGCTCGGAACGAATAAAACTTGTTATAAGTATACAACAAGTCGAAATCGATACACCACAATAAAAGAAAAATCCTTTTGATACGTCACAATAAAAACTTATGAGTGGTAAAACTACGTTTATCAAGTATTTTTATAAGGATTTTCTTCATAAGCATTTTTCACACCCTATTTCAAAGGATTTATATATAATAGAGTTTTTGATCTCCTTCACCTATATCAATTTATCATAATAGTTTACATCCTTTTTATATAAGAGTTTTAAGAAGATTTATAGTATCTGTAAATACGGCTTTGATATTGAATTTCTAAATTTCAATTATTTATATATTTTAGTTAATATAAACCGTCGGAAAAAGTTAACTTAGCTAAATAATATTAGTTTTTGTGTAAGGTTTTCCATTAGTCATAAACATATTTAAATGCTATTTAAGCGCTGCGGGAGAAACGGCTATTTTTTTTATTTAAAATTTAAACAATGTATTTAAATATAATTAAAAAATCGCCGCAAAACCGCATAGTTTCATAGAGTATTTTAACCAGTGCATGTTGCATTAATTATTTATCGCCTGGTAACAGTTGTACGCCGTTGCGGTACCTTATTATAATATAGACTACATATAAATTATACAGAGAAGAGTGTTTGTGCGCTACTCTCGTACAGTATTTCTATTTATATTTTATTTATGTAAAATATGTTCAATTTAAATGGCATAACAGAATAATCGCCTGTTAAATTACTGATAATTTCCGTGGTAATTTCAATTCAATTCGCCATTTAGCGTTTATTTTTCAGATCTAGAAAGGTTAGATAATTTCGCCATTACAATAGTAGAGGCTAAGAGTGTTCTGGATCACCTGAACAACCCCCTGAATTTCTTAAATTATTTGTATGTGATTGTTTTTGTTTTTGCAAGCCGCTGAATGTACTTAAAAGTCTCAGGTTTGGTTCACATTGGACCTAGACCGTCTTAGAAAAAGCCGATAGTTTTTAAATGATTCACAAAATTTAATAACCTTTAAATTTCAGAAACGTTTAATAAAAAAATGATTTATGTAAAACTAGAATTTTTATCTATCGAATTTTGTCATATACTTTAAAAATTAGATAACACAAATGAATTATTAATATCCTTTATCATCAAAATCATCACCATAGAATCTGCTATAAATATATTGTTATATATAGGTTAATTTTGGGTTAAATATAGGATTATGTTGTGTGTAAAACTAATTTATTCAAGATTTATTCATAATTTATATATAAATGTCTAAACTCTGTAAAAAGTTAGTGGTTATAATTAGTTTCGCATAAATTATTTATAAAAATACTTCAATTATATTCTATGAAGAAGTAGACAGAAGCAAAATAATGTCATTAAGTTAGTAATACAAAAAAAGAATTTATAATTATATTGACAAATTTATAAGTGTTCAGAAATGAACATAATTATTAAATAATTTTCTGCCGCACAACATTTTGTCCCAAATTCGGTATTTGGTCGCAACAACAAAACTCAAAATTATCGAAGATTAATTAATTTACTCAGTTCTGCATGTTATCAATAATTAATTTAATGAGAGCAATTAGCAACTGCATCTGAGTGTGTGGTAAAAAATATTTGTATCGCGTAGGAATTTTTATCCGTTGTTAGGAATTGGCGCGAAATCACTACCACCAAATAATAAATTAAATAATTAATTATTGATAATATGCAGAATTGAGTAATTAAATCTGTATGACACGCTACTCTAAATTAATACTCGTTGAAAAGTAGAACATGTATTACATTGTATTACATACAAAATTAAAATCTCCACTTCTGAAATAATCGTAGAGTGATGAAGTAAGTTGTTGTGCGGTACCTTAAAATTAATAAAAAGAAAATTAAAAGTTAAATTTAATCATAAAATCAAATCGTAAAAAATATACGGAAAATTAAAGAAACTTAATATTTATGTTGGTGAGAAATTATAATGAAAACCCGATAATACATTAATATGAACAATAAAAAAACCAAGTAAAATAACATTTAAATTTACAATAAAATTAATGGTAATTTGTGGTGAAAAATAAATAAATACCTTAAAGTTAGAGTAAAACTATCAATGATTTAACGTTAAAATAACTATTTTGAAAATAAATAAATATAAAATGAATAAATATATTTAATAATTTAAAGTTAAAATAACTATATAGAAAACAAATAAATATAACATAAATAAATTATATTTAATAAGTTAAAGTTAAAAGTGTGTTTTTTCTTATATTTGGAATCGACCTTGTACAGTTTCGCATTGAAGCATTACCAGAAAAAAAATAGGTACAGTACGAAACATTTTGGTCCTAAATTCGAACCGGATCAGTAGTGAAACAGTGAAATAAAAATTAATATATATATAATACAAAATAATTAAAACAATTATATATATATAGATATGTTTATAAATCATATCAAATAATTAAAATAATCATATAATAGATCATCATATATATATATATAAAATAAAATATATATATATATCTAACATCTTTTATATTAGAACATCCAATATATATATATATATATATATATATATATATATATAACATTTCATCTTAGAACATCATATATATATATATATATTCTCATCATACATTTTTATCATCAAATATACAAAGTACATATATATAATTTTATATATATCGTGCGACACTCACACATCTATAAAAATTAATAGCTGTGCAGAGACACAAAAAGAGGCCAGGGCTGCATCGAGCAATTTTCAACAATATCAACCGAGGCACATCGTGGGAGCACGGTATTTAAATTGGAAGAATTATTATAATTTATAAAATAAATATATATATTATAAATAATTACCATATATAAATATAAAATTAAATACAAAATAAAATTAAATTGAGATTATAAAAATTTGTGTATTTCGGTAAAAATATATTCCCATAAAAATAAATTAATTACAGGGTGTAACAAAAATTATTACACATTTTTTTTTGTAATTGAATTTGCGCGAATAACAAACAAAAATTATAATCTCAATAAAATTAAAAGAAATTTAGTATATTAAAATTACTACACAAAATTATTTTATTTCATTAATTATTTGTACAAAATTAAAATCATTTGGTTTTGTCGTTTATTATTACAAAATCAATACAAATAAAACTTTGTGTAAAAATAAAAATAAAATTTATTATTTCTGATTAGAAATATATTCCAATATACCTATTTAACTAAAAAACCTGTCAGTTATTTAAAAAAAAAAAAAGGAAAAACAAACGAAATTATAATATTCGTAAAAAATAAAATAAAAATTAACAGTTAATATAAAATCAATATTTCTGGTCAGAAATAAAAACAATTGTTTTTCGCTGAAATAAAATAAATATATAAATATATTTGTTAAATTAAATAAAATAATATAATTATTATATCTTAATAAAAGACAAAAAGTATTTTTTTTTTGTTATATATTTTACAATAAATAAAAATTATAAATAAAAAAAAAAAAAATCATAAGTATCACCACAAATCATCATTAATTAATAAAATATTCGCGATAATTTTATCCATAAAACAAAATACAGTCCACTCGTACACCAACATATTTATATTTTTACTTTATACTATACGCTATGGAAAGTCTTGCGGTAAGACGCGGCCGGGTTAAGGGTGGAATGACACGCCTCATGAAATTTGCAACGGATATTCCCGAAAATACGCCATTAACTACATTAGATCGAAAACGCGGAAAAGTGGAAGAGTTATGGTCAGAGTACCATCAAATAGACAATGAAATTATAGAGAAATCCACTGATCTGAGCACGTATTCCGATTCCGATCTCGTGGAATTTGAAAACAATTATTATTCAATAATGGATTTGCTTGATACAAAATCAGCAGAAATCAATCGCAATAATCAAATAAATACATCACTGCCCGGCGATAATATGAACACAACCACAAATATACGTACCGAAACTCAATTACCCAAGATTCAAATCAAACCATTTTCCGGCGACTTTACGGAATGGAACACATTCCGTGATCTTTTTGAAAGCACAGTACACAACAATAATAGTCTGACAGCGTGCCAGAAGTTTTATTATTTAAAAGGTTTCCTGGTGAACGAACCAGCCAATCTCTTAACTCACGTTTCGGTTACGGACATTAACTATCTCGAGGCGTGGGAAAAGCTCAACAAACGATACGATAAGAAAGGTCATATCGCAAACGCTCTAGTTAAAAAATTTATTAACCTATCCAGTGGTACGCCGTGTTATGCTAGTTTACGAAAATTAGTTGATAATGCGGACGAAATATTACGAGGCTTACGAGCATTGGGCTCGGAAGCTGATACACGCGATATTTGGCTAATCTATATCCTTTATCTGAAACTCGATTCTGAAACGCAACACGCTTGGGCGACGCATACCACTGCTACGCAATTTCCAACACTTGGTGAATTTTTAAGCTTCCTAGAAAGAAGATGTGATATTTTAGCTCCTCGATTTTCAGCTGACAAAAGTTATAAACCACAAGCTCATACCCCCAACAGACCATCAACTAGCTCTACTAATTTTCGAAGCTTCCATAATACCATTTCACTCTGTTTGAAATGTCAGTCCGCGCATGAATTATACCAATGCCCACAATTCGCAGCAATGTCGCCACAGCTTCGGCGTACATTCGCTCAGACAAAAACACTTTGCTTTAACTGCTTGCGAGCAGGTCATCGATCACCCAGTTGTAGATCGACGCATACATGTAGACATTGCCAAAATCGGCACCATACTTTGCTACATACAGCTACGACAAACACACGTATAACGGGTACACCCCGTCAAGACGGAATAGCATCATCTCGCTCTAGCTTAAGCCAAACACCAACGGCGGCTAATTTGGGACCACCCAGGGAGGCATCGACGCCTCTCCATTCAAATCATTCTGTAGTGCAATCATCGCAAGCACTTGTTAATGCTCATTCCGTTCAAGAACACAAAACAAATCAAATCAAAACATATTTACCTACGGCACTGGTAAACACGCGTGATAGATTTGGAACAAATCACACAATTCGTATTTTACTCGACTCTGGTTCGCAATGTTCATTTATAACGGAAGCTTGCGTTCAAAGGTTAGGTCTTAGTCGATCACATGCCAAACTTCCCGTATCCGGACTATCATCCACAGGAGCTGGTACCACGCGTGGTACAGTTTCACTCACACTACAGTCGCGACTTAGTGCGAAATCCATAAACGTGACAGCTTATATCATGTCACATCTAACTAGTTTATTGCCAAACTTCAGCGCAATTAATAATCAAAGTCCATCCCATAGCATGGTCAAATTAGCTGATCCGGATTACGATCAACCAGGCCCGATTGATGTACTCATCGGTGCTGATAAAACTTTCTCCGTTTTTGAAAATCAAATTCTAAAGGGGCCACCGGGCTCTCCCAGTGCCATACTCACAATGTTTGGTTGGGTAATTGCTGGTGAAACCACCGCACAGACAATTACTCAAGACAATTGTTCTTCAAGCATCACAACGTTTCATACGATACTTAATAATGACTTCGATCTCAAACGGTTTTGGGAATTAGAAGAAGTCAGTGCACATTCTCATTTATCTGAAGAAGAACAACGCGTCGAATCGCACTTCGGCTCGTCTCACTCTCGGTCAGCAGATGGAAAATACGTTGTCGAATTACCATTTAAAATTGGCGAATGGAAATTCGGAAACTCGCTATCGGCTGCTATATCACGACAAAAATCAATGGAGCGCAAATTTGCCCAAAACTCTATTCTTAAAGATAGATATTCAGAATTTATGGCTGAATATCTTGCGCTAGGCCATATGTCGCCGATTCCACAAACTGAAATATATCTCAATCAGAGTCAGTGCTACTATCTTCCTCATCATGCTGTGTTTAAGGAAGATAGTAGTACCACAAAACTACGGGTCGTATTTGACGGCTCGGCTAAATCGTCTAACGGAATATGTCTCAATGAAACTCTCTCAATTGGTCCTCCCATTCAGCGCGATTTGTTCGGTGTCTGCACCAGATTTCGGAGGCATAAATATTGCTTTTCGGCCGACATCAAACAAATGTTTCGTCAAATCTGGGTAGCCGGAGTTCATAGAGATTTTCAAAGGATTGTGTGGAGGGATGACTTATCCAAACCATTCACACATTATCGCCTTAACACGGTAACATATGGTACGTCGCCAGCGCCATTCTTGTCGGTACGCACGTTAATGCAGCTGGCAACAGATAATGAAATTGCGCACCCTGAGATCGCGAACATTATCTCAAAAGATTTTTATGTTGACGACGTGCTATCTGGTTCAGATACCATAGAAGATATCACAAAATTACGAAATCAACTCATGATGGTATTATCCTCAGCCGGGTTTCCTCTGCGTAAATGGAGTACCAATTGTTTACCGTTACTTCTCTCAATTCCTGAAGATCAGCGTGAATTGTCACCATTATCGCTTCAGGAATCATCATCAATTACGATATTAGGGTTGCGTTGGTGCCCGGCCGATGATTCATTCTCTTACAAAATAGTATTGCCGGAAGCGACTCCGTTTACTAAGCGCAGTATGTTGTCGGAGGCTGCTCGGGTATTCGACCCATTAGGATTCTTAGCACCATCGATCGTATTAATAAAAATATTATTTCAGGAACTGTGGTGTCGTAAGTTGGATTGGGACGATTTACTTCCGGCTGATCTTACGGCCCGCTGGGGGTTGTTAAGATCAGAAATCTCGAAATGCGAAAAAATCACGATTCCACGACGTATTTGGTCCACGAATAATGATCTTGAGTTTCATGGGTTTTGCGACGCGTCTCAAAACGCTTATGCCGCAGTAATCTACTGTCGCAGTCGGGATCAATCCGGCAAAATTCAAACTGTATTGGTTACTGCGAAGACCAAAGCCGCGCCGCTTAGACAAATTAGTCTGCCGAGACTTGAGCTCTGTGGAGCTCTGCTACTATCAAGATTGATGGACAAGGTTTTTCGCTCGTTTCAAAAGAACGACATACCATTTTCGGCATGGACCGATTCGCAATTGGTGTTAAATTGGTTGTCCTCACCGCCTCGCCGTTGGTCAACCTTTATCGCCAATCGAACATCCGAAATTCTTCAGATTGCGCCACGTACAAGCTGGTCACATGTCAGATCAGCTCACAATCCAGCTGACTGTGCTTCACGCGGAATATTACCTACAGATTTAATCGAAACCAAAATCTGGTGGAACGGACCACCTTGGTTACAATCTGAACGTGCAGATTGGCCAGTAGAAATCGAAAAGCCAATCATTGATTCTAGCATATTAGAAATACGAAAAACGACGCCTGACGTTTTATCACATCACTTGACCGTTGATGATCATATCCTTACAAGCATGGTTATCAGAATATCGACATGGACAAAACTTTATCGAGTACTAGCCTACTGTTACCGGTTTTGTTCAAACCTCAAAAAACAAGCTTCGGATCGTAACAAGCATCCACTAACGACATTAGAAATTAATAAGGCGAAAATCTTCTGTTTACAATTCGCTCAGCGATCGGCATACGCGAAAGAAATAAAATTATTATCAAATCGGCAGGAGTTGCCTTCGAATAGTTCGCTGCTCGCTCTTACACCGTTTCTAGATTCGGACAATCTGTTACGCGTCGGAGGAAGGATAAATCGTTCCACTTTATCCTTTTCCGCAAAACACCCTATCATTCTCCCCAAACATGATATCACACTACGTATTGTTAAACATGCACATCAACAGCACCTTCATGTCGGGGCCTCGAGTCTCTTCGCGATTATTCGACAACAATATTGGATTATTGGAGCTAGGAACCTGGCACGTAACGTGGTGCATAAATGTATACCATGTTTTAAGCAACGCAAAACAGCCATCACACAATTGATGGGTGAATTGCCGATGGAACGGATTAGATCCGCTAAACCGTTTAGTCGTGTTGGTGTCGACTACGCGGGTCCAATAACGTTACGGGCGTTCCGAGGTAGAAATCCGAAATACTCCAAAGGCTATATCTGTTTATTTGTCTGTTTTGTGACCAGAGCCATACACTTGGAGCTGGTTAATGACCTAACTACCGACGCGTTTCTAGCCGCACTCGACAGATTCTGCGCGCGTCGCGGGAAACCTAGTGATATTTATAGCGATAATGGAACCAACTTTCAGGGTGCTAGACGTAAGCTTGATGAAATGTACCAACTGTTATTATCGCAAACGCACAACACAATTATTACAGATCACGTGACACAAGACAACATTAATTGGCATTTCATTCCACCTGCCACACCACATTTTGGCGGTTTGTGGGAGGCAGGCGTCAAATCCGTCAAAGCTCATCTTAAGCGAGTCATTGGTACGCATATTTTAACATATGAAGAGCTTTATACCTTACTGACGCGTATTGAAGCTGTATTGAACTCCCGTCCTCTTTGTGCCGTTTCCGATAATGACGTAGACATACTTACTCCCGCTCACTTCATAAATGGCGAGCCTTACACCTCAATTCCGGAACCCGACGTACAACCAAATCAAATTTCTCTCCGTTCCAATTGGCAGCTACTTCGCCATCTTAGCCAAGGGTTTTGGAAGCGTTGGCACCAGGAGTACATCACGTCACTACAACAACGTCCGAAATGGCGAACTCACAAGAGAAACGTACAAGTTGGTGACGTGGTGATGCTCAACGATTCCAATCTACCAGCATCGAAATGGATAATTGGAAAAATCGAGAAGGTAATCGTTGGCAGTGATGGTTACGTTCGCATCGCTCAGGTAAAGACCGAACGAGGTACCTACGAGAGACCTATAACAAAATTAGCCGTGTTACCTTTGTCTGAAAGCAATCTTTCAGGGTCGTCCGGGATGTTCAGAAATGAACATAATTATTAAATAATTTTCTGCCGCACAACATTTTGTCCCAAATTCGGTATTTGGTCGCAACAACAAAACTCAAAATTATCGAAGATTAATTAATTTACTCAGTTCTGCATGTTATCAATAATTAATTTAATGAGAGCAATTAGCAACTGCATCTGAGTGTGTGGTAAAAAATATTTGTATCGCGTAGGAATTTTTATCCGTTGTTAGGAATTGGCGCGAAATCACTACCACCAAATAATAAATTAAATAATTAATTATTGATAATATGCAGAATTGAGTAATTAAATCTGTATGACACGCTACTCTAAATTAATACTCGTTGAAAAGTAGAACATGTATTACATTGTATTACATACAAAATTAAAATCTCCACTTCTGAAATAATCGTAGAGTGATGAAGTAAGTTGTTGTGCGGTACCTTAAAATTAATAAAAAGAAAATTAAAAGTTAAATTTAATCATAAAATCAAATCGTAAAAAATATACGGAAAATTAAAGAAACTTAATATTTATGTTGGTGAGAAATTATAATGAAAACCCGATAATACATTAATATGAACAATAAAAAAACCAAGTAAAATAACATTTAAATTTACAATAAAATTAATGGTAATTTGTGGTGAAAAATAAATAAATACCTTAAAGTTAGAGTAAAACTATCAATGATTTAACGTTAAAATAACTATTTTGAAAATAAATAAATATAAAATGAATAAATATATTTAATAATTTAAAGTTAAAATAACTATATAGAAAACAAATAAATATAACATAAATAAATTATATTTAATAAGTTAAAGTTAAAAGTGTGTTTTTTCTTATATTTGGAATCGACCTTGTACAGTTTCGCATTGAAGCATTACCAGAAAAAAAATAGGTACAGTACGAAACAATAAGAATGTTTTAAAAATACTGGCATAAAATGAACGAAAGGTAGACATAAAAAACATAAATATATTTTTGTTAGACATAAATATATTTTTTAGTAAGTTTATGGCTTTAAATTCTTATTGATATTCTTTTAAAGACTTATGTTTTAAATCAATATTTTGTTACAAAAATATTTCAGTTTAAACCTTCTATAATTCCCAATAGAAAGAATATATAAAACTAGTCCAAAACGAAAATTCTGTGTCAGTCAAGATCAACCCAAGCAACACGATTGCTCGGACAAATAATTGCAATTGGATCGGTGAACGTGGAGTTCGTAAAGGACTTCGCCCATCTAGGATCGAACTAATCATCGGATAACAATGAAGTGATAAAAGATCAGAGTAGAATTAATTCAGTGTATTTCAATACTACGAGTAATGAGATCGAGAACATTCCATAGGAAAATTAAATTAAAGATGTAAAATATTCCGACTAAAATCTTTTGAGTGCGGATAAAAATTCAATGACGAATTATGTGCTCTATATCCACCGAGTTCATCAACGTGGAAAATTCCAATGGACCGACCAGATTCAGCGTACGCTAGATACTTGTACTGACAAAAAGGGCAAAATGAATAAAGTAGATGGCAGAAGACCAGTTGGAAAACAAAATGTTAGGTAGGTCGATACAGTTTCCAAGGATGCCAATCGCATACTGTAGAATATAAAACTAATTTATATGGTTCAACCAGGGCTCGTGTTGGTTTGAAAAGGCTGAAAAAGAAGAATTCTCAATAGACAAACAATTTTTACAAAATAAAGTTATTCTATCAAAAACTATTCAAATCCCCCAAATTGAATTATTTTAACAAGAATCATTTGAAAAGTTTTGTTTTATATACAAATTTAATTTTTGCAACGTAAACTTAATGTTTTTCATATCATCTACAAATAATCAAATAGTTTATTGATACTTTGAAGATATTTTCAGGTCAATAAGAATTGATACCATAAGGAATTTTTCTCTTTCCTTCAAATTACAACTTATAGCTATTATTATCAATATGGGACTTATCTATTTGTATATGTCCTTTTAATGTTAGGATTTTTATGTTGTATGTTCAATAAATTTACAATAAAAAGTTTCTCATTTTTATACCTCATTTTAAATTAAATCATTCAGTTCAGTAATAAATATTACTATATATATTAATTTGAATTGATATAACATGTAACAAATGATTATTTTTTAGTAAAATTTAAATTTATATTATAACTTAATGGAAAGACTAGTAACCGGAATGGATCATACAGAATTTGTACCAAGAACGAATGCATTATACAACTGCGAATACAAGTATAATATTTTGGGATATTATTCAACGAATCGGTTGATTGGATTGGATTTGGATGGAATCATAAATGTTCGTTAAATATTTAATGGAAATCCTCCAGAATCTCATCAAGTACATAGCTCGGTGATATTTAAAAAAATCGGTATAAGAAATTGAGGAAAAAGTGCACTACATTTGTCTTGAATATATGAAGAGGATTATTAAGCTGGCTAAGGTTCTAGATTGACTTAAGCTCTAGATGAATTATGAGTCCATGAAAATTATAAGATGTTTGCAACTAAATAAATATCTGTTGTAATTTTGTACTTGAGACTAGAGTTAAGTTTTCAAAAGTTATTACAAAAATATAATATCAAAACAGAAGATTTCATCTTCTTTCTATTTTTTAGTTATTTTTCTAAAAGTCTGACTATAACGATTTACCACAATAATTTAAAATAACAATTTTTACTTACTAAAGATATGTAACAGTGTAACAAACATTTAAATGACATTACACTTTTATGGAAACTTTTTAGTTGAAATAATTTATTTAACTTGACTTTGATATGAATGAAACTATCAAAACTGAATTTCTTTTATTTGACTTTTAACTAAATTTAATATTTTATTTAATGACTTTTTTTGATGTTTATACAACTAATGAAGTGAAATTTATATAAAATATATCGTGGTTTAGAAGAAAATTGAAAATGTATAAAAAATGTTAATTTGAATTTCAAATAAAATAATAAAATTATTTAATGGCAATAATTTATGGAAAAAAAAAATGAATTTATTTCCTCGAAAACTTATATTTTCTTTATATTACTGACATAATTTCAAGTATATTTGTAAATATATTGATAGAAAATCAACGACCAATACAAAAATTTTGTAAAATGAAATTTTCAGATAAAACTTTTAATAGTTTTCAGAATTTCCTATTAAAATATCTTATAAACTTTATTTATTAAATTAATTTTAAAATTTATAAGAACAAATATTATATTAATTAATAACTAATGGAAAATATCATAATAAATATTTATAATAATTTGTATAGAATATTGTGTTTTAAAATAATTAAATTATACTGAATAAATGGAAAAAGGTGATAGATAATAATTCCAAATTTACATAAAGATTGATATTTAAAAAGTTTATTTGCAAACATTTATTGAAAAACAAAACTGAATTTATTTAAATTTATACAATATTTATCAATTCAAATGCAATGTTTGAGGTATGAATTTAATATTTTGTAAAGGCATCGTCACATTTCAATAATTTCTATTCAGTATTTCATTTAATTGTATAATCACTACTGCTAATAGATAATTCTTGAAATGATTTTCAATTTTGATGTATAGAATTGTGTAAATTTTGAAAATATATATTCAATTTATTCAATGTGTTTATAAGAACAGCTCAGAATCATGACTATACTATATAATCCAAATATATACAAACTGAAAATTAATTTGAAATCCATTTAAAAAATTTAACTTTTATTAGTTTTCATATCAAGCTTTACCATGACGATACAATCATAAAGAAGTTGATAATTTTTTATAGTAGAGTAAAAGATACAGCGACATCTATTTTAAATTTCGTCTAGCAAAAGACATAACGACTTTTAAAACAGACTAATGGAGAGACCCCTTAAAAGTAGTAACAATTCAAGAAAAGTAATCAAAACTGTGAATAAATTTATTTAAAAATGATATATTAAATTAAATTTGTAATCATGTTAAAAAGTAACAAAATTTTATTTATAACTCACATATCGAAAAAATATAATAAAAATTTCAAATATTTACTTAACTTACCCAATGCTATTTTCAACATACTAACTCTTATTAAATTGGTTCTATACAACAACAGAAAAAACAACTTTAATGATAGTAAATTTAAATTTACTTGACCTGATTCAAAGCACGACTAAATAAATGGTTTTCTAAACCTCTTATTGGTGCCATAGGGATTCATAAAAAATATGTTATGGTTAAGTTTGATTTTATTGATTTAAAAATAGTAAAATATATAAAAGATTATTTTTCCAAAAATTGCTTTTCATTCGAAACTATATAAGACTTTATATTTTTTTTTATATATGTTTGGTTAAATAACTTAAGTATGCTTTAAGGATCTCTTTTAAGGATTCTCAAAATCCATTTTTAAACAAAGATTATACTTTTATATGAATAAATATTGCCCTTTTTTTGACTTTAGATAATATTATTTTTGAAATTGTTCAAAGATAAATTTTAATACAAAAAAAATAATAGAAATTGAATTTACACTTTCAATATTTAAGTTGAATAAACGAATGGCTTCTAAGATAAAGTCAATAATATTTAATGTGTTTAATTTTAATGGTTCTTTCTATCAAAACTGTTGACACCATATAATTTTCCATTGAAAAATGAGATTACAAATTACAATGCATTAAAGTTTGTCGTCTGTTATTGACTATTACAATGAATTTTATTTATTTTTAACTTTGATTTTCAGGTTTATTGATGAATAACATTAGAAACTTGATCAATATTGAATTAACTTAAAATATTTAATTTATGTTATTCGAAATTGTATTTAACAACTTTTACAAATAATATAATTAAATATTGCAATATAAATTTTACAATTTCCGAGATAGTTAAAAGTTGAAATCGATATTTTCATTTGAATTTTTCGTATTTTTCGGATATCTTTTTCGTATTTCCTATTTTACTTTACATTTTTGTTCTAACACTTAAATTTTATGACAAAATAAATTAAAAATTTAATCGATTTATTGATTCTGAAATATATTTGGAATCTAGAATCTTAGCTTAAGCAAAATTATTTATTTACCTAAATATTTTTCCAAAAAAAAACTAATGATGATTAAAGTAACATTTAAAAATATCTACCTAGAATAGTGAATTTAATAATTTTCTAATTAATTTTCGCAAAAATTATGTCAACAAAATTTTTTTAACAATTCATCTAAGAAAATTGGTTTTGAAAGTTTATCTAAAAATAAATCACTTTTGCAATAATGTCCTTCTAAGAAACGTAGAGTTTATTTCAGTTTGTTTTCGATATTCAGGATTCATTTTGTTTCCGATATAACCAATCATTATTAATAATAAATTATTTTCCCCACTTTAATGTTTATCTGATTTTGATGAAATGATAAAACGTTATAAGACAAGTCTACTAAATGTAATTGAATTTTTTGAACTAGATGTGCTTAATTGAAATTCTTTCTTCGTCTTTCTTCGTCTGTATACTTTTCAAATTGCTATAATATTTAACACAGTAAATATGTAACTAAATTATTAGCAATTCCTATTCGGAAATCAAAAAGAATTCAAAGTCAACTTTATGAAAATATAAATTTTCCTTTAGGTGAGAATTATTTATAAGTTTCCGTTTTATTGAAAAATGTGTAATTTAATATATTTTCCTCAAAACTTTGATGGTTAATATCAGATCAGATTCAATATTTTAGAATATCAAACTCTGACAATTCTTTACAGTACATTTGTTAATAAAATCAAATTAACTGGACCCGTACATATTTAAAGAAGTCCGTAATTTATGATTTGACTGGAATATTAATAGCTTCAAATGTTAAACCTATAATTTTCCTATTTTAATTTGTTTTAATTAAAAATGAATATTTTGAAGATATCCCAATAGTCAAGTCAGAATAAATTAACAAATAAAGGAAAACCGAAAAAATATTTAATATGAACAAAGAATATTTTTAAATCTACTTCCTTCTTCCTAGTAAAAAAAAATCCTTTTGTGAACAAATAAATTCAGTGATAATTTTACCTTAATATTCTATAATTACCATCAGAATTTATGTAATATAAAACTTCTATTAATCTAATTAACATTAAAAAACATGATTTGAATAATTAATTAACTAGATAATAAAACATTAATTTAACTTGTCTAATATTTACGGTGTTGTTAATCTTTTCATTAAAATTAAATATTGAATAATTATGAAAATTTCAAAGAAGTTTGAAGTTATTTAAATATCTTACAGATATTTTCTATTCATAATTTAATTAATGAAAAATAGAAGAATCCACGAAGCCATTATTAATATATTTGCAATTATTTAGTAAGGCAAATTTTGGACATTAATGAATTACTTTCATCTGATGTTCTTTTATGGATATTCGTATTGCCATTAATTTGTCAATATGCTAAGATAATATATTTTAGGAGCTTTACTGCCTCGCTCATTATTTAATACTATTAAAAAATTTCCTGAAATTTTTCCACTTCCTTTTCATTACTAATATTTAATCAAAAGAAAATCATAAAAATATTTATAGGGATTCATAAAATTTTTTTATGTACACCTCTATTTTAAAGCTACCACAATTTGGTATCAGACGGTGCTGACATAAATTTGAAATTAGAAATTAATGCATTTTTTAACGAATATTTTAAATAGGTAATAGGCTGAAAAATAAGACTTATAAAACTTTGAATTGTAATTTTTTCATGGTAAAAAAAACTTTGAATTGTAATTTTTTCATTATAATGAAAAATGGCTCAAATGGATTACTCGTAAAGTAAAAATTTCTTATCGCAAAAGATTTCCTAAAGATTTCTTATCGCAAAAAAAAAATATTTCTTATTTCCATATTGATAATGTAAAATAATTCCTTCATTTAATTTAACTAAAAGTATCGAAATATAAAATACTTCAAAATCAATGAAATCTTCAAAAGGCCTAAATAAAAATTGTCACCTAAATTGGAATATTTTCTGATCCTTTTGAAAAAAACTTAAATTGATGACAGACACAATAATGTAAAAGATAAATTCCACATGTCAATCAAGATGATTGTAATATGTATAAGAAAAATGTCTGTAAATATTTTGATTTGTTGTAAATGTTAAAAAATCCTTAATGATTTGGGTATATGAAAATATCTTTTATTTATACGTATGTCCTTGATTATTTTGAGAATCATTATATACATAATTAGTTTAATTATGTCGAATTACATTTTTCAAAATTCAATAATATTTTAGAATGCAGCGAGAACAAATAGCGGAAAGTAAAATAATTAATAAAAATTATAAAAAATATAATTAGAAAACGACAAACAAAATTTGAAAAACTTTTGGAAAACCATCAAATTCAAGGAAATTATATTTTATAAAATGAAACACAAGAAGAACTCTTCAATCCTATCGTTTATTTAATACATTCTGTTCCTACTAACCATCGGTGATAGTTCACCCATCTTCTAAATTATATTCTATGATGAACTGTGTAATTAAAATTTAAGAATTTATTCATTGTAACTGCCAATTTTGAGGCATTTAATTTATCAAATATATTTTTAAAAAAATATTACTGAAAATATTTTATTTTATAATATGAAAAAATCAAAATGAAGTCCATCAGGAAAATCCATATTAAAAAGATAGAGACATTAAATAAATTACTAAATCATAATTATCAATTTCTTTGGTATTAGTTCTGATTATTGATTCGTTTGATACAGTAGCAATGTAACTTTTTTGACATTTTAATAATTTTCTGTAGGTGCCAGAATACGTCTCAGTCTTCTGTCATCGTGATTTGACAAATCTAAGGTGGATAGTTTGTATTATCAACGACAATGATGTCGTCCCTCATATCACTGACTTTCAGTTGATATTTTTGATATGTATTTCACGTGTCGTGTGCCTTTTTTGACAATTTAGTAATGTAATATGACCAAAAAACACGACTACAAACAATAACGATGTAATCTCGTACTAGCGACATATTCTAGCAATTAGTTTTAATTTTAATGTAGTTATTTTAAACCAATTACCGTGAATAGTTCAAGCATAAATTTTTCAATTTCCTTCAAAGGTGTTAATATCAATTAATAGAAAACTTTGTAGGGATTTAAAATTTTTAATTATATTTTCTATTTTGTTTGGGTTATTTTTTATATTAAAGTCGCACAGAAAAATTTCTTTCTTTTTTAAATAGATTTTTATTTTGAAGTAATATTTAAAAAAAAAAATACAATTTAGTCAACATTTTATCATGTGGATTCCATTATATTTTTCTGTAGTAAAGCTTATACATAATTTCTAAAGTATAATGAAAGAATTTATAAATATGTTGTATATAAATTTATATAGAAAACTATTTATTCTTGTGGTATTAAGTAGAAAATGCTTTAAATCATTTAAAGATTATTTTACTTAAATAGATTTAATTCAGAAACAATAATATTTTTCAAGTTTTTACAAAATTTATGAAAGTTATTCCTTTTTAAAAAAATAGGGGAAAGATTTACCTGAAAGTGACTTGTAATATATGCTGTGTTAAAAACTCTGCTTTGTTAAAAATTTCACACTACTAATAAATTTAAAACACCAATAATATTTTATATTTTATAGAAAATATAGAAAATGGACCCCCCAAATTTACTGACTTAGAATCATGCGTAATTACGAATCCAACATGTGTGCAACATTCAAATATAGCATTTTCAGGTCGAATTGTCAAAATCAAAATTTTATAGGTTACTTCAATTTTAATTATTTAATAAAAATTCAAAATTTTATATTTAAAATTAGTACTTTAAAATATCAAATTAGATTTTACTTTTTTACAGATTTTGGATACAAAACTTATTAATATAATTATATAATTACCCTCTTCTAAAATATATCTTCGCTGACAAAATGATGACAAATCATAATTAAGTCTTACAAAAGATTGTTAGCTGACTAGATTAGTCAGCATCTCTCGAAATTACGTATTTATATTAGATTTAAATAAAATAAATTTACACTAAAATAAAGATTGTGGTTCATATGAAAATATTTATTTTTAATTTTAAAATTATTAAAATATGAGGACTAGAAACAGCCCTGACAAATGAAGCCATGTCTTTCATCCGTCCTTAGTGACGGAGTTCCGACTGGTCACTTGAATGTATGCGCGGACAACATGAAAACTAGGCAGCGAGTATTCCTCGAAGACGGTCATCGGTGACATTATATGAAAGTCAGGCGGACATATCGTGTGTTTTGTCTTTTATAAGTCCTACATTTGTCTTTAGTGAGTGTCACTAAAGACTCAGCGACAAGTCAGCACTGACATTTCTAGAGGGTAGTAGTATGTTTCTTGATCATTTTTATTAAAATAAATTAATGAAAAATTAATTAAAATTTTAATTTGATATTTGTAAATACAGGTAAATACTAATTTTAAATAAAACATCATAATTTAAATATAAAATTTTAAATATGAAATAAAATATTTTGAACATAAACTGAAAATATTATATATAATTCGAAAATAAATTTTAGGAGCGCCAACCAGATCACTAAGTGAACATAAACTTATGAAATATATTAGGGATTTTCAGATGAACCCACTGAACTACCGATTTCAAATTTTAACTAAATTACAAAAGTAATCTGTGTACCCAATTTCATTGAAATCGGATAATAATTCCATGATCTGGTAGTAGAATATACTTCAGAAACTAGAAATTTATTTGTTTTATCATCAAATTCAATGCTACACTTTTAGTTATTCTAATTACTTGTATAATAAGAGATGAAAAGATGAGAAATTGTGCCCTGTTATATATTTAAAAAAAAACATTAGGAATATGTTTACTTGACAAAAATAACATAAAATTAAATTTAAATTTTCTGTTTAAGAAATCATATTATATTTTTAAATTTGATTCATTCAACCTAGACAAATATTGTCCCAGTTTCTTTGAAACTATTAATCTATTGTCATGAACACAAAATTGCCTCTTAAGTGATTATTTGTTTATTGTGATTACAAGTCATGACACCCAAGAAAACGATGACAACGTAAGTATTAATATCAATAAACTTCTAACTAGTACGTGTTTATGATATCCACGTTTCGAGCAAACATAATAAATAAAAACAGATAAAGTAAATTATCTAGTTTAGATTTTCCTCTGCAATGCAGTAAACACTAAACAGGCTAGTATTTAGAGCGATCTTTATCACAACAAACATTATAGAAAAAAAATCGGATATGTTTAGTAGATTATTTCCTGTGTATCACGCGTTTCTGTTTAGTTTATATTAAAAATGAATTGTAGTTGTAGAATAATGAATTTATCTTTAATATAATGTCTTTGAATTTTATTGTAAATAAAGATTTTTTATTAATTTATTATTTAATAAATCATATACTAATATTAAGAAACCAGAAATAATAGAAATAAGTTATCTTAAATTTACACATCGTTTACACTTACTTGACACCAAAAAAGGGTAGATTAAAATGATTAGATAACTTATTTAATCCTTAAAATATAGAAATGATTTGTTTAGAGGCGTAATAAACTTATTGAAAGTTAGAGACTATCCACAAATTTTTTTTATGCTTTCATAAATAATTTTAAATTATTTTTGTTTTAATACAAATTTATTATTAATTTTTAGATTTTTATAAATGCAGTAAAGTTTACATATAGAAAAACCAATCCAGAATCTGTCACAATAAATGGTAATATCATACCATATAAAAATACAGCATATGTAAATATATATCTTGGTATGGCGTTAAACACAAAACTGAAGTGGAAAGATAAAATTGAAAAAAAATATAAAGAACTAAATCTTAAATACAGAAACCTATATTGGCTACAACTCTGTCCACTGAAAGTAAATTAAAGATGTACAACCAGGAACCAGATATTAAAATCAGCTTAAAAATTAGTGCAGTAATAGAAATTCAAAGCAATATAAGACAGAGGACGAGCTTAAGGCGACACAAATCGTTGGTCAATCGTTTCCGAATCGTTACGAAAAAGGGCGTTAGTTATTAGTGGAAAAACATTATACACATCTATGTTATGTTGTCTTCGAAAAATTAAAAATTTATAGTTAGGATCGAAACCTTTTTGTTTAAATACTATATTTTTTTTTAAATTATCAAAAATTGATTATGGCAATAACCCCAGCCACAGATTAACCATAATAATACTAAATTTAATTTCAGTCAAAAATTATTTTTCCAAATATATTTTCAAATTCTTTTTGTTATAAATTTTGTTGGTCCTTTTTGTATCTATTAATAACATTTATTACAATACAATATAATTTCAGGATGCTCTACACGACACATAAAATAAGCTTCATAATTTTAGTGATGAGGTGATATGATGACAGAATAATCTGACATTTTATAAAAAAATGAGAGACTTTTTGTTGTCCTTATTTTCTCAACAAATAAATAAATTTATCCAAAAAAAACAGGAAAATTTTATGAAAATTATGTTTGATCTTTTTTCATGAAATTGTATCATCATAAATCACATTTTTATTTTAGCTTTTTTTTTATTTTACTTTAGATTCGTATTCGTTTTTTGACAAGGCTTGTTTCTCAGACGAATAATAATGTTGAACTTTGCTTTCTGTAGTCTATATGGATTTATCTAAACAAGACAGTATTTTTTTAACTTGTTAAAAAAAATAAAGATAGTTAGTTATTTTATTGTTTATCAAATCTCCTTATTTTGGCAGGATTTTTTATATTTGTCAATAACACCTAAACTATGAGAAATTCTACTATACTTAGAAACCCAATTTGAAAAATAAACTATGCATAATTTAAAGAGGAATTAAATACAACAGACTTTTAATTATCAACCTGTACATTTCATCACATTTTCAATTTTCAGTTGAGTTTCGTAATTTCGGTAAAAATTTATGACAATAAACTTAATTTTATGGTTTGAAATTCAATATTTTAATTAATTGACGTTTACATCCTGTAAATTAAAATATTTGTATACAAATTTATAAATTTCGGTTGGTTGAACTATTGCATAATTTTCTATTTATTAATTTTACCTTAAATAAATTTGTCATATTAAATGGTATAAATTACCAGAAACACGAATCACATTTAGTTAAATTACCTAATAAATGTTGAACTAAATGAATATTTGAATTGTATAGAAATAACATTTAAATTTATTTTGAAAACTAAAACGCTATATTTTATGTAACCATGAATACTTTTTACAGAAAATTAGTTCTACCATAAAATTACACATCATCATTTGGTAGCTAACATAATTTATGCACTATTCATATTAAAATGATTAAGTAGTTCTTTGTCCGGTAATTAAGGATCTACAATAATGATGTCATATATAACAATTTGTTAGTCGGTAGGGATTCTTCTAATAAGAAAGAAAATAAAGTTTATATCTACAATTTTAAAATTCTTTATTATTAATTCAGTTTTATTAATTATTTTTCTTTGCATTTTGTGTAGCGAAAGTAAAATTTTATTTCATATTGTTTCATATATGAAGCTTTATGGTGGGTGGCAAAAAAAATGTTTACCACCCACGTTTTAGGTGATGAGGATTCAGAATCGGCAATAAATATTTTCGTGTCCGAAAACAGAAAAAATTATGTTAATTGACTTTTTCAAATTTTTATATAAGACTGTCCCGACCCGATTTTCCTTAAAATTGGGGCGTATGTTGAAATACGTACTAATACTATCCTACATCTTTGCTATAAAAACCAGAGTCGTATTTCCTGTCCTTTGTATTGTACCAAGTTATTTTTTAATGCTCTACTGATATGTTAAAAATCTGTATATGAAATTTGAAGCACTCTGAATTTTTTTTTATAATCTTTTAAAAGAAAGAAGATGTAATTATTAAATCTAAAATTAAATCCAAAACAATATCCTTTAATATTATACCGTAAATATTAAATAATATTTAATAATTGTTTCCACAATACGAAAGGTTAAATTGATGGTTTGACCTTATTTCTATGCTAACATAAAACCAAAATCACAAAACCTTGAAGAACTCTGATAACTAAACTGACCTTAACATAATTTAAGTAAATTAAATAAATATTTAAGTGCAGTACCGAAGTTTAAATCGATTACAATTTGAAATTATAGTTAAATTTATTCTAGTTTTTATAATATACTTTAATTATTTCTTCCCCATCATTACTGAAATTATCGCATGTTTTTGGTTAATTTATATTTTTATAATTAAATTGTGTTAATACAATAATTTTGAAGGTTTTGTCAGGAAATGCTATTTAGAGTAAACGTATTTATTACCAGCGATATCTTAGATATAAAATTTACATTTACTTCGTAAATTTACTTTGTATAATCCTTAAATTATTATTTCTGACGTTTTGTAGCCCCTTAGAAATATTGTTTTTGTCAGTTTGTTTATTACCCTTTTAAATAACCAATAATTGTATATAATAATTGTCCCAAATATCAACATTTTTAACAAACCATAAAACCATCAATGTCTCATTAATCATTCTATAAGAAGTTTAGCAAATTCAATTTCAATGAATTTCATTATATAAATTTATATATTTTCTGTTAAATTGTTATTCCTTCCCAATTGTTTGTATTTACTTTCGGTTTCATCAAGTTTTCCTTCAGTATCATATTATATAGTCATCCAATCTACAAGATATTTTCATTTTCACACAAATCATAAAATTGTCACGAAGATATTTTTCTAATCATTTCTTTTGTGGAAAATTTTAACATACGCTTATACTTCTTAAAAAGAAAATACTGGAATTTTACTGGTGAAGTCTTGGATTCATTTTAGTAAAAATTGTTTAATAATTTTCAATAAATTTTAAATCATTTACCTATTAAAGTTTTAAGTTATAAAAAATTATGCAAAATATGTGACCCCGTCATATAAATATTATAACTGAATATGTAATAAGAAATCATTGATTATTTTCAGTACAGAATTAATATTCTTAACATTATATTGTTTCATCATTCAGAGAAGTTACAGGATTTTTTTGCAGAAAATTTGAAGTTAATATTGAATTTCAATTTACGAAAACTTATATTGAATTTAAATGAGTACAAATTAATGTTATTGTATTAAATAAAAAATTATTTCAATTTTATGTTAAATGATTGATTTTCCAATACACAAATAAAGAAATAATAAATAATAATAATTAATAAATAAATAATAATAATTAGTGTGATAGACAGAGTTTAAATGTAAAATTTATGAATAATTCTTTGGAGTTTCAAAATTGCATCCTAATTATTAAAATTAGGAAAAATGTGCACATATGAATAGAATTTTTGAATTTTTCTACATTTGATTATATGACATAAGTTTACTCAATAATACATAGTACTTAATATTCAGGACGAAGTATTTGAAGGGCAAAAGTCAGAGTTTGAAGGGATAATACAAAAAATACATCTAGTTATTCAAATATATTCCACTTAACTTTTGGAAAATTTTGTTAAATTTCAACTTTTTTTTAAAATAATGCACATTTTTATATGTTCACTCTTTACAAATAAAATTCATTGTCAAACCTCTTTATTTTTAAGTTATCGAACAGGGCTGAGGATTCGTGATCGCGCCTTTAAAATACGACAAAACGGCAATATGAAGAGTATGCGAAGACGAATGCGAAATAATTGAACATTTTTGTGTCCCTGTCTCTGTCCCTATCGCATGCACCTGCGACACAGATGTTTTGGTTCTTACTACGTGGACTAACTTTTCATGTAGTAAAAACAGGATTTCTCTGGGTTAGAAACCAATTCTTTCTCTTATGAATCAAGAAATATTAATATAATTCAAAATTTAAAAAAAAATGGAATTGTGTAAAACCTATTTGTAATATGTAATTGTAATACATATAACTTTGTAAAAAATATTTAAAGTTTTAATATGATATAAAACTGTTTAAATTGTTCAACATAATTAGTGTAGTTAAATTATTTATTAATAGCTTTTCAACTCATAAATTCTTAGAAACCTATCTTCCTTTAAGAGTATATAGAACGTCATAAAATAAGTTTCATTCCACAATAATTATAGGAAACCAAACAACAATATTGTAATACATAATTATATTTCAGTTCAGACTTTGTGATATTACAAGAGACGATGTCAAAAAAGTAATAAAATAAAAAAAGTTATAATTACTTAGAAACATGAGAACATCAAAATTTATTTTCCTTTAAGTTTAATAGTTTAACATCAGATAAATTTTTGGTTTAATATCTAAAACGTTTTTATGGCAAAAATATAAGAAATTTAATATCAAATTTGAAAATAATAAAATTATATGTCACAAAAATTAAAGCTGGTCAAAATTTGACAATTCTTTAAGAACTTTGAATATTAGAAAAAAAATCAATTTTTATGTTCACATTTCGGGAAACGAATAAATGGATATACATATATCCTTAATTTATGAATAATGAATCCAAGCAAAAAAGCAGAAGTAGGGTCAATCAGTAGTATACTTATATAAAACAGCATACCAGCCCAGCACCTAACACAATAAATCGAATGGTAACAGCAATTGGTATCCAGATAAAAATAAATAAACTATTTAATGTAATTTTCTAGTAAAAAGATATATAAATAAATAACCAACGTTTTTCAAATGCTACTCAAATATTTAATTTAACTTTCAACAAACTATATGCAATGTTAAAAGGGCAACAAAAATGTGAATCACTTCCTTTTTAATTAGTCGTCAAAAGAACGAAATTACACTTAGAAAAAGCAAACTTCCTGTCTTTTTATGATAGTTTTAATTGCTAATTTTAGTTTAATGGCATTCCTATGAGTGCACACTTAAAGGTAATTTATTATTTAAATTGTGAAATTTTTGTAATAAACTTTATCCTTTAACCGGTTAATAGTTTTAACAATTTATATATAATTTCCTTAAATCAGTTTCAACTTAGCATAAGGCGATATTATGTCAAATAGCCTTCCAAATAATGCAAAGAATTTTATATAAAAGTTATTGATTACAATTCAGTAATGGAAATTAATTAATTCTAATAAGGGGAAGGAATCAATAATAATTTCCATGCTCTTAATTACATATTGCATAATATATGATATTAATTACTTAAATACATAAATATCCAGTAATTTAATTTGTTCAAATTATTAATTTAATATTAATATTCTTAAAATTTTGGGTAAAAGTAAAGTTTAAATTGAAATTAAAATATTAAAATAATAATTTCATATCGTATAAAATCCACTGGGAAATTCCACATTATTTTAACTGCAATGGGTTAAAAATTTAATGCAGGTTAACTAATTATTACTAATTTTGCAGAATATCCAACAGACATTTTCAGATGTGTTCAGATATTGATTCAGCAATGCACTTAAGCTAGTTAATTATTAAGTGTCATACTGCAGCTTTATCACTAATTGCAGTGTACAACTTGAAGGGAGATGTAAAAATTTAAATAAAAATTAATTCAATGAAAAATGTTCACAAAATAAATTTATAAAGTAAATAAGTAAAAGTAAAATATCAAAGTTTTATTTACCTCCTTTTTGGTAATATGACATTCAAAGGCCTCTAAAACATTTCTTAAAGAGAACATTTTCAAATCAAATTCACCAACAAAAATAAACATCAAAGTTCAGAAACACAAATAAATTAAATGTTCCTCAAGTTAAATGGTTATTTTACCTTGACCACAATGAATTTTTGTGGACAATTTATACAAATGGTGACCCTTAAAAGAATTGGTTTTACGAACACGGAAAACTTTTCAATTTTCATGAAAAAGTTTTTCAAAATATAGAAAAATTATGTCCACTGAAAATATTATTAACAAGTTCAAGGGTGAGAATTAAAGTGGCAATGGTAAAATTGAAAAACGAATATTTAAAAGTACCTAATTCTAAATTGTACTTTTATCAAATTATTAGATTGTTATGGTAATCTTAAATGGTGATATAAATATTTAAAGTGAAGATTAGGTGGTGATAAGGAAATTCGAAAAATGTTTGTCCTAACTAAATAATAAGTAAATTTCACTACTAATCTCTACTAAAATAGCAATTACAAAAATTTTACAATTTTACAGTATACCAACTTTAAAGTTTCTTTTATATATTCAAATAATTGAGTGAAATGTGATATATTCATATTTTTAGTTAAATCTTCATTGACCTCGTAAACGTTTACATTCATTTGGCTCTGAAATGGAAATATCAAAAACAATATCCAATTCAGTTTAGAACTACAGAAAGAACATCTTAAAAACTTGAGTTTTACTTTGAACTTTAAAACTAATTTCTATAAAAAGAGTTTCTAACGTAACCTAGGGGTAGACCAATGACCAAAGAATATAATTTCATATGGTTAAAAATTCAAACAGTTTATTTTAATTATTATTGTGCCATAATATTACATTTAACTTAGTACTTCTCAGATTGTACTGTTCTTAAGACAATTTGACCTAAACACACTTTTATCAATAAGAATTTTATTTTTGCAAAATTTAAATTACTTTTATACTTACACAGAAAAATTATGTTTGTTCTTCTTTTGAATAAACTTTCGCAATTGAAAAGTTTCTGGGAAACTTGTGGGCTAGAAATTCCTTCAAGTTTGATAATTAATGAGACAAAAAAAATCATTATTTTGTTAAATTTTTAAAGCTTTTTTTTGTAAATATTAGATAACAAAAAACTTTATTTTTAATGGAGTTAAATTCAGTTTTGGTTATTTTTCATCTAATAATATATTAAAATTTAAATTAATTAATTAATTGTAAAATTACTAAAATTATATTAGAACATTGGGGAAATTAATGTAATTTTTATTTTTACAAATATGGAACAACATTTCTTACTATAGTTCTTTCCCTCGATTGCCCGAAAAAGGTCACGTAATCGTACTGGACTATAGTAAGACAGCAGATTCAATCGATATGTTAAAACTTTGAAAATATCTTGCAAATTATTAGCAATTTAAAACTTTTTTCATACAGTCTAACTTTATATCAAAAAATGTTTTATAAGTTGTCAAAGTTTTGTGTATAACTTTTGAAAATGTTGAATAATTTATTGGTTTTGTGTAAAATGATTGTAGTTATACTTATTAATATATTCTATTTTTATACTTAGTTTATTACAACGAACACCAAAATCAATTTGACTAAAAGAATTTTGAATAGATTTATGATTAAAATAGCCAATTCTTAATTACATCTGACAATTCCATAACTTTTCCGATAACACAAATTGCACCAGTAACAAAATGTAATGTAAAATGAAAATTGCTTTTCGTTTGTTAAGCAATATTTTGTTTTTGAAGTTGTTCATTGAACTTATACAAATATTGTTCTAGTTTTTTTCAAAAACATTGTCACGAATAGCAAAATTAACCTTAA
Organism: Rhamphomyia laevipes; assembly: GCA_963920725.1. Taxonomy (NCBI): domain Eukaryota; kingdom Metazoa; phylum Arthropoda; class Insecta; order Diptera; family Empididae; genus Rhamphomyia; species Rhamphomyia laevipes. The sequence goes on from OY987259.1 coordinate 34,323,441, forward strand.
AATTCTGCTACATTTTTTTTTTTGATTAAAATTCATGACAAAAAAAACAAAAAAAAACATTGACATAATCTCAATAAAGATAGTGTTTGCAGATGGTTCATTGTGTTCTAAAAATTTAATAGGAAAAAGGCGAGATAAAATTAAATTGCTTTCCAGGTTCTCCACTGCAATGCAGTTAACACAATGTAAATAAATATGAAGATAAAAATCGAATTATAGAAAATTTGGTTATCTCTAATTCACATTTACGAGTGTCCACAAAGTAATCAGATAAATGCAGAATCTATGAAAATTACATAACGCTCATAATTTCAGTATCATAATTTGTTGAATATAGATTTTCTTTTTACTTAATATTCAGAGAAACACATTTTATTGAAAATAGCATAAATTATTGAATTTCATAATTAAGAATAAATTAACCATTTACACCTTAATACAATCGGAAAAGTAAAGCCGAGTATCCACGATAGAATCTGTGCTGTTGACAGAAACAATTGATGTATTTGACTTTAACATGGTCTGTATAGTCAGTTTCGAAACTATTCACAGCCTAGCCAATATTTTTATTAATGTCAACAACAAGATTCATCAGAATATTTTGAATTTAAAGTAAATTATTTATTTTCGACTTTACAATTTCGCGGCTGTTCGAAGATCCTATAATGGTGTTAAGTGTACCGAAGTTTACGATCGATCATTTTATAAGTTATAAATAATGTGGAGTCGATGAGAGGAGCAAATGCTTCAAAAAAAATCAATAAAAATTCATGCGAAAATATTATTAATGGTGTATACATTTCTCAGAAATTAATTCAGTATTCAGTAATGCATGGTAATACCATTTAGAATTAGATTTTCAAAGAAGTTTAGAAACTCAAATTATAAACAAAATTTATTTCCACAGATACATAAGTTTACTAATTAAATTTACTTGTTACTGGTGATTACTGGTGTGTGGTGTCATTAAAATTATTGTTTTTTAAGAATTAGTATAGTATTTAAAGTATTTACACGCAAATATTCATTATTTTTCCTTTAATTACAAATATATTTCTTATAAATATTAAAGAACCAGAACAAAATAATAATATATTTAATGATCATTTTTAATTATGATACTTATTTGTATTTACTAATGAAACTATTTTCAAAGCTAAATCAAAGCAAAAGAAAATAAAAAATATCTCTAGCAGTTATTTGGAAAATTAATAATTAATTAATATGAGTAATTAAGAATAAAGAACACGAATATTTTTTGTCTTCACTTTTTTAGTTACTATAACACCGAAAAATAAATTAATGTCAAGTAAATTATTATCAGAATTTAGTAAAATGCTTCTTAGAATTACTAAATCATTGATTTTATAATAAATTGAAGAGTTGTTCAACGAAAATCGTACTTAACAGTAAGATATACGAGGAATTGTGCCTCAGTTTACACTCTAAACTAACTTACCTAAATATTGTTTGTCAATTATATTTCGATTCACTAAAATGAAAGAATTAGAAATTGTATTTTATAAAACATTAAATTCATGAAAGTAAAAAAATAAATCTTCTAATTTCTAACAGAATTTCCGCCTCGTCTTTTCGAAATAATAAATTCCATTATGAAAATAATTACAGCCACAAAAAATCCCCAAATCAAAACTAATATAGCCGGTCGAGTATCAACTAAACTGGCTGTTATAAATTTACCACCACCACCAACACATTTCGGTTTTTTTGTATATAATTTAGAATTTTCACGATCTTGTAATCCATGCTCTTTGATTCTCATCATCCTTGAAATCAATAAAACAAAAATTATTAAATTGCCATCTAATCTACCTTAATATCATACCCTGTTTTAAATAATTCCATGTATGATGAATTCTTTTGTATAGCATACCATGGATCAATCACTTCTAAATATTGAATTTCTTGTAAACCACATTTTTCATCTTCTCGAAATGTTTCACTAACAACTTTATAACCAGCACCAATTTCCATATGAAAAGCATACAATCCTTCACGTATTTTTTCAACACCATCTGCTAATGGCAGAAAATTTTCAGAACCATCACGATTACGAATTTTCTGTTCATAGATATTCTTTCGCGTTGTTTGGTTTGCATGCTACAGAAAAATAAAATAAAAACTTAAAGCAAAACAAATTTTATATGTAATAAATAAAAATATTTACATTGAAATAATATCGATTAAAAATAGTATCATCAGCACCCAATGTTAATCTAGAATTAAGCAAATCATCTAAGGTTTGAATTTTATTTGACGGAGACTGTAATAGGGCTACAATATTTGCAGAGTAACTAAAATAATTATTGTAATTAATAAATTAATAATTTCGAAACGAAATGTATATAATTTTTTGTTAAACTGACCTTGTATAAAGAAACATTAAAATTGTAAATGTTATCATCATAATAACTCGAGCTGTTAAACTTTTCGGTGTAACAGCTGAACCTTGTTGACATGTTGCACCGAAAACTAATAAAGTTGTATCCAAAATTGATGGTCTTAAATTACCAGAATCATAAACTACCTAAACAATTTAAATCACAACATTTATTAGGCTGTCATTAATTTAACTATAAACTTACCGGATTTGCTAATGGCATTTTCCATTCTAACCAAGATGCTGCTAGAAGCGAAATAGCCGTAACAATAATTAATCCGAACAATGAAAACCAAACAAGCTATAAAATAATTATTTTTTAAATACAAGCTAATCTAATCAATATTCAGAAATAAAATATTTTACCGAATCAAATGGTAATAAGAAAACATTATCGGTATAAGAAAGTTTTGGTGATCGAAAAACAAATTTTGAACGAGTTGGTGCTGGCATTGCAATATATTCAATAACAGCAATTCGATCAGTTGTAAAGAAAAGTGCTGATGCACCAATATCAGAACGATTTTCAATTAAATCACCAATCATACCATTCCAACGACCAGTTTCTGTATCCTGATAACCCCAAGAATTGACAAATGTATAATTTAAATTACCATTTACATAATCAACAAGATAATTTGTTAGTAAATAGCAGACTTTACTAATTGTATCAATATGGCGGTCACTAACCAAAAATTAATTAAAGAAATTTTTAAAGGTATATTATTTAAAAACTATATTTGATTTGAAACTTTACTGATAATCATTTAAATGATGAATTGTATCATTGTTAGTTACAACTAAAGTTGCTCTCAACTTTGTTCCTTCAAGATTACGCCTGTTATGAGTTTGGTTCAGTCTAAAAAATATATTGTTTCTGTTGATACCAAACATTTGAATTATTAAACGGCTGCCTATCGAATTTCGGTAAACTGTAAAATTGTAGTATTATTTGAGATTTAGTGATATTAAAAGTTCATAATATTTGGTATTATAACCTTCATTAATTATAAACTCATTATTAAATTTTTGATAAATATAATATACTTCACTACTCGATAGTACAGGAATATCATAAAATAATTTTTCTATAATTTTGTAGTTGTCATAATCCTTTGAGTGGTTGTCATAATCCTTTGAGTTCGAATCTATAATAATGTATTTAAATTTATGGTTTATTTTCGATCCAATCTAAAATTTATAAATAAATTATTTGTTAAATGTTTATTAATTACAATAAAATTATCGATATAATTTTCAATTCGATTACAATTTTTAAAAAAATTAAAATGTATTCCATGTGAATAAATTACGTGTTCGCTAGCTAGTAAGCTTGTTCTAGCCATAATAATTTAGTAATTATTTTCGAATTGAAAATTAGTATAAATTTATAAATAAAATTAATACATCTTTAAGTAATTTTTTTGTTTGATTGCAGATTGTATCCAAAATAATTAATTGATGATGTTCTTCAAGTACATCCGGAAATTTCTTAATTATAGGTTCAGTAATTGCAAATTGATAATCACGACTTTTTATTGGTGATATTTCAAAAAATTCTTTTGTGAATTTGATACGAGTTTCTAATGTAAAATTTTATTTTAAATAAGTAAATAATTTTAATTTAATTACAAAATTTATTATACTTAAATCCCAACAAATCATTGCTGTTAATTTTAATGGTTTCTGAATATTATTTAACAGATTTTTTATTGGAATTATAAATCTATTAATATCACAATTAATATTGGTAGAAATTGATAGAAATATTAAAAAATAGAAAAATTTATAAGACATTTGTGAATTTTAATGTAACTACTTTGAAAAGTGTTTCAACTTTGTTGCAAACTTCATAAATTGATTGTCTTTTATAGTATATTCTAATAGGAAAATTGTCTTTAGAACAAAGTTGCTTAAATAAATATATAAATTAAATATTAATTTGTTATACATTTGAAGAAAAATATCTGAAAATGAAATTGTGTATTTACTTTATTTCGAAATATATGCCCTACAAAGATACGTTAACAAATGCATTACAATATATTCAGATAGCCAGGCTGCCCTTAAGGCTCTGGACTAATATCAAATTAAATTAAGTCAAGATTTCTATACGACTGTCTTCATACGTTGGATTCCAGCTCATGTACGATTTAAATGAAACACAAAGCCAGACCTTTTAGCAAAGCACAGGGCATGTGAGACATGTACAGGACCTGATCAAGTTTTGGACAGTATCACTATCTTGGCCTTAAGGTGAATCCAATAGTAACAAACTGCGCGATCCGTTCAAAATTATTGGAACAGGCTTGTATAAGACATTCGAAAATCTTTTTACCTGATACGTTATGCGGTACAAAAACATAAAAAACAGGAAACATAAAAAACATCTACTCAGACCTAAACTATCGGAAGACCAAGTGTGCATATTCTTAAGGTGATGTAATGTTTTATCGACAGTCTGGTGTTTAATGTATAACTAGGAAATGGAAATAAAATAAGCTGTAGTGATTAAAGCTAATATTTGTTCTCCATGTAGAATTACATAGATAATTTGAAGTAATTTATAGTTCAAAAGTTCAAATATAAAATAATTTTATCATAACTAGAAGAATATTAATTTAAAATATTATATTTGATTACAATACAATTATAATTATAAATAACTACAACGATTTTATTTAATAAAAAAATTTTGTAAATTGGAAAATGATAATCCAATTATATTTAAATTTAATATTATCAAGATTAATATTTATTCGATTATTATAAATAATTGCTAAGCAAATTCTTGAACATATGTAAAGAATCTTTTGTACAGTACATAATTTTTTTGAATTTCCTGTATATTTTACGTTATATAGAAATAAGTTTAATCTAAATACATTATTTAAAATAAAGGATAATTATAATGGATTTGAAAATTAAAAAGGATATTTATTTTTGAATAGTAAATTATTCAAATATTTGCAAACTGCCAAGTTTCAAGATATAAATTTAGTTTTGGACTTCTAATAAAAATAATTTTCAATTTATTAATATCAATTTATTAATTAGCTTAGTACGTGGGCCTTATATAATCTTAAAGGTTGAAAGGCCAATAAAAATTTAATTAATAATAATAATAAGCTTAGTACGTAATTTCGGAACTTTTCAATAATATTTATAGTGCGTTATGAAAAATACTACATCAAAGCTCATTATTGTATTCATTTATACTTTATAATCACATGTATTCTGAATTCCGTTCGGAGCGGAGAAATACTCGATTTTAGCTCCGACGGAGAATTTGGTATTCTAAATTCCGTGCGGAGGATAATTAATTTTCGAATTCGATTGATTGTAAATATGGTATTCTGAATTATGTTCCGAACGTATATTTCATACTAAATTTCTCCGAAACTTTATAGTTGCGGAGAATGAATAAAAGTGAGTGTGTGGATATAATGTATGTGTAAAATTGTTTTATTTAAAGTTAAATATGTGTTTAATAAACAATTAAATAAGAATAGTGAATAAAAGTAATTTATGTTTAGAAAACATAAATTACTTTTATTCACTATTCTTATTTAATTTTTATATAAATTTTTTATTTTTTATTTTTATATAAATTTTTTTATTTTTATCTTCCATTACTTCCTAACTGAAATCCAATATACTGCCCATTATTGATTTTTCACAAACACCACAAATAATTATACAAAAACCAATAAAATCTTTTTCTCAAACAAATTATTTTTCCACTACTAGTTATTTTTTATACAATAAATTATTTATTAAATATTTAATTAACTTTATTATTTAAAAAAAAAAAAGCTGCTAACTAGGGGGAGCAGATAACTCATAGTATGTTGTTTAACAGCGATTTATGTCCAAAAGTTTTTTGTAATTAACATTATCTTTGTAACAAACAGTGCTTTCTTCAAAATTCCTCATCTTTATTATTTATTGATTTAATTTTATATTTTTATTCTTTAATAATAAATAATATCATTAAAATAACTATAATAAGTATAAATATGCGTAATCACGAATCCAACCTACGTACAAAATTTCATTGAAATTGGATAATATTTACCATATGTTCTAGAACATATGAAATATTAATCGGAAATTTTAGCATGGAGCCCCTCAGGCTACTAACGTCTACATTAGGCTACACATGCGTAATCACGAATCCAACCTATGTACCAAATTTTATTGTAAACTGATAATAATTACTATATGGTGTAGAGTAGAATATATGAAATATTCTTTGGAAACTAAGTTGCTAATATATTAGTTAATATATTAAGCTACCTGAAACAATAAAGCTACCTGAAACAAATTTTTGGAGCAATAAGTAGGTCACAAATTCAACCTATGTGTGAAATATAATTGTAATTGGGTGCCAATTAGTGTATGATGTAGAGTATTGAACTTGTGAAATATAATTGGACATTTTAACATGGACCCACTGGATTACCAACTTTAAACTTTGCAGACAGTAAGTACATAAGGAAGCTACTATGTGTGTCAAATTTCATTCAAATCAGATAATAAATACCATATGCTCTAGAGCATATGAAATTTTAATCGGAAATTTTAGCATGGACCCCCTGAAGGTATTAACTTCTATCATGGCCAACACATGCATAATCAGCAGGTCTACCTTTGTACCAAATTTCATTAAAATCAGATAATAATTACATGCTATAAAACACGTAATTATATAAAATTCGGAAACTAAAACTGTTTTCTAGGAACCCCCTGACGGTCTCCAAATTTCAGGAGAGCCAACTAGATCACAAAATTAGCCTATATATAAAATATCTTTCAAATCGGTTAACAATTACTATATGCTGTAGAACATATTAAAAAAAAAATTAAAAATTATATCGGAAATTTAACATGGACCCCCTAATCCTACTAACCTGTAACCTATGCAGAATTATGAACTCAACCTGTGTACCAAATTTCATTGAAATCGGATAATAATTACACGCTGTAGAACATAAAGCAAATATTCTTCGGAAACTAAGTTGCTCATACATTAGTTTCCCATGAACGTACTATACCTACCAACTACAAATTTGTGGAGTATCAAATAGATAACTAAATGAAACTGTGTGTTCAATATCATTGAAATTGGGTGAAAAGTACTGTAGATATAGAGAGTTGAACTTATGAAAAGTAATTACGGATTTTTACATGGACCCACTGAAGTATTGACTTCAAATTTTACAGACACCAAGTACATATGGAAACTATCATATGTACCAAAATTTATGCTAATTAGATAAAAATTACTATATGCTCTAGAGTGTACGAAATTTTAATCGGAAATTTTACCATGGACCCCCTGAAGTTACAGACCTGTATCTTGGTAGGCTTGTGGATAATCATGATACCAACCCATGTTTTAAATTTCATCCAAATCTGAGACATGAAATTTTTTTTTACATTTTTCCGTAGAACAAAAGCACGTAGGTTCCCACATAAATGGGGAAATCTAACATGGTCCCACTGAAAGGATCAATCTCATCTTGTACCGGCACCTGCGCGAAGTCTGTTAGAGCCTGTGTGCCAAATTTCATTAAAATCGGACAAGCGGTTCTAGGAGATGTTGCTGCGCACATAAAAAGCGTACGTATACGCGTACGCGTCCCCCGGACACTTTTTTTTTTGCATTTTCGGACTCCCCGACCTCGGAAACGTCTAGAAAAAAATTTTGAGCGAACTTTTTTTTTTGACCATCCAACCCATCACCAGACTTCATAGTATTTCATACTATTCGTAAAATATTTTGAAAACACAAATTACAATAATTTAAAAATCCGCATTCGCTCCGGTTGACACCGTTTGAATACTTTCGAAAATCATTTTGATATGGCAATTTTATAACTCGATTCCGTCGGAATTCAGAATACCAATTTGTGCTCCGTCGGAGATCTATTCTATATCATTCCGAACGTTCCGAACGTTATTCAGAATACATGTGAATGTTAAGAGGAGTATGAAGAATTAAGTTCCGAAAATTAAATTCTTATTATCCGATTTAAAATAAATTTAAACACAGTATTGGATTTCGTCAGCTCAGAAATTTTAGCTCGGTACGTGCAATAGGTCCGTCCCTATTAATAATACATTACATACTGAAAGAATTACATACTGCAAGGCGCTATATTAAATAATAATAGCAACTCATATCTAAAAGTCGAATTGAAATTTCAATTTTACAAATTAGTAACCGATAATAAAAAAGCTACTAATTAGCAGGAGCAAATACCTCGTAGTTGTGTTCAACAGTGATGTATATCCAACATAGATTTGTAATTAAATAGTGCTTGCCTACCGATGCTTCGTTAAAAACACTGCTTTGTAAAAAAGATCACATCTTTTAAGACACAATTAAAATGTATTTTATATAACTCGATATTCTGATAGGGACTCACTGAAATCCCATTAAGACACTCAAGCTAAAGGTTCCATATTTCTGGTGCATCAACCAGTCACTACCGCTTGAATGGGTAGATGCATAATCAGAAACCAAAATTGGAATAAATATCAGAAGCGGATGCTATATAAAATTCAAGTTTGTTTTAATAAATATGTCGAGTGCCTTTTTAATATTAACATTTGTATAGGGTGCGTCAAGAATATAGGCAATTAGTCATTCAATTTAATTTAGATTTACAGCAAAAGCATAGCATTCAAATTCAGAATACTAAAGCAGATTTTTGCAGTTATCGCAGTTGGCAAAAGTATACTGCAAAATTTTTACTTGTCAATTTTATTTTATTTTTTCTTTGTGTAATTTTATTTAAAATAGCTGATAATAAAGAAAAATGTATAAAAATTATTTTAAATCAATTATTTATACTGTAGGGCCTACCAATATTCCATTTTAGTTTACCAATAGTTTTAATAAAATTATTTAATATCAATATTTAATCCAAATAGAATTCATTGGCAGGAAAAGTTAAATTATAACGCACAAAATATCAAATGTTAAACGATATACGTAATTCCAAAACAAAATAAGGCAAATCTTTATTAAATTTTATAATATAATAATATACTAAGTTTAATTCGAATAACACATCAATTTTCAATTGTAAATATTCTCTTAATGACCGACCTTGTTTAAACCTAACATCTTAATTGCTTTGTTTGTTTGTTTTAAAAGTTCGTTTTTATATTTCCAAGCAGTTTTATCCATTACACTATGTTCCTTATAATATTCGCAAATAACTTCCCCTAGCTCTTTTGGACAACGTCGTCGAAAATGTTCCAAATGACCAAATTCAATATTTATCTCCAAATCATCACACCATCCATTATAATCCAAACAAGACAATGGATAACGATTTAGAATACTTTCAACTATTTTAGTATTGTGAAATGATTTAATATAATATTTTGGTTTAGTAAAATTAATTGGTATAACATTATTTTGTAAATATTGTAAATATTGTGGCATATCTAAATCAAAATCAGGATTATGATGAAGATCATCTGAAAAGTAAATATTGCGAAAATTATAACTACCATAGTTTTTGTTATAACGTGATTGATTATGTTTTATTCGCTCGAGCAAATCGATCCAAGATATATCATCTGGATGTTGTGGCATTATTATCTCATCAACATCAATAACAGCTATATAATCATATAAATAAATGTTTCGATAAAAACAATCATTTATTGATATCATGTAATTAATTCGCCGAGTTGGAGGTACTCCTTTAGGATAAGACAATCTCACAATTTCTAAAATTCCAGATTGTTCATAATATTTAAAGACTTTATGTGTATTTCGTGTTTCATAATATTGATATATGAAAATTTTGTCAGCACCTAAAATTCGGATCAATTCAATCCATTCAATTAATCGTATTGCACTAAATTCGTTATCAAAACTGAAATCCTTAACACAAACAGCAAAAGGTTCCTTCTTCCAAGCATATGTTTCAGGACGAACATTTGAAATTTGCAGATAATTTTTAGCTTGACTACAATTTTTGGTATTTAATGAAACTCCATTAGGTATTTTTTGATACTTATTAAAATTATATGGACATGTTATCAAAAATGGCATATAATAATGATCCCATCCCCATTCTTTATACCAAATAAGTCTATATTGAATTATTTTGCTAACTATTGGTTTCTTTACATCATCGAACCAGAATTGACAAAATATTGTAGTATTTTGAATTTCTGTTCTATTTATCATGGCAATAATACGAATTGATGGTCCAATTTCCGATTTTTTCCTATCATCGTAATACGCATTAAATAATTTAAATGGACCATTTGTGGTGTTCAGTGTTTGCCAGTAAATATTGTCAAATTCATAATCAAGAAAATTCGGCCAATTAATATAATGACTAAATGTTTTCAGATGATTCGTTACGTCATTTTGTAATATAAAAAGTATATATATTAACACTGGCCAAGCAGCTAATAGTGTAATTTTAATACATTTTCTTTTACGAATCATCATAATTCATTAAATATATTATAATATTTGCGTTTTTTTTTTCACACACAATTAAAAATCTTTAAGAACTCTTTTAATAAAATAATTCATATTAAAATAAATAAATACTTTACAATTATTATAATTATAAGACACTTTACGCTGAGTTTGCTTGATAAAAATCTTTTAAAAAAATCACTTTTTGCAAAGTACAAAATGTTAAATAAAATTTTTTATATAAATTTGACCATAAATTATTACTTCCTGAAAATGAATATATATTCATATAATTTTTAGGTTTAGTATCATAAAAGAAGAAAAAAAATAATAATCGCAGCATATAATTCCTAATTTCTTACATCAAATTTAACAGATTTCTACACTTTACAACATTTCCTGAATGAAATTCATTCAGTTTTATTATGAATTCTTAACATATTCCGAGTAGATAGAATAACTAGGTTTAGGTATTGTACTTGCCAAAAATTGATTTAAGTACGATAAATTTGAAGGTGCGGATGCGAAGTAACATCTCCTAAAACCAATCGTGCTATGTTAATGAAATTTGGTATACAGAGAGGTGAAACCAAACTTCATTTTGATGTCGGTCAAAGATGTGATCTGTATTCTCAGTGGCTCTAGAATTTCCCGTTTATCTGGTGGACCGGAGTTTTTTGCTGTTCGAAAAAATAAAAAAAAAATATATATATATCTAAGATATGAAAGAAATTTGGCACACAGTTTAGTTTAATGATTATATATGTACCTACTCTGATGGTTACCTAGGTGAGACATTAATTATTATCTGATTTGAGTTAAAATTAGACCACATGATGGATTTCTTATTTAGTTAGTTGCCTATACAATTTGGAGTAGATAGTGGGTTCATGTTAAAATTTCCAATTATATTATTAAATTCAATTATCTGCACATTATACAGTAATTGTTCATGGATCTCAATAACATTACACAAACATCTTGATTTTGTAAATCTGGAGCCGGCAGCTTTATCTGGTTATATGGGAAACTAATATATAAGAAGTTTCCGAATAATATTTAATTTATGTTCTCTTGATCATGTAGATATAGGATAATTTCATTTCTTTGTGCAATGTCGTTTAACACATGTAATTATTATCCGATTTCAATGAAATACGTTGCAAATGTTCTTGTACAAAGCGTCGGTAGGAACTATTATTTACACATACATGTTGGACATAAATCACTGTTGAACCTAACTACGAGTTATCTAATTTCCTTCTTTTTTTCTTCAATATAAATAAATTTCCTTTAATCAATTTTGATTTATCAAAGTAAATCATTATCAGATGAAAATTAAAACCAAAATTAAATAATTTTTAACCATCAATTCCAAGCGGAAATTGATATGGAAATTGATTTCCTTTTGATTACAAAGTTAAATTTTCAATTTACTGAAATATAATTAGTTGATTTTGATTTTATAATATTATTTAGCATAATTACGAATATCAATTATTTTGATATCAATATAAAAAATAAATATTCTTAAATAAAACACAAATATTGCATTAGAATTAGATACATTACAATATTCGAAATATTATTTGTATTCAAACTAATAATTCACATTTAGTATTTAATATTTGTTTAATTATATTTAATAATGGCATATCTTTATAATTTATTTATTTGAAGCTGTATTTGGCATCAAAATTAAAATACCAAAGAATTATAAATTATATATTTTCATGAAATTCTTTGTCAAATATAGGAATTGGTGGTAATCTGGTAAGACTAGTACAATACACATTATTTTTATATGCTGATAAATTTAAAATATAGAATTATTATTTCAATTAAGTTACTTTAAACTACCAAGTCTAATGCGATATTGACATGAGACATTTTAGACTACCTCTGTTCAATGAAATATATATGAAATTAAAATGGTGAATGGAAAATTTATGAATAAAGGAAGTTTTAATTAATTTATAACAAGTTTTCTATCAACATCGAGCTTTTATATTCGACATTTTAAAATAAGTTAATTAATTTTATTGATGGAATAAGAAATTAATGAAATAACTGATTTCATCATACAATCCAAAAATTCTTAAATAATTTAATTATTATTTGATTTTTAACCTAATTTAATGCTTCTTCTTTTGTTACCTATCCAATTCAGAATGTTGGCGTTTTGCGATTACATAACAAATTTACTGAATATTTGCGATGATATTGGCGTTTACTTTACATATTAAATAATAATGGTGAGAAAATGAATGCAACCTTGACGAACACTTCTATAAATTTACAATTCATCTGTTGTCATTGCTTGCTCACATTTTTTTAAAAATCGGTTATGAATTATTTTGAGGCATATCTTCAGAGAACGATTCATAAGACTAACTATTCTATGCTCGTTGAAGTTTTTAGCATTATCATCTGCATAGAATCTGATTTTATACATTTGTTAAACTTTCATTGACATCAACTTTTAGATAAATCAATATCAACACTTTAGTAATATATTGTATAGTATACTTTTTAATCCTAAAATGTTTTCCAACATTATTTTGTAATCAAATTTTTTTTATTAAAATTAAACGTTTAGAAAGTTGAATTTATTAGTAAAATCTATTACAGGTAATCCTATTTAAAATATGTTTATATATACAATAATAATTTTAAAAGTTTTTAAAAGAAAATTCGTACAAAAATCATAAATTTTTGAAAGTTAGGAGGTTCAGATAACTCGAATTTTGTAATGAACCGTAACTTTGTTAAATACTATTAACATACTGTAATCTTTGTGTAGGAGCAAGTAGCACGACGACATTAAATCAATTATTTAAATTGTAACTATGCATGGCCTTCCAATATTACATTTGAATATTAGGAGAATATAAATATTATATCGCGTACAAAAATTTTTATGTTATATTTCCAAAAATAAATTAAGGATTATTTTATTGAATATTATAATTTAATTATATACTAAGTTTAATACTAATCACATTTTTTTTAAATAACCTTTTACTTACAATCCTTTCCTAATACTAATATCTTTATGGTTTTCATTGTTTGTTTTAAAAGTTTGTTTTTATATTTCCAAATAGTTTTATCCACTACTGTATTATTCTTATAATATATGCAATTATCTAAACCATCTGCATCACCACAAATTTGTCGATAATGTGCCAAATGACCAAATTCAATATTTACTTCAAAACTATCACAATATCCATTATTATGCACACAAGACAATGGATAATGGTTATGGAGACTTTCAACTAATTCAGTATTGTGAAATGATTTCATTAAATATCCTGATTTAGTATGAATTATTGTTCTAATAATATGTTGCAAATAATGTAAACACTGTGGAATATTCAAATTCAAATTATGATTATGCTGAAGATCATCTGAAAAATAAATATTTCGAAAATTGTAACTTGCATAGTTGTTGTTATAATCTGTTTGATTATGTTTAATTCGATTCAGCAAATCCATCCAAGTCATATCTTCTGGATATCTTGGCATTATTATTTCATCAACATCAATTAAAGCTATATAATCATATAAATAAATATTTCTATAAAAACAATCGTTTATTGATATCAGATAATTAGGTCGGCGACTTGAAGGTACTCCTTTAGGATAAGACAATCTTATAATTTCTAAAATTCCAGATCGTTGATAATATTGGAAAACTTTATGTGTATTTCGTGTTGCATGATATTCATATATAAAAATTTTATCAGCACCTAAAATTCGGATTAATTCAATCCATTCAATTAATCGTATTGCCATATGTTCTTTATCAAAATTGAAATCCTTAACACAAACAGCAAAAGGTTTCTTTATCCCTCCATTAATTTCAGGACGAACATTTGAAATTTTTAGATAATTTTCAGCTTGACTACAATTTTTGGTATTTAATGAAACTCCATTAGGTATTTTTTGATACTTATTAAAATTATATCGACAAGTTATCAAAAATGGCATATAATATTCATCCCATCCCCATTCTTTATACCATGTAAGCCTATATTGAATTATTTCGCTAACTATTGGTTTCTTTACATCATCGAACCAGAATTGACAGAATGTTGTAGTATTTTGAATTTCTGTTCTATTTATCATGGCAATAATACGAATTGATGGTCCAATTTCCGATTTTTTCCTATCATCGTAATACGCATTAAATAATTTAAATGGACCATTTGTGGTGTTCAGTGTTTGCCAGTAAATATTGTCAAATTCAAATTCAAAATTAAGAAAATTCGGCCAATTAATATAATGCGTTAATATTTTCAAATCGTTGGTTACGTTGGTTAATTTAAAAAGTACATATATTAACACTGCCCAAGCAGCTAATAGTGTAATTTTAATACATTTTCTTTTACGAATCATCATAATTCATTAAATATATTATAATATTTGCGTTTATTTTCACACACAATTAAAAATCTTTAAGAACTCTTTTAATGCTTTTAATAAAATAATTCATACCAAAATTATAATACTTTATAATTATAAGACACTTTACGCTGAGTTTGCTTGATACAAATGTTTCAAAAAAAATTACTTTTTGCAAGGCACCCAAAGTTCAAAATGTTAAATTAATTTAATTGCAAGAAAATCTTTTTTGTTCTGAATTCTTCCTTCAAAAATTATATATTTGGAAAGTAAATTTGTTCAATTAAATTTGTAGT
The DNA here is from genome assembly GCA_963920725.1 of Rhamphomyia laevipes. Taxonomy (NCBI): domain Eukaryota; kingdom Metazoa; phylum Arthropoda; class Insecta; order Diptera; family Empididae; genus Rhamphomyia; species Rhamphomyia laevipes. The sequence continues at coordinate 34,339,006 of OY987259.1, forward strand.
TTTACAATTTGGAGTAGATAGTGGGTTAATGTTAAAATTTCCAATTATATTATTAAATTCAATTATCTGCACATCATACAGCAATTGTTCATGGATCTCAATAGCATTGCACAAACATCTTGATTTTATAAATCTGGTTTGTATTTCTCAAATTTGGAACCGGTTGCTTTACCGGGTTATATGGGAAACTAATATATAAGAAGTTTCCGAATAATATTTAATTTATGTTCTCTTGCTCATATAATTATTATCCGATTTCAATGAAATTCAATGAAATGTTTTTGTACAAAGCGTCGGTAGTACTATTATTTACACATATATGTTGGATATAAATCACTGTTGAACCTAACTACGAGTTATCTAATTTCCTTCTTTTTTTCTTCAATATAAAAAAATTTCCTATAATCAATTTTGATTTATCAAAGTAAATCATTATCAGATGCAAATTAAAACCAAAATTATATAATTTTTAACCATCAATTCCAAGCGGAAATTGATATAGAAATTGATTTCCCTTTGATTACAAAGTTAAATTTTCAATTTACTGAAATATAGTAATTAGTTGATTTTATTGCCTTTTATTATTACGACTATTAAATAGTAAAAGATTTTTCATGTGGCCAAATTCTATAAACACTAAAATCCCAATAATAATTACAATTTTTTTTTCTTTTCTTTACATTGGCGCTACAGACCAAATCAAGACTTGGTCTCATCAAACAAGTTTCGTGACAAAACACAACTTTCTTTATATTGACGACACACTTAATTGTTCCAAGCTAATAAATTGTATTTAACTAAGTCTGTAGATATGTGATCCTCTTCAAATTAAATTGAATTATTGAAATATAGATATGAGCTTTCCGGTAATGAGTCACATAATTAGAATAATAGCTCTCTTTAGCTCTACAATTAGAAGTGATGGAACATTATTTATCTTAATATTGCAAGACATTTCAATCTCTATAACATATTAGGCTATAAAAACCGATAATTATTATTTGAAAAATAATATTTTTAATCAAGTATTGTCAACCATTTCTTTCAAACGAAAATTTTAATGGGAATTAAATTAAATAAGAATTAAACCAATTTAAACTAATTTTATTCTGAATGTACAATAATAGCATTAGAAATTGAATCTGCCAGCATTATATGATTAAACCATAAATAAATATAAAATGATATATACTAAAATATTTGGTATCAACATTTTTTCCTGTAGCAAAGACAATTTATTCATAAATAAATTTAAATAATGCAGCCTTAAATTAAAATTTAAATAATATTAATATAGATTTTAGCTTATATTCGATTGGGAATAAAAATATGTGGCAAAGAACAAACCCCACCATAGTTAGACAGATGATTTTTAATCATTAAATCTGGAAAACCATGGGCAGCACGCAATGGAATTCTAAATGAAACCTTAAATAGTACAATCGCCGATTAATAATTTATGCATATGAATAAATTTCTCAAATGAGATTTCTCAAATAAGATGAAATATTAAAATTAACCCTCCAATCTCCAATGCAAGTTCCATAGAGCGAAACGATACTTTCAAGTCGATTTTTGTGAATACGGACACTAAACTTTTGAAAAGAAGTTTAATAACATATTATGAATCATACAATTCACGAGACTGAGGTTTAACAATATTAATGAAAATATTATTAAATAAATTATGTACAAAAAAAACAGGAACAAATTTCTAAAATGAATATTTTATTGTTCAGTATTTGGAAAAAATAGATAGTTATATATCATTATGATGATTGATTACGAATAATTTATACTAATGACCTTATCATTAGCTATATAAACTAGTAAAATTATTAAATATTATTCTTCAATATTTTATTAATAAAAATAAACATAAAATAATTTTAGATTCTAATAATAAATCATCAAGAAAATTTGTAATTTTATTTAACTAATGGAAATATTGTTTTTGTCATTATAAATTTTGTTAAAAATAAATATTATAATTAATATTTTTGTTGGGTTTTATAAGACGAATATTAATATCCTGAACAATATCCTAAATGCGCAGGGAATCATTTTCAAAGAAATTTAATTATAAATTATATTTAATGATAATAATTTCCGATTTTTAGAGGTTAAAATTTTGTTTATTTTATATACATTTTTGGAATATCATTTTCTATTTTATTCAATTAATTTTCTTTCAAAATCAAATTAAATTTCTTTTTATATTCATTCGAAAATTCTATTATAATTGTTAGTTAACATAAAAAAATATTAAATGCAAAAATGGCAACTGAAGCAGAAGGATTCGCTTGAAATCAGCGTAGCATATTTAAAATTTCAGAATTTTTAAAATATGTTATAGATTTAACAAAATCAATAAATAAAATTCGATCAATTTTCATATGAAAATACTAGCGCATCTCAATTAACTCATCAATAATTTATTTGTAAATGAGTATCTAATCCACAATTAAACCAAAAAAGAAATTTTCTTATCATGGAAATCCGTCAAATGAGAACTCCTGAGTGAAGTAATTATCGGTATGGATTAGTGAAAACTATAGCAAAAATAAATATGATTAGTAATACGATATCCATTTCTTTAAGATCACTCTTATATATATACAATTTATATATACAATTTATATATACTTTATATATACAATTTTTCACTATCCGCAACGGATTAAGCTCGGTACATATTTGGAAATTCATTCAATGTACTAATGCTTAGTACAAGCAGTAGACATTTTTAGCAACATTATGAAATATAATTACAATTATTAAAATTAATAAGTTGTAGGATACCAGAATTAATTAATTTAATAAAAATTTATTTGAAAACACATTAAAAATTTTGTGGTTTAATTATTTGGAATTATCAAACCATAAAAAAGGATAATATTATGAAAAAATTATTCAAAATTTATGATATATAGAAATAATGTCAGAAATAATATTTTTTTAGTTATTAATATCACCGATTCGTTAAGCACTTCCTGCTAAACTGCAATTGCATTTGAATTACAAATTATAAATGAACTAAAATCATGCGATGATTTACTTAATAATTCCTTAAATTCAACTAAATGAAACTATTTTCTTCGATTGCATGCACAAATCACCTAAATTAAGTTATGTGGTTAAGGTCAGTTTAGTTATCAGATTATTTCAATGTTATTATTATAAATGTTATTTTGGAAATCCTTTTTGATTATGAAAATGATGCAAAATAATTTTAAATAATATGTAACATTGTAGCAATAAAATTTGCAGTAAAATTTTCTTTAAAAAACTTTGCTTCTAACTTAAAATCTACTATATTAATTTATAATAAAAGTGAAATAAAAATGAATTTTAAAATGCTAGACATGAACTTATTTTTTATATGTTATGAGAAAGCAATCTTGTGGATATGGAATACATAAAGATTCTTAAGATAATATAGCATTGTCTGTGGTATCATACAAATATATAGAACAAAGAACAAATAATCGTTTTAATATATAAAGTATACAATGCAGAAAATAATCTGAAATGTAAAAGACAAAAAAAAATGAAGATAAAAACTTAATTTTTATGATTGAGAGAATTTTTTATTTAATTTTCGCTAAACTGGTACTATCAGATTTTAGTTGTTTTGTCATTTGTTTTTACAAACTTGGATTAAGCAATTAAATTAAAAGTGATAAATTAATTTTTTGAATAGTATATTTAATGTAAATTTTATTCAAACTGAAAATGAGTAATTATTTATGCTTGCACGTTGCCAAATTTAATACTCTTTTGTTTTACATATTTGAAGAATTTAAATTATGAATTTTCTTTAATAAAAATTACATACAATTATTAAATGTTAGTTATTATATAATAGTAGAGTAAACTGGTATTATCAAGGAACATAAGAAAATTCTTGGAAATTTAATTTTGGTTAGTAGTAGCTAATTTCTCGAATGATATTAGTTATATTATCCTATTCAACTTTGTTACTGGTGTAATGCACATTTCATTTTAAATATAGAACAAAAAATATTTTTGTTGTCATTTTATGAACATTTCATATAAAAGCCATAGTTTCTTAAAATATTGGACACAATTTATATAATTTTGAAAATTTACTCTCTTTTTCTAATAATATATATTATTTCTTTATCCATAATAATCACGATTATAATACATATCATAAAAATAAACTTAAAGGCAATTAGGCACTGTATTTAAATTTGATATTTTCATATTACAATCTTATTCTATTTAATGAGAATGTAAATTCAGTATTTTTCTGTAGAACCGTCAGTCAGGACATAGAGGAACGTTTAGATAACAATTATTAAAATATTCACAATATTCAAATATATAAACCATAAATGTTTTCTGGAACGGGGGCAAATATTAATTACCCAGGGTCAGGGATTTGTAAAACGAAAAAAAAGTGGTGAAACTCAATGGTTCACTATTTTCGCTACTCTAATATATTCATTTATTCATTGGGATAAAATTGGGGAGTACAAAATATGAAAAACTGATGTGTATGAATAATTTCATATATGGAAAACTAACATTTTCGTGTATCTGGAATCAAAATAATACTGATGAAATGGTCCTGCATTAAAGGAAATTATATAAATAAAATTATGTGATTAAAATCAAAATTATAATCAAACTAATTTCCTTTTTCAAGATAATAGAAACCTGCGCCTTATAAAATTAATATAAATATAAAGTCATAAAATTTCACCAAATAAAAATAATAAATTAAAAGTAATTTTGTTAATTATATAATTATTGATTATAACATTTAATTTTTTTTTAAAAAAAAGGGCCCTAATTATGATTTGACTACGCCACTGTTACAATACTTTATTATAATTATCAAATTTTCTATATACATTTTTCAATGGAACTTCTGTATAGTGAGTGACTTAAAATGATTGTGACAATTTTCTTTCTAATCCGTCCCTTATTGAAATAGAACTAACTTTAAGTTAAAATAAGACAATTTGAAAAAATGCTTTGCAAAATAAACCTTTCATCTTCTTTTTAATGTGTTAAAAAGTATGTCGGATAGATAAATAAACAGGCTCCTTTTATCTCTATAGAAATACGTTTCTATAATACGAATAGATATTTCTTTAAGAAAACTGCTTTAAAATTAAATTTACGAATAGTTCCACATCAGCAATGTATATAATATTTTTATGTTGGTATAACTTCAATGGGTTCATACTAAAATTTCATATTAAATAGTCCTTCAAATGAAAATAGAAGAACATTTCATAATACTTTAAATATAAATCAGAAATTTTAGTATATGAACCAGCTGAAGTCCAATTTTTAGAAATTCTAACTAGACACGAACATCATTTTTATCACAAATTCCATGGAAATTGTTTAAAAATCATTATAGTGAAAACAGGTTGTTTTTCTCTCCATCACAACACTTCAAATTATACCATTACTATTTTTAAAATTATATTTTCATACTATTTAAAGATTTTTATTTTCTTCAAATTGTATCACGATATAAATTCCTGCAATGAATTTTCTCTGTGATATAATTTTCTGCGATGAATTTTCCTCCGTAAACCAAATAAAAAACGAATAAAAAGTTTAAAAATATATTTTCAAACAACAAAAAAGTTTTACGGAATAAAAATTCATATACAGACCGACACAATAAATTTCCTAAAGCATTTCTAAAATAGATTTAACTCACATAAACAAAAACAGATCAAAAGCTGAATATGCTTTTAAAAGAGGATATAAAATTCTTAATGAAATCATATTACATACAAATCTAAAACCATAATTTTATACATAGCCCAAACGTAAAATAAGCAAACTTTTAATAATCGTTAAAGTTTTATTTTTAATGTTTTTTATAGTACATTGCATAATTTGCATACCGTAATCCAACAGGTTGATTAAAACTATAAAGTTAAATTATAGTAAATACTAGCGAAGTTTAATATTTCCATAAAGAATAACTAATGGTACAGTTAAGGATTTAAAAGATATATATATATAATGGAAAATATTTAAAGTCCAATTTAAAAATAATTTTTGATTATATGAAACCGAAAATGATGGAAAATGTTAATTCTTGATTAAATGATGAGTTGAAATGAATGAAATTGAAATATTGATATATGTACTTTGAAATTTAGTGTCCCAAGGTAAATAATTCAAGAATTTTTTAATTTAAATTAGTAATCCAGTATCTAATCTTAATCATTCTTAGATACAAGCACCACCTTCACGTTGCCAATAATGAAACTTGTTATTTTTTTGGATCACCGAAAACAAGCTTTAAGAGAGATATATTAGGTCTATTTTCAAATGCGAAGAACTGAGTATAAGTAAATTTTTAGTTAACATAATCCAATAGATGATTCTGTTAATTGAAGTGGATTTTCGAATGCTAAAATAATTATCTAAACTAAACTATATCTATTTTTATCTTACAAATATTACAAATTATAGACTAAGCATAAATAGAATTAAATACATAATACAGAACTATAAAAAAAAGAATTGGAATCAGATGGCAAATTAAATTTTAAATAAAAATAATACATAATAGAACATTTGAGACTGCCTATAAATATTGCGTTGAAGTGCGTTGCGAGAGTACTAGGCGGTTAGTGACAGCAACATTAAAGAAGAATATTTTCAACCGACAATATTGTCGGTTGAAAATATTCTTTTTTTGATAATTTTGCACAAATTGAATTTAATAAAATTTGGTAATCAAAGCAACATGATTTTTTAAATTGTATTAAAAGTGCTGTTTTCAAACTTCCATTTATTGAAAATCTATAAATTTTCTTTTCAAACTAAAAATGCTTTAAATATTATTTGTGACTTTTGATAGTACATACATAAAATGTTTCTTGAATAACTATTTTATTAATTAAGAGCTAAACTAGAAAATATTTTTGACGAATTATATTTGGAAAATAATATATAATTTATAAAATTCATATTAATTAAATATATTTTAGGGGTAAGGTGACATGAAATGGACAAGAATGATATTTTCTGAACTAAACATGGTACGATGTTGTTAAATTTTCAATTACTTATTTTCTGTGAAATTTTCGATGCGATCGTAATTGTTTAAAGGTTTCTATCAACAAATATTCAATTAGAAAATATTGTTCTTTATTTGTTAATAAAATATTTGTTTCAATCAATTAGTATAATTTTGGGGTTTTCCATACTTAAGTCTCAAATTAGCTCAGGTCATGAATTGGACAAGTGTTTGACTTGAATTCCTATTTATTTTACTATTTCAAAGTATTCTGCTTAATTAATTTATAAAAAGAATTAATATATTTTAAAAAATATAAATATAAATTAAAAAATATCATAAAACTGCATAAATTATTTATATTTGAATATATTTGAATTACAATAAAAATCGTACATTTGATGACACCTCTCCCCTACATTACTAAACGACATTTCATAGTACTATATAGAATAAATTTTCTTTAGATTATTTTATGTATTCTGGATAATATAAATATATAAAATTCGTTTAAAATAGGATATTCATGTTAATTATTTGCACAAATATGTTAGTGTAATAGGAACTATAAATATGCACTTTTCACTTAATATTCTTGTTAACTTTTCAACTTTTAAATTAAATTATAATTCTGAAGAAATTGAAATAGAAAATAATTATTCTAATAAAAGTTTTTATTTTAAATTTATATAAATTTTGTTATTGGTAAAATTTTTAAACTGAAAATTGAAAACAAATAAAATTTTACAATGTTTACAATGTTATAAAATTTAAATTAATAAAAAGTTTTTCAATTATAATAAAGAAATGTGTTATTTTCATGCCCAGTAGGACACTATAATATTTAAGTTAATTTCAATTTATTATTACATTTTTTACTATTGTACCAGGATCACAATTTAAGTGATTTTATAAAGAAAAAGTAAATTTATATTAAAGTTTAATTGATAAAATTTCATTCAGGATTCAGCTTAATTATTAAGCGTTGAAATGTGAAGAAAATCACAAAGCAATATGAATAAAGCAATAATATGTAATCGCAATTGACATAGGCTACAATACATCATCTTAGAAAATTTAGGAAACTATAAACTGATGTGAAATAAAGGTTGAACAATTCAAATACCATTTTTATATTTACATTCTGATTGAATCAAGTAAAATCATACCATGCAAAGTAAATACCATTTGTCATTAGTAAAGCAGCATGAATCGCTGCACCGTAGATCAATTTAAGTGAACTATATGAATGGTATGGTCCTATTACTATATAATTAATTCCAATCATTGCAAAGTAATTTTGGCTTCAAGTGCTTCAAGCCAAAATTCTTTGGAAATATGAAAATATATTTAACCATTTTTCCAATTATAGCCAAAGTCTCCAATTTTAATTAATTTAATAATAGCAACAATGAAGATATCATAGTATTAATTAGTTTTTCATTCAAATATTTATTAATCATTCATTTCGAATATTCTTATTCTAGCATTTTTGTAATATTTTATACTTCAATACTTTGCAGTACTTTCTTATAATTCATTTGATTTGAAGTAAACATTTTCCCATTACATTATTTTATCAACATTTTCTTATATTATGATTATGATGTACATCAAAATAAACAAAACTTTTGAAATAATTTTTTATTATGAAAATATTTGATTTATAAAAAGAAGGACTTAATTTTTGTTGATTCAATTTAATTTATTTTGTTATTTATTTGTGTTATTCTAAATTTGATTAAATTTTAAAATGGATTTTATTAAAAAAAACATTTAACAATCAATGACAATAAATTACGCATTTTTTAAATCGAATTAATAAATAATTTTAATTCAATATTATGGAAAATGATTATTGTAATTATATTGAAAATAGAATAATTTACATTATTATAAATACGTATTTTTTCTGAAAACTTCAAGTATTTCGATGTGTTTTGGAAATTTAATTAATTGAGAATCAATGCTGTCGTTTATACTGCGATCAGAGTATTTGTACTCCCGTTAAAACAGTGATACTACTGTACTACCCTAGTTCCACAAAATAACCTTCAATCCCGCCAATTCAAAAAATAATTGCTTGGAATGCGAAAAAAGCTTACTAAGGCTAGTTTAATAAATATTCCAAAAGAAATCTGCCATGGAAGTATGAGTCTTTATGAAATTATTTTAAACTAAATCTACGAAAACGTAATATGTATTAAATTAACTAAACTTATTTACGATTCTACATACTACAATTATAGTAAATAATTAAGTTAATTAAACTTTTTGTTTAACGAATTAAAGATATGGGATCTAATCGATACTGCTTCTTAAAAATATAACGATACAGTCACAAACCCAACTAAAAAACTTCACATATTTCTAAAGTGGTGAATACCAGTTTTTGTTAACAAAATATTGTGAATTTAAATATTATGATAGTTTGTTAAATAATATGTAATCAAAAAATTGTATAATTGTGAATTAATATAATTCTCTTTTTTGTTAGTTTAAATTTAAATATTAACATTAATATAAAATTAATTACATAAGTAAAATAATTTGTAATTATTAAAATTTTCTTTGATTTCACAGATCATTAGTTAAAAGAAAATCAATTTTCATTATGTATTCGTAATGTAGATAACATAATTATATTTTTAGTTATACAGCATCTGTTTATGAAATATATTTGAAAATATAAAAAGTAATTAATGAAAACTGAATAAACATTGATTTCAATGAGCAGCTAATTAATTATAAATTTGGTGGTTTTTTTTTCGAAATAGTTTTATAGTTTTTATTATTTCTTTTTCAAAAATGGGTTTTTCAAAAATAATGATATATAGTATACAATTTAATCATCGAATGCTTATACGCATGAGAACACTTCAAAAATTATTATAAATATTCATAAAGCATTGTGATTAAATTACAAATATTGTTCTCGAAAGGTCTTTTCATTCGCGAAAATCACCGTGTGAAGTGGATATTGAAGAATAATTCGTCCTTATCTTATTTTAAATGTTCGATAATAACGAACAATGTTTTGTCAAAAATTTGATTAAATTAATTTATTTGTAACTAACCTGTAAGTTGAAAATGAACATAATCGATTATAATCGATTTCGCACCTCTAATCGAAGCAGACGTTGCCATTTAAATTATATTTTATGCACAATCAATAATTATTTAAAAAAAAAATATTGTTTCACTTAATTCAGCACAAAATGTTACTAACTACAACTTCGATCTGAGTAAGGACTCGATAGCTTGATTCTTATTACTAATATTTTACATTCACTCTTGTTAGTAATTTACATATTATTAATATTGAAATAAGGATTTGTTATTCCTTAGACGAAAAAGCGTTTTTTTTTTCAAGATACACCTTAATATCAATTTTAGTTGCATATATTTATTCCTTCAATTATTGCTGAAACAGTTTTAAATTTTGTCGTAATAAGATCCGATAAACACATATAGAAAATAGAAAATAATTATTACGAGAAAATTACAATTTATTGTAACAATATATTTCATTTTCTATATCAACTCACTAGAGATTATTAAATTTCTTGGCACGTTTATGCCTTTAGGAGGATGAAAACTTCTCTGTCAGGTTGTGTTACACACAATTTTTCAATTGTGTCTTATTTTCACACTTTGACATTGTAGGAAGAAAAATTTTATTAACTATATAGTTTTCATATCCTGATTATTATTTATATAATATGAACGAAACACTACATTTAATTTAATTTTAGAATAAGACTCGCCTTAGCTACAACTGATGACTGATTGATGATCAGAGCAGAGCCATTGTTTAAATCGCACTTTAGGCTGAACCTAAATCGGCAAAGAAAAGTGAAGACTTTTTTTGCTATCCAGAACTGATATTTCCGCATGTTACAAACTTATAGGCCTGAGTAGTGGTAGTGTAAAACATCACTAATATCTGAAGAACATTTACGGATATCAATCTGACAATAATTTCAGATATGCGCGATGAGTCTTTCTATTTACAAAAAATCCTAATGAATAGAAATAAAAAACTAAATTCCACTCTTATCCATACATCACACTAAAGGCTATTTTTTAATGTGACTTTTTATTATTAGTTCATCGGGAATTTAATAACGGTCAGAATTAGCAATCCCTGAAAATAAATATAAAAAATTGGTTTGGCATTTCCCATCATTTGACTTTGACTTACCAAGTAATAAAGTTAAACATATCAATGGATTAAGGAACATACTTCCAATGCTCTCTATAAATACTTCTAATAAACTCATTCATTATTATTAAATTTATCACAAGAATGATCAAAAAATATTGTTTTTATGTTATCACATAAAAATACATTTTGTTACTTAATTTTTCATAATTTTTTATAAGTACTTTTTATAATGTGAAGCTAATTTAGAATTATGCGTGGGAAAGACTGATATGATTATTTAATAACGATAATAATTGTGATTTATTTAATTATCTTATATAATTTTAATATTATAAATATCGCAAAACAAATTAATTAAGTTATAAATTTTATTAAAACCAAAAATTAAATAACGAATATATGAAAATCATTTTATTATATCCTGGAAATATATTAATATGACACTCAATTACAAGGACTATAATATATAATAATAAGCTTACAATTTTTATTTAATTAATGAATAATACAAAAATATTATCTGAAATAATAACTTGGTAAATTTCAATTCAAATATAAAATTTGGATTCGTTATGAGTTAATTTGTGGAACTTATTTAATATATTATTTAATCAAACCTTCATTACATTTCAATTTAGTTATTTTAACTTTTATCAATTCAGATTAGACTACACCAAGGTCATTCATTCTTAGTAACTGTAAACATTGAGAGTTTATTTTGAAACCTTTGTAAATTAAATCCCCTATGTGAGACCAATTCTTTTGAACGACCACGATATATGCCCCAGCTTCAAATGATATTTAAAGAATCCCTATCCGAGGTGCTGTATTCTAGACGGAACCAAATCCTCACATTTGCAAGAATATGTTCAACAATTTCTGACTAACTTTCACAAATTCTATATAGCATAATTTGTTCATAGATAGTCTAAATTTATGAAGGTGGTTGGTTACTTAGTTTACCGGAACTCATCTATCTAAGTAAACCTGTAAATATGTTCATATATTATTGTTATTCATGTCCAAAAGCTCACGCGTTCATTGCATTCTTGTTTCCCTATACGCTAAGCATTAGTGCATACGTAATCCATTTAAAGTATAAATTTATATTGAATTCCATTAAAATATTATTTTTTCCGACAAAAACTTAATTTTCCTAGTTCCTAAATTGAAATTATCCCTGAATACAGCTAAAATTATAATACGATTTACTATGCCCATATTCACAAAATGCTTACTATTATTCCGTATTAGATTTTCAATATACAGTGAAGTGAATACTTAAATACAAAAGATTTACGCTAAGAAAGAAAGAATAAATTGATTTCCTCAACTTGAAGGAAATTTATATGCCACTTCATAATATCAAATATCCTTTTTATATTATATATATAAGAAAAAAAAATATTCCTTTTCATTTTTGTTATACGGTACTAGAAATCAAAAGCAAAGAATCTTAATTCATATTTTGAATCAGGATAAATTCTTTTTCTTATCCAAAAATCTTTTTCCAATTTTGTTGGTATTTAAGCTTTTATAGAATTAAGTTAAAATCTTGTTGATTATTTTATTAAATTTATATTTTCTTATCAGAAAAATTAACTTTAATTAAGAAAAAAAATCCTTTATCCTTCCTAACTCCAATCCTTGATGGTATTGTGTTTATTAGTTTATACGCATAATATTTTTACATATATAAATTAATGTATTTTACCGTAATAATATGTTTATGGACAAAGAATTATTTATGCCAACCAAACCTAATTAATTATAAAACAATACTGAATTTATCTCTAGCTAGCTATACGTAGAATTAAAAAGGATTGGAATGATATGGAATTTCGAAAAAGCTTGTATGGATTGCGATGTGTATTGTTTAAAAATAAGAGAAGTTTTAAAATAATTTGATTAGAAACCAATAAATATTATGCTCTTAGCATACAAAACTGAAATATGCTAAAGTATTTTTTTATATATAGAAATAAAATTACTATAATTATATCAAAGACTTACACGAATAAACCTTAATAATTTAATGTACCTAAAGAAAATTCTTTCATTCTCACGCAATCTTATCATTAAATTATTAGTAAGACGAGTAAGATTAATTTATTTATATTACACTAAATTCAAAATAAATAATTAAGAAAATACTTTCTAATATCTTAGTTTAGTAAAATTCCATTAAATCAAAATTTCGGAAAATATTTACTCCATAAATTTTATGATCGTAATTTTAAATTTTTAATAAAATATAAAATATTTACGAAATATAATAAATAATCGATAAGAAATTTTGGTTTTTGTTAAGCATATTAAATTAGTATCGTAGTTGACTGCTTTTTAATACCCTTATCTGGAATGTTGCTTTAAAAACTATCATTGCAGAAGTATTTTCCATAAATATAATATTTAATTAGTTTAAGTTCCAACATCAGTGCAAGTCTAAAAGAATTAAACATTTATTATTTTAATGGACTACCTAGTCTTTTCATCAAAATGGATTGAACTATTATATAACAATTAGATGCTGTTATCAACCCCTGAACACCACAATATCACATGCATCCTAGTTCAGTAGAGGCACATGACACACTAACTATATGTGCACGTTTGGCATGACAAATTTTAAAAACTCGTTATCCGGTCGGGTTATTGTGCTGTATTATTATTATTGTTATATTATAAAAATTAGAATTAATTTTATTTCAATTTTATTGTAATGCTCGAAACAGACGTGCGTTTTTTAGTGCGTTTTGCCGTGCGGCAAAATTAGAAACCATAGATTCTTATGTAACCGATTAGATGACAACGCACTACGTTAACGCATGCGGTGCGTTGCCGTATGATATCTCTAATTCTAATTTTGCCGTGCGGCGGCAATGTTGCCACAACACAGGAGTTAAATTCACCAACTTGAAAATAAAAAAAAACAATTTGACAATAGATTTTTGCTGTTATGTCAACATATTTTTTTTTAATTGTATTGTATCATCATATTTTGTGTCTATTATTGATATTAATATTTTGTGTTTATTATTATCACAATTTTATAAATACAATAAACACTAATATTTTGTTTTATTTCACAACAAATTTAAAAATGTCATAATTCGCTGCATCGCCGGACGCGCAATAAATATGCACATCTAATTGACTATCAGTCAACGCATGCGTTGCCGTGCGGCAAAAAAACGCACGTCTGTTTCAAGCATAAAGAGTTTTGCTTTTGATTTACTTGTTTTGCTTGCGATATGCACGCGACAAATATTTATTTTACTCAAAGACGTTCTCAACCCACTCATAAAATAGATTTGAGCAACCTCAATTTAATTTTTTTGTAAATATCTTCCTCGCATTAGAATTACTCCTAAATTCTTCATACAATTCAGTGTAAATTCTGTTTAGATGCAGAATATTTGATTAAAATTCATCGTCAACCAGAAATTAATTATTTTTTTAAAGTATAGAATTTTCCCAAAATATTTCCAGAAAATTTTCAATTAGTTTAACGCAAGATCTTAGAACAAGTTCAATTTTATCATAAAATTTTGCTGGTATTTACATATATGAACCAAAAGTTTGAAACTTTTTAACGCTGCATTATTTTATTAAAACTTTTTTCATTTAGATAAACTTTTCGGTTGATTATCGTAAATTACTTACAAAATATGTTTTTGTATTTTGTTATGAAATACAATATTTAAATTTTAAATATTAAATGACTGTCATAAACATAAATAACTGCGGTGGCAGCTTTTATTCCTTCTAGAAACTAGAAATTTACAATTACTTATTCAAAAAAATTGAAGGTATTTTTATATTAATATTCATAATTTTTA
Source organism: Rhamphomyia laevipes (assembly GCA_963920725.1). NCBI lineage: Eukaryota > Metazoa > Arthropoda > Insecta > Diptera > Empididae > Rhamphomyia > Rhamphomyia laevipes. The sequence goes on from OY987259.1 coordinate 34,354,043, forward strand.
TGTTTACTTTATATCCTTTTTACATAAAAACTATTTATTGCATTCGCAGCACATAATTTACATGAAAATTCAAGAATAATTCTTTGAAATTGAAATGTTATCGCCTTTAAAAATTATTTTCATTTCAGAATTTATGAAAAATAAATTTTATTTTAATATAATTTTTCTTAGAGGTTGTTACTAGTTGGAACCCTTATTGTACACAAACAATTTGAATGTTCATAAATGCGTTTAGTTTCGTAGAAGCAAATAATTCGCAGAACATTTACAATGAGTGAAGTGGCTATTTGAATAAACGAATAAATTTCTCAAGAATTTTATTGTGGTTTTAGTTCACAGGTCAATGTTGCGTGACTTATATAGCTTTTGAAAAAATTTAAATATTACACTATAAGAAAATTAAGTAATGCTTTAATGCAATTCTTTGTTCTGAATTTAAAATGCACACTTTATTCTGAATATTGATTATATTTACTTTATGGTATCATTATAATTTTTGTAGTTCGTAATAAAATATCTACTTTTAGTGTTGTACGAAAATTTGAAATATAATTCAGTTAAGAATTGTAACGAATTTACATCAAAATATTTCTACCATAAAAACCAATTTGAAGTGCAATTGATTTAAAATTCGTAAATTTAAAATTAGTAAATGATGTTTTATTGTTTGAATCAATTCTTAAATATTGAATAGGTATTTCATTTAATTATTATTTAAAAAGGTATTTCATTTAATTATTATTTAACGTAAATAATAAAATGTAAACTTCATAAAAAATTTCAAAATTACAAAAAGTTATTTAAAGTTTTATGTATGATGATAAAACCAAATTGACCTTTACTAAAATTACAATAATTTAAAAGATAAAATTTGTTTCATTGAACAGGAAAATACCAAAAACTTTAATTCTATTTTTTATAGGCCTTTATTTTTAATTTTAAACTAGGCCAGTTTCTCCTCCCATTTATGAAAACGTAGACAAATTAGCAGTTATTAATAAAAATATAAAATTATTTTATAGCGTGTGTCAAGGATGCTTTGATTTAAAAAAAAATAAATAATAAAACACAAGACTTCAAATTGATATATAATAAGTAATATTTAATAATAATTATAGAAAAAGTAAATATAGAAAATAAAGTACAGTCAAATTAATTCATCGTTCGACGTTCCCGTTCGCGTTCTTCTTAATAACTGTGATGGCTTATGGCTACAATAAATTCAGCATCTTCGTTTCACACCCATCGGGTGTCATCGTTAATTCTTCGCCATCAATCACTAATACGTTGACACGTGTTTTTGATCAATTTATGAACAACTTTTATTTGAAATTCAATTTAATGTTTTTTTAGTCAGTGTATAGTTTTAGCGAAGGACTGCAAGTAAATAATATTAGTTTAAAAAAAAAAAAAAAAAAAAAAAAAATATTTATTAAAAATACTAAATTAAATTTAAAATATTTATTTAAAAATAATTGTTGGAGAAAATTGCTTTTTAACTTTAAACGTCACATTGTTATTACTACATTCTACTGATTAGAGTGGAACTGAAAAGAAAGGATCTATTTAATATGGATCCTTTTAGTCTATATTAAACCATATTTTATATAGGATGATATTCAACTAGTGCCAGCTCTAAAAAAAACCAGTTTATATAAAAATATTGTACAGTATTAGTAATGCTCACCACAGCCTTTTTAAGATATTCTTATGCTTTTTTGTCCGTTTGTCCATTTCTAAAAGTGTATGTCTGTCTGTTGCTTAATTTTTAAATATAGTTACTTGGTAAAGAGTCCCTTTTTGATAAATGCTAGTTTCACAATATAGTAAGTAGTTATACAAAAAATATAGAACAAAAATTACATAATTTCTTTTATTATTTTATATATAATTCGCAAGGTAATTCATGTGTTTTCAAGTTTTGTATACTTCAATATTCCAGAAAACTTAATAATAATAATTTTTGATATCATTATAGGTTTATACTTCATCCTATACAAATGTGAGAATACGTTACGAAAACTACAGTTTCGTCCAAGAACCATCATTATTATTGGTATTAGAAATTACCAAAATATTATTCAATAATTTGTGGAAAAAATAAGGAGTATTTTCAAGAAACTCTTGAAGAAAACGACGGATTTCATGAAATTGTGTTTTCAATTGGTTGTTTATTTTATTTATTTAGTTTTCGTTATGTTGTGGTTATTTTTAGTACGTTTTCTATTAAAATATACACCTAAGGATATTTTCACATCTCATAACAACAGAGCATTGACAATAAAGATTTATGTGTAAAAATTGTCAACATAATTTTGACTTTTATTTACTTTTTGAAAAGCTTAACATTCACTTATTTTTAAAATTTACTTATTTTTATCTTAAAGAAGTTAATTCTTTTAAAATTGATGTTTCGTTGATGATTTTTGTAATATTTATATTTAGAGAATTTAATAGAATTTAATTTTTTGTCTAAATTTCAATACGTAATTATATCCAATACAAATATTGAGTTCGCAGGAGGTCGCCATAAAAAATACAAAATTAATTCTTATATGTAATTAACAAAAATTACATAGAGTTTTATTTACTAATTATAAAAAAGAATTTCTTTAAATTAAAATGCACGAAAGATTTAAATCTTTTAGCCTAAAATTGTTCAAATTTTTATCAGGAACCTTATTTTCTGTAATATTGTTTCTTATTATGTTTTCAACTGTCTAAAAAAGAAAGTCTATTATTTTACTATAACAAAATTTTCCTTTTTTTATATAAACCCCATGATAATTTTTATTATGTAACTTAATTAAAGTTTTTCAATTAAAAAACCTTTTTATTCTGTATCATTTTATATTTAAAAAAATTTGGGTTCCCAGGTAAATAAATAAAGATACGATAATTAGGCGAATATTTAAGAATATCTTTTTGGTTAAAGGAATTAGTTCCTTTCTTTTCTTTTTTTTTTTGGGATATCTGATGATGAAATTTCCACTAAAAGGTTTAATTCGTTTTTATCTGATGTTCATAAGAAATTTGGTATCAAAAATATTTAAAGTTAAACTATGTGCCTGCCTTTTGCACAGCATAAATTTATATTGTTTTTTTTTTTAACAAATTAATAATAAACTGGTTTGTAAAAGCATTAAATTCTCCTAATTTACAGAAAATTTATCATATAAAAAAGTAAATCTCATGCTCCTTCCATTTTAAAAGACTTAGTCAATTTGTAGAGTTACTTTGAAATTAAAAAATAGGGTTTTCGTAAATTTAAATTTTTGTAAGTACATCCAAATTAATTAATGCTTAATTAACGTATTATTAAGCAGTCATTAAGTTTCTGATACTAGCGCTCCTTTTGATCCGGATCTAAAAGATCTAGAAACTTCAAACTAATGTCATTTGAAAGCTAATGGTTAAACTTAATTGCTTTGGTCTTCATATACTTAGAACATTCTAGTCTCTATACTCTTATTACGAATCTATTCAGAGCGAATAGCACCACATAGAAAATAATATTTAATTTTTCAACTACGATAGTTTGATTATTCCGAATCCTCTTACATTATTTCCAATTAGTGTATATAAAGTAACAAATTTTACAGACTTTTTCTTAGAAAACTCCTAAAAATGACTTTGGGTTTTTGAATATATTATGCCGATAGCAACAATACCAATTAAAAAACACATTTCCTAAAAATTTCATCTTTCAATTAAATAAAATATATTTAATCATTTTAATTATTAAATTAATTAAACTTTGGCCCAGTTTATTATTATATTTCCGGACATGTTCACTTTAATATGCTAGATATATACCATTTTAGTTTCAAAATGAGAATAGTAAACTTCAAAGTGGAATAGTAAACTTCAAGATAAGAATAGTAAATTTCAATATGAGAAATTTTATTTTGATTTAAAACAATTAATTTTGATACATATTTTCTAAGTTAAGAGCCCCAGTGAATGCTTGCGATGCAATTGGCACATATTGTTGGTGTAATTGTCTGCATACCTTCTTCCATAAGGCTTTCTAAGACTCTTAATCTTTGCTCTTTGATGGTCAAATCTGAATTTCTGAAGACAACTTTCTTGAGAGTTCTCTTTTAACATAACTCTTTACCACAGACCTGACATTTTCAATTGGGTTAAAAATTGCACTTTCACGAAATTCCTGCTTCTGCAAAACTTCTTCAATTTTACTTTGGCAAGGTGCATTGTCAATTTACCATAACAACTGGTTTGCTATGTTTGACCATTTACTTACTTTTCTGATTTTAATTTTAAGAATTCTATAATATTGAAGTTTACTATTCCACTTTGAAATTTATTATTTTCATTTTGAGGTTTACTACTAAAATGGTATAGTTTTCATCCTTATTATAGAATCTCTTAAAATTAATATTATAAGTTAATTTGATTTGATTTGATATCCTGGATAATATTACAATTTCTTAGATTTCATTAAAAAAATATATTTAAATTATAGTCTTTTTAATATTCATTTCTTGAAATATTTATTTCATCTTAATTTATTAATTATGTCTTTTAAATTTCTTTTAAATATTCCGATTCGTTCAATTGAAAAATATTTTTTTTTTTTTTTAAATTCTTTAGTGGGAAAATCTAGTTGGAAATTTCTAGGTCTAGTGAAATTTTCTGTATATTTCTTTTTATACAAATTGATTATGTTTAAAAGATAATTTTATGCTCGATTAACAACGATTTTACAACAACAGCAAAAACACTTTTTGAAATATTTAACTTTGACTACGAAAAATATTTTATTTTATAATTTATTTGAATATCATTTTATGAAAATTGTCTGCATTTTATATAATTTCCAGAAGAACTCGAATTAATTTCAGTTTAAAAAGACTTTCATTGAAAATTTCTATAAAAAAGTTTGATATTTTTCTTCATAACTTTTTTCACGATATTTCAGATTATAAAAATGTTAAGATAAATAAAAAAAATCATTCAATATAATTATTTATGAATGAATTTATTTGATATTGAATAGTCGACTAAACTGATATTAATTCTGTTAGATAATTAGGATGATAAATTCACGTTCTTAAATAACGTGATAATTGTGTTTTAGTTTTATACCATAAATTTAGTCCAGAAATTTCGAAGTTCTTGATTGTATGATAATGTGAAAGAATATTTGACAATCATTATCTCTTCATTTTAATTAAAAATACCAAGATTTTCTGTTAACAACAATGATTTTTCAGTTACAGAGGTATTGTTACGGTTAGGACTGACCCTAGTCTCGATCTGCAGAGGTTGCGAAGAAGAAGAGAAATCTTTGGAGCACCTCCTGTGTCATTGTTTTGCAGTGTTGTGTAAAGCCTGAAGCACCTTGTAAGTCATAATTACAAACATACAATTTTGCAGTGCAACAAAGAAGATTACGACATTTAGAATGCTACTTCTTAAATAAACTGTTAGAATCGGGTGAAAGAAAACATGCCAAACTGATTGTGTTCATTGAGGAGGTGGGATTGATTGATGTGCTGTAAGCTTGAGTCATCAAATTTGGGTATTGATACGGCCAACAGAGTCGTTGGCGTGGCGCACAAAAAAATTATCAATTCTGATAAACAAAATTGAACAAGGAAAATAAAAATAATTTTCAATTTCCATTCTTATAATTTATGGAGAAATAAAAATAATATAATAATTTAATAATGCATTTTATTATTGGTAATAATATTCCATAAAAATATTATCAGTTTTACTATAAAGTTATTGACTGTTTGAAAACTTTCTTTTTCTTAGAATATCTTTCTGTAAAATTTTGTAGCATGATTTATTGCAAATGTTAATTTAATCAATAACGAATAATATTGAAAGAAATTGAATAACGATTGACTATATTATTATAAATTACCAAATCGTGATAATTTTAATAATCGTGTTTCTTTTTATTTTCAGAATAATAAAAATGTAGAAATTTTGATAAAATTTTATATTTAAATAAGTATTAATAAATATCTTTATTTTACCACTTCTCATATCAATTTAGTCTTTGTTAAGGTTTCGACTTGGTCTGGAAAATAGTTAAATTTTATTGGTTAAACACAATTTAGTTTAAACATTAATGTACAAGGACGTCCACGAGAGCGGCAACCTTTAAAATTGTAACTATTCTAAGTAGTCGAAATATTGCTTTTATAATCAAATCGTATTGAGTTATTGATGGCATATAACTAGTTTAAAATTGTGATAATTTGCTTCAATTAAATGAAATTACTTTCAGAATTATGAATTTTCCAAAACTTGCTCTGTCGGACCAACTTGTATTTCAACAATACTTGTGTCCATTGTAAAATAGATATTTGTACAAAATTCTTACTTAAAATTCCATTTCAAATATTAATATTATTCAGAATCAAATATAAAATTATAAAAATCTGAATATTCAATTATTTATGTAAAATAAACACTAATTTTATTATATAATTTTATTCTGACGAATTTCTTTTTTGTTTGGCAACCTCTTAAATTATCACCAAAATTTAATAAAACTAAATCTATTTTCAGTTTAAATAAATTCCATTTTAAGAGCGGACAAATCCTTGCTTAAAGAAAAGATAGAAATAACAAAGCTTTTTCGAAATTCCAGAGAAAATTCGAAATTCCATAAAAAAAATTTGATTTTATTAATATCCTTAAATATAATTTGTCTATACTCATACTCATAGCTATATAAGTTTATTTTTTACGATTTGTAAACACCAGAATTCAGTATTGACTTCTAATTCATCGGATTTGGACGCAAACTTTTTTTAGTCCTTAACAAAATTAAGCATGCTAAATTAATTTTGATAATAAAAAATATGTTTAACAAGTGACATTAATTTATTTTTGGTTTCTTTATAAAAGTGAATTTATTTAAAGTGAAAAATTGTATTAATTCAAACTTCAATTAAGGCTTCTAATCAAATAAAAGATGTTTTCACAGTATATAAAAAAAATTATACTTGATTTTCCTTTTACTCTTTCTAATATAATAATAATTGGAAAAGCAAAAAACAATACTATGACACAAAAAGGATATATCTTATTTCTATATTGACATGGTGTATAAATTTTTCTTGTCATTGAACATACAGCAAGTAAATTTATAGGACCTTTTTCTCATAAAAACCCAATATATTTTTATTCATCGAATTTTAATATTATTATTTTTTTTGTAAGGATAATTCTTTCGGAAAATTGTATCATATTTACTAAAAAAATACCAAAAAACGAATAAATTCAACATTAAGGATACAAAAAAGAAATATTTAGATACATATAAATGTATTATGTTTTGTGGTAAAGGACACGTAATTTAATTAAATTTATTTTGACGAAACTATCTAGTGACAAAGTTGAGTTTCGATTTTATATAATAAAAAGGATATAATAAATATATTAATTTTAATTTGGATTATATTGATTTCTACGTGCACGTCAAATTTTTGATTTAAGATTATTTTTGAGGGAAAACTTTTTTTCAAATTGTTACTATATTATTTAAATATTTCATAAAGCAGGACTATTTCAAGGACTATATTTTCTTTCATAAAGTATACTTATTATTTCTTTTTTTATATTCTTAAAACTCATAATATTTTCGGAATTTTTATTATTATCTGTCAAAATTAATTTTTATTTAATAAATTTCCCAATTACAATTAATAATAAAATTTATTACAAATTTATTTTTTTTAGAAATCATTAATACGATAAATTCTGGAAATTGCTACAGATTTTATCCCTTAAAAACAACTTATGAAATTTAAAAACATTTTGAAAATTTAATATAATACATTCGTAAATGTAGGATTTGAAAATTAAAATCTTTTTTTAATATTTATATTATATAAATTCAATATAAAATTCCATTAAAAAAAGAAAACATAAATAAATATTTTTTTTTTAAATTAAATAGAAAATTTCCAATTTTTAGGATCAGATTTTTTTCTATTGAATTCGTTATGTTATAATGTAAAATAAAAAGAATTATATTACCGGTTAAGAAAAAAATTGATTGAATTGTAAAAATCTATTTAAGATTTTTATCAAAATATCAGAAAATTTTCAACAATAAAAAAATGTACCTATAAACACAAGAAAATTCCTAAGAAAAAGTTATTATTAAATTTTCATTTAAAACTAATAAGAAATCAATCGATTTTGAATCTCAAAATATTGACAATTTTAATGCTTAAAATAAAATTAATTTAATTTTATTTAATTATTTTGTAAGAAAATTCACTTTAAAAACAATAAAAAATCTGATATCCTTATTAATTTTCGTTTGTATTAGTATTATCCTATATACACACAGAAAAGTTTTATCTACTCATATTCAATTCCATTATATGTATATAAATATCATCTACGATATAAAATTATCATAATATATTTACTTACCTAAAACGTATCCGTCTTCCCTCATACCTGAAATACAAAAAAAAATAATAATAATCGTGACAAATCATTAAAAAAGGATATAAGAAAAATACAAAAGAAATACTTAAAATAATTTATTACTTAAATTAACTTTGTGATGGTATGTTAAAGATTTAGGTTATATAGAAAAATGGTTTTTTTTTAGGAAATTTGTATCATCATCATAGATTGATAGTTTAGTCGGCATTTATTCGGCATTTAAATTGTTAAGCTTTTACTACACAATAGTAAGTACTTACATATTTGCAAAATATTTTTTGAGAAAATCAGGTTTCAAGTAAAATTGTTGGTGGTATCGTATATAAAGTATAAAGATTATAAGTTCGATTAGAGATTGCGTCCGATTAAGATGTCTAACATATGTGAATTTGTGGTTTTTTATTCATTACAGAAATACAAATTATCATGGATCACTATAAAGTCAACAACGTTTACAAATCGTTCAATTATTTTATCAAAATTTTCAATCAATTGTTGAAATTTAATGGTTCATTTAATCGGTTGAATGGATACGTTAATAAACAGAATTGTCGTATTTGGAATAAAGATTTGAAGAAGTTCGATTACATCCAGAAAAAATAATTATTTGGTGTGCATTTCCATGCTGGTGGTGTCATCGGACCATATTTTTATTAAAAAATGATGATGGTAACACCGTTACAGTCAATGGAGTTCGATATAGAGCAATGCTGAATGATTTTTTTGCCACTAATTGATGAAAATGGTTTCAATGATATGTGGTTTCAACAAGACGATGTTACGTATCATACATATGTTACGTATTATAAATTTATTTCGTGGTAAATTTAATGAATCGTTTATTTCACATTTTGGATCCTTTCAAACCGATGCAGATAAAGTATGCTAAAATTTGGTTGATCGAATTGTCTTTCTCAGACGTAGCCTGAATTTACAGAATTACATTATTATAATTATACTATCTCATTGATATTTCTTCTCAAGTTAAAACCAAACCTAAATCTTCTTGGATTTTTTTTTAACTCTAACAGGAAGTTAGAAACACTTTAAAAATTTCTTTTTCAGTTCATACTCAGGCACTCCTTTTGAGATTGATAAGACAAATTTATTCTGATATTACTTTATGCATAGTTATCCTGAGATTACTTTATCATCAATTAATTTTTCCGTTCCAAAAGTAAGGCGGTACCTGGAAAAAATTAATAATGATGCTTCACGTGGTCCAGTCCAGATATTATTAAACTTAATAGTTCTAATTTTTATTGCCAACTCTTATTAACATTGTTTTTCGACTACAAATAAAAATTACATCCAAAAACTCTCAGCTCTCTTTAGTAGCTAATCGATTTATCTATAATTTAATTGCTTTTTTGTCTTTTAAGGTTTTCGAGATGTTATTTGCTGTATATAAAATTTCAATTACTAACTCCTGGTTTTTGTTGTCATTAAGGATTCCAGGAAGAACATAAATCGCAGTGGAAGTACCAACAATAGAATAAAAAAGAATTGGTAAAAAAAGAATTAATTTTATATGAAAATAAAACTATTAATTTCATTAATAAATAAATAATTGTTTTCTTAACTTAATTAAACATATATTTATGTAAATTAGATTTTTATCCGTTGGTTTACATAATTGGATATAAACATACCATTACGTTTATTTGTGATCTATTATTTATGTAAATTATAGGTCATTTTCAATTTCTGATCTTTAACGTCATTTCACTTTTGCTTTGCATTTAAATTTATATATAGCGATTCCTGTATCTCTACCAGGAAGATATTCCGATTGATACGCCTAGGTATTACGATTGATGCGGCGTTACAGTATTAAAGTATGTTCAACAAATGCTTAACTTTACCAATACGAAATTATATAAAAATTATTCATAACATTTTTAGTCCATTTATTTATGTAATTAAAGATCAACAAAATAATTATTTTATTAGAAATGGTGTGAAATTTTAAAATTAATGATATGAAAATATTTTTATATTATTACTATTTGTTTTTGTTCACAATATCAGAGAAATTGCGATAAATAAATTATATAATTAATAACTATAAAAATGAATATTTATTTATTTATTTATTTATTAACCAAAACAAGGTACATTTTCTTAGTTATTAATTTTAACATCGTCAATTAAAAAACTTAATAATATTTTAAATAAAATAAATGGGATATGGCGGATGGGATGGAAATGAAATTTGTCATGATTATTTGAGGACGGAAAGCAGTCTTTTTTTGTACGTGAGTTTTGTAACAGATGGTGAAAAATGATCGTTGTGTTTGTTGAAAGTAGCGCAGCATCTATTAATTGGTTCATTTTTCGCGTATTCTGTTCTATGCGGGTATTCTTTGAGAAGCTTTGTATGTCTAGTTTGCCGAATGCCGTCATTTAGTATTATTCTACTAGATATGTACTCAACGGCGATATCACCTTTTAAGATATCTAGCGTGAAGCATGATGTAAGTAGGGTCCTTCTAGACGAGAGAGATACAAGATTTAATGTTTTGAGCCTATTTGTGTAGTGTGGCAAATTTTCATAATCTCTAGGGTCATGTAAATCTCTTAGGGCGAATAATAAAAATTGTTTTTGCACTGACTCGATTCTATTGGAATGTGTTTCAAAAACAGGGTCCCAAATAGGACACGCATATTCAAGGATCGGTCGAACAAGTGAACAGTATAATGATTTAGTAACCCATACATTTTTAAATTCACGGGCCCTTCTTTTGATAAACCCTAGCATTTTGTATGCTTTTGCAATTACTCTATCATAATGAAGGTCGAAATTTAATTTATTGTCAAGCAATACACCAAGATCGGTAATTTGGTTTACACTTTCAAGTAAGGTATTATTTAAGTAGTAGTCGTATTTCGACGTTGTCCTTTTTCTTGAAAATCTAATTAAGTGACATTTATTTGTATTAAGATGCAACCTGTTTTGAATGCACCACTGGTCAAGAGCTTGTAATTTAGATTGGAGAAATGCAGCATCCATTGGGGAGTCAATATTAATAAATTTTTAGATCATCTGCATAAAAATTATGTGATATATCACTTAGTACTACCGATAAATCCGCTATAAAGATATTGAAAAGTAGAGGTCCTAAGTGACTACCCTGGGGTACGCCTGAAGAGACTAAAATTTCTTTTGATAAAAACCCTTGAAATTTAACATTTTGCGTCCTACTGTTTAAATAGCATTTAATCCAATTCAATAGTGCGCCGGCTATCCCCATTTTCTTTAATTTACAAATAAGAGTGTGATGGTCAACCCGATCAAATGCCTTACTAAAATCTGTATATATGGCATCAATTTGGTGACCTTTTTCCATACCACAAAGAACGTCAGAAACTAGGACTGTTAAGTTAGTAGTTGTTGACCGCCCCTTTCTAAAACCATGTTGTTGTTCGTTGAGAATTGGGTTAATCAAAGTGGTCATTTTATCACATATAATTTTCTCAAATAATTTAGGTATTGATGATAAAATGGCGATTCCTCTGTAGTTGTCAACATTTTTTTTGTCGCCGTCCTTATGGATAGGTGTAAGAAATGAACGTTTCCATATAGATGGAAATACTCCAAGTGCAAGCGATTTATTAAACATTAGTTGTAGAGGTAATGCTAATGCTGCCAAACAGTTACTTAAGAAAATTGGTGGAATTTTATCAGGACCAGGGCCTTTATTTATGTCAAGATTTATAAGCGCATTAGTAACGTCGTCTAAAGTTAAAACTATATTTTCTATAAGTAAAGGACCCTGAGTGTCCACAGATGCCATATTTGATGGAGTAACTTGAGGGCAGAAAACCTCAGCAAAACGGTCAGCGAATAAATCAATAAATTATTGATAATCATATAAAAAAAAATTTGAATAAAATCTTTTTGGTTTGTGGTTAAGTTAAGTTGTGGTTAAGTTTCTATCAAACTTTAAAGTCAAAGTTTGATAGAAATTTAATAAATATTAAGACTTTTTCAAAAATTCAATATTTCAATTTCAACTTTATTGAACATTGTACCCAACATCAATTGCAAATTTTGAAAGAAATTAAAGAAAATTCGAAGAAAACGAGTAAAAGCTGAAGTTTTGTAAATATTGTTTTAATTATGTTATATTTATTATTAATTTATCAATCTATGAAATTTTCAATGCATTATGAAATTTTCAAATTATAATTTAGAAATTTTCTTTGTAGTTTATTTTTACATTATCTATAAAATATTTTGTCTTTGAGATGGTTTTATTATTAATGGAGCATAAAATTATCACTTTTCAAATCATACTTTTTCTTGCAACCAAGCTTAACCGGAAAATGCAACCAAATGTTAAACAAATATGCTTAAATAATCTGGAGAATTTGTACCAGTTCATTGATTTTGAAAAGAAAATTTATAGATAAGGCTTTGATGACTCAAGGAGTCTTTGATGATAAAGGTTTTTTTTATAAATTAATTTTACCCATATATAAATAGAAATTCTAAAACAACAAATCGTGCAGATTTTTCCTTTTTTCATGTTAAATACATCAATTAATCTTCATTTGGGTCTTTAGTTTCTATTATTGATTAGAAATTACATAATCTAAATCTAATTTTAAATATAGTACATATTAATTTTTGTATATTATATTATGCTGAAAACTTAAAAGTGGGTGTAAATCTAAATAGTTAAGTTTAGGTATGCTAAATTGTTGACATTTGCCCATATTGACAGTTGAAAGTAAAAAGTTAAATTTAAATAATTATTATTACTTTTAGTGTTATATTATATTTTAATTAATATTATATAAAATGTAAAGTTTTATTAATAAATTATGTTTCGTACGCTGTGATGCCGCATTACTGGAACGCCTAAGTATTACGAAAATGTTAAGAGACATAAATACATCATGATAAAACCGAGCAAAAGAGCTACTTGGCATGAATATGAAGATATCCTGAATATTTGGACTGACGTTTGATTATCAACTATTTCTATTATATAGATTTTTTTAAACTAGTTTTATATAGCGGAAGATTTATACTAATACTATGTAGCTACGAGGTGAACATATATTTATAACTCTGACACATTACTGGTTATTGTTGCCCTTTAGGTATCATGAAGGCTGTTACTGAACTTGATGTAATATTTCATCAACAATAATGGCTTAGTCAGGGAAACATAATTAAAAGTAATCTGACAAAAAGTCGTGTATTGTCGGAACTATGTTTGGGTTTTGTTTGAATTTTGTGTTAAATCAAGATAATAATTTGTTTTATGTATTTTACTAATCGACTTTTAAATTTAATAAAACCTTTTAAAGGACTTCGAAATACAAAGTTTGAAACAGAAACTAAGTAAATTTGTTTGAAAAAATTATTAGACCTTTTCAGAGTTCATAATACATATACACAATTATTTTGGATTTTAATAAAACTGGGAATACCTTTTCATTATTACATATTCGTTTAAGAGTTTCAAACTAATTATAAATGGCCTCTGACATTAGACATATATTATTTGTCATATAGATAGAATCCTTTGAGAATACAGTAAGATATTTTTATTTTAATTCTTGAATTGGTTTTATTATATATTTAAAAAAATAATTAATGGTGGACAAACTCAATACAACATTAATAATAACATTAGTAAGTATCCTTTAAACTAGTACATAATTTATTTTGTCATTATAATTAATTATTAATATGTAAGGATTGCAATTAAAAAATCACCGGAAACATTAAAGAAAATTTTATACTTAATAATTATAAAATTAAAAATTAAAAGTACCAACGAATCGGGGATTAAGGACACAAAAGGGCTAGAACAAAAATGCTTTAAAAGGGAATTCTAATTTAATAAATTCAAATCTTATAATTATTAAGTATTGAATTTTATATTAATTTTCTTATTTTTGTAAATATCATTTGAATAACTTAGAACTTAGAATATCCTTAATAAAACAGAACAAAAATCAAAGAGTGCTAAGATATTTACTAGCACATGAATCCTGAATAGTTCAGGTGTTTTCAGTTCTAATATTATGTAGAAATAAATATTTAACAAACAATAAAAAAGAAAGTCAATAATCTTCAACATTAAGTTGAAAAAATACGAAATGTCGTCCTAAATAAATATAACTTTACATTAATAAAATTTATATTACAAATCTTTGATAGTAAAGTTATAAATATATGAAAAACACAGCATCGAAAAATTGAAACTACGCACATAATATTAAATAATATAAACATTTACGATTTAATTAATAAATATTTTTAAGTAAATACCAACTACCTTTAAATTATACTTGAATTCAAACTATAAAAAGGTTAAGTAGACAATTATACAAATATTTATTTAGGAGTTTTTAGTTAAATCTTCTATAAAATTTTCATAATTAATGTTTCTTAATTAGTCAAAGAGTTTAGTAGACAATGATCCTTAAAATGTTTTTAATTTGATATTAAATTGTTGTGACTAATTTATTATATTATATAGTCAACTTCAAATTATAAATATAGGACATTATATAAATATCCGATAATTTAAATTGCTATTATTTAACAAAATCATGAAATTCTATAATTCAATTAACTTAAGTTATACAATTCCATAATTAAATATAAAATCAATATTTATTTTTATCTATAGAGTAATTAAATGAAAATAAAATAATTTAAAATAAAACTATTTGTTAATGGCATGTATCCTGCTGGTAATTTATTTAACCCAGAATCAGGAAATTTCATTATCTTCTTAACCAATAATCGATAAAGGATCTCAATAATTAAAATTATAATGGATTTGTGGGATAATTTTGTAATGATTTGATTATTTTGGGTTTAATAAATTACGTTTTCTTTTTTTATTGCTCACAATAGTTTTGGTCAGGATAGACCACTGAAGGAATAATCGGAAACTCGGAATAATATCCTGATTGCGATTTTTGAAATTTCCTCGAGTTTTGAGAAGAATGCTTGTCCCAAGCAGGAGCGTTCTTTTTCTCGCGAGTGAAGATGTTTAAATGTTTCTTCTTGTCCCCGATCTTTGTAGTTCCTGCATATTAAATTGATTAAAGTTGAAATTATTTTTTTCTTATAGTGTATGGGAAAAAAAGATTACCCTAGATCTAGAATATAGATAATCAATAATATTGATCAATATTTTGTATTAATAGCTTTCTTCAATATAGTGAAGATATAGAAAAACATTTATACTTTTAGAATAAAATTATTGAAGGTGTTGGAATATTGAGTAGCTGAAACAATGTAGACCAGCAGTTTAGGTTCATTTTCGTTTATTGACTAATATATGTTTAGTGCATATATAATGTAATTTAATGTTTATGTAATTTAAAAAAATTCTATAAATATTTCTATAAAAAATAAATTTCAATAATTGAAATTGTATGGTATCACGATAGAATTAGAATTGTGTCATGAAATATTGAACAGTCAAACCAAAAATTCAGTACAAAGAATACAATTCAAGTATTTTTTAAATTTCTGCAATATATTTTATAAATTGTTGTATTATGATAACATGAAATATTGATTGTAAGTGTAAGGTTACAGAATTTGCATATCATGACACAATTTTTACTTTCATATGAGCTGTTTTATTTTTATTAACTCAGTATGCAGTCGTGTTTTTAAATATCCTTAAAATGCATAAACCATTGAACTAAAATATTCATTGCTTGTTTACATATTTATGTACAGATAAATTTAAAGCTGTGATATTTTAATTAAAATTAACAAGCGTGGAAATGCTATTGTAATTTTTCTGCACTAGTGATTATTGAAAGTTTTAAAAAAATATAAAAAAATGAAACAAACTTTACCAATTTCGGTTGAATAAATTGACAAATTAATTAAATCCTATTAAAATTTCCTGATTCAAATAGATTTTAAATTGAATCATATTTCAGCATATTCATTGCTGAAGAATTTCTATTTAATTATTTCGTTAACCAGTTCAGAATCATTTATTTTTAATATACATAAATATGATTCACTACAAATTTAATTTATCTAGATTTATTATTATGATGTTATATGTTTTTATTTCGTATCTCTTCCTAAGTAATTGTGTAACAAATTTAAAATTTACTCTTAATTGAATGACCATCGATTATTTAAGAATATTTGCAGAATTTTCTTCTGCTGATGGTTTGATTGGAATCATCCAATCATCCTAATTAAGTAAATACGATTTGAACTGAAAAAAAAATTAATACATATTTGAATAAAATGAATTATTAAATGAAACACATAAATGAAAAGTTTGAATTGATTGGACAAAAAAGTAAATTAGTTAAATTTGGTATTATAATTAAATTTCAGAAAATTAAATTTATTAGAACATTTAAAGATAAATGCATTTACCAACAGAATACTGTGCTCATTTTAATTAATTTCATATAAAATATTAATTCTTATAGTTCTTATAAAATTTAGGTATATAATTCATTTTTAGTAATCTAGTCTGCAACATAGATAAAAGACTGAATTTAGATATAAATAATTTAAATCAGCTGACGAATAAAAATACATATTTATCATTCACAATATATAATTCACAGTATTCAGTTTAGCACAACTTTTCATTGAGAAACCAAATGAGTTTAACTTATGAATTTAAATCATTAACATTAATAACACAACACACAGCAATGCAGAAAAACTTAAATATACGAAAACAATACTTCCATTCACAATACAAAGTTGTGCAAAGTTATAAAAATACTCGACCAGTTGAGGAAAATCTGCAGTCGCTTTAAGTTGAAGCAGCAGTCAATGCCTAAATTCCGCCGCCGAGTTTTCTTATTTTTGTTAATTTTAATTTCGGCTTTTTACAACGTTTCTACTCTTCGACATGATATCAATTTTGAAATAAAGTGTTCAGCATAAATTATTAATGTTAGCTTTATTGTTTTTATTTCAAATTTAATTTCTTTTTTCTGAACATAAAATTTTGTAAAATCACATTTTATTTGCCATGTTTTTATTCATACTTTGAATTGCAAATTCAAACGTGTTATAAATTGCTAAAAGTATCAGAATCAGATTTCAGGAAAAGGATACATTAATAAAATGATTATTTGTTTTTCCGGTTTTGAAGAATTATGCAGTCATGTACGAAATTTGAATTTTTCTATTGAAAATATCAAAATTACTGAAAGGTTGAAATATTTAAGTTGAAAAATGCATTCGAAAGATTTCTTATATACATAAGTATAGTAACATATTTAATGTTCTAATGCAATGTAGAAATTAAGTTTATTAATAATTGTGTAAAATTAACGAAAATTTATTAAAGAAATTGTCATTTTTCGTCCTTTATTTATTAATAGCATTTTTTTTTTTAAATATTATTTATTCTTCTGTTGATTAAAGCAAAAAGTTTTACATTTTATATAATTTTGGATTTGATTGATCTATAAAGAATTTTTTTTTTAGGTTTTGAAATATTTCAGAATGTGATCGTTCCGTTGGCAACAATCAATTCAATTATAAGCTTGTTCTTTTCAATGTATACCAAAAAAAGGACATACAATTTTAATATTTCTAAGGCAACGCAAAAATTTAAATTTTCCTATAATTTTAAGTAAATTTAAAATTAGTTTTGAGTAAATTTGTTTAATAATTCAATAAGAAATATAAGTTTTATGTAGCATGGAATATTGGTAATAAATATTTGAAAATGTAAATCAAACTTAATTACAAGTTTTGTAACTATTTTTTTTTATTTTTCAATTTATGTCAAAAGAAAAAGTTAAGAGAAAATTATTTGATTTATGTAGTAACAAAAATGTATACAATTTTTTTGTCCTTCTTTGTGAAAAGTATTAATTTAGTCATTTCTTAGCTAGTTGTTCGCTATTTTTTTATAACAAATTCATTTAATTTTATTTGTTGAGTTCATAGATAATTAGAAAAATTCTAGGTTTAAATACTATTTTCTGTTGTTACTATAAATGAATGATTCGCTTCAATAATATATATCTGTTCATGAAGAGCTATGCTAATTAAAGTATAATACTGAAGATACATACGTTCAGAGTTTATGAGCTGGGTTTGTAACACACTGTAAATTGTACAGTACACATAACTATACAATTTATCCGGTCCCCCTAGTTTAACTGATTATTTTTATTTATGAATTATATATTTAAATAGAAAAAATAACCCTATTTAATATAATCACTGGGAAAAAAACCCAAGTAAACTAATAAAAATAAATTTTAATGCTACAAAGGTAAAAAGAAATAAAATGCTTGAAAGAAAAATGCGATAAGAAAGAAACTTTTCCAATATTTTCATAACATTAAATATGCAATAGATTTTTATCTTCTTATTCAAAAACTTTTAGTTTTTGTGATGGGGTCAAAAGTTTATATAAAATCAACATCGAAAATGTTTAATTTAATACTGATAAAAGAAATTTGAAAAAAGTTACAAAACTTTTGATAATGATATATTTATAAAAATGGCCCTATTTTTCTTATAAATTTCTATAATGATATAAAACATTAAATTTCATCCCATTTTTCTGTATATTGATCAATGTTAGGATATTTTCAATTTTGAGCGATTAACTTTAACTATCTCAAAAACCAATGAAGTATTTCAGAAGCACCCTATGTAAAATGGCTACATAAAATTATAGTATGTCTATTAAAAAATATATCAGATATAAATAAAGAGGAATTGGTTTTTGAATATGTAAATAAAATATTTAATTAAATTTTTGTGATCGTGATTCCATTAAATCGATTTTCAAAAATTATAATTTTATTACAAATCCTTTACAACGTTCAGTTTTTGCTGTTTGTAACATTTAATTTCGTATATAATTTTACAATTCCTAACTTACACAAATTTGAATATAATAAATAAATGTTTGATTAAACTATGATAATGTAACTATAACTATCATTTATGTAAATCGCTTTAGGGTTAAAAAATCAAATCAAACTTTTAAAATCAAATTAATATAGTATTACGAGTAGTTAAAATAACCATGATGAGTGTTGCATTGGACTTGATGGAAAAATAATTTAAAAAATAAAACATTCGTGTACCCGAATACGTACTTAAAATTTTAATGGACGCAGCAACATCCCCTAGAATCATTCGTCAGATTTTAATGAAATTTGCTACACTGTTTGATTTCATAGGTGTACCCCCTAGGCCTAGGTGGATATGTCTACCTACGGGGTTCATGTGAAAAAAATCGATTAATATTTCTATTAATAGTCATTATTATCTGATTTGAATTAAATTTGGCACACATGAAAGTTTTCTTATGAAGTTGGAAAAGCGCCAGTGGGTTTATGGGAAACTAATAAGCAGCTTAGTTTCAGAAGAATATTTGATTTATGTTCTTCTATATCATGTAATTATTATATGATTTCAATGACATTGAATTCAGGTTGGGTTCGCAATTACGTTTGTGTCTATCTCGATAGAAATCATTACCTTTGGTACACATAAATTAGTTTTGTAATAACGTTTGTGCCTAAACAATTTGGAGTGGCGATTTTTAGTGTTGGAGATTAATTTGCAATATTGGACATTAATTTGCTGCCGAACCTAACTACGAATTATCTGCTCCCCTAGTTATTCAGAATGAGTGGCGAATAATTGTAATATTGTAAACATAAAACATTAATTGGAAAACTATAATTTAATTTTTATACGAGGGACAGAATAGTTAAGATTTTGTAATATTTAAATTTTCCAGATTTCATTTTTTGTTTCTATTAAAAATACTATAAATTGAATTTATGATCAAAGTATATTAAATAATTTAATTATATTTTTCATTATCCTTTAATAGTTTAAGGTTGATATTTTTATTTTGACATGGGTTCAATAGAATCTTTTATATTTTAATTGATA
The DNA here is from genome assembly GCA_963920725.1 of Rhamphomyia laevipes. Taxonomy (NCBI): domain Eukaryota; kingdom Metazoa; phylum Arthropoda; class Insecta; order Diptera; family Empididae; genus Rhamphomyia; species Rhamphomyia laevipes. The sequence goes on from OY987259.1 coordinate 34,374,402, forward strand.
ACATAAATTCTTACATTTATTTTTATTCAATTGGATGAACACAGCACGTTGCGAATCTAATTTCATTATAGAGAATTAATTAAATTAATTATATATCAGAAATTAAATATGTCTAAGTGTTTTTGACAAATCCTTTGTGTTATTACATTTGAACTTTACATAGACCAAAACTGACATAAAAATATTAATATTTATGAAGAATTATTCAAAATAAAATTGATTGTTTTTTCTGTTATTGAATTGAATTCAGAAAATTGTGCAATTTGGATGAGTAGAAAGAGAGTAATCTGTGAAGACACATAAATACAGGTCAGAATTATGGTCATTGTAGATTCCAAAACCCTTCATGTCATACATGTTACAAGTGCTTAACTACACTGATCCCACCAGATATTTAAACCACCATCTTAATATTAGTTGCCAAAACATTATTATGTATAATAAGCTAAACGGTTATGTGTATGATACAGGAAGAATGATACAGAAACATTGCCTTGGTGGCCGGCTTTCGATCAAATTCGTTTCCAACCCAGAACCACTCTGCTTCATACAGTTCGTTCTCGTTCATAGAGTAAAAAAAAAGCAAATAACCAGCTAAAAACGAGGTTACGCTGATACGCTGTTTTTGGAACTTTGTAAGTACGAGCGCGGTTACTAAACCACAGGTGTTGCGCTACATACTAAGAGAAGATTAGAATTAATTTCAAAAATATGTTATATATCAAATTTATCACGTTTGAAAGTCTAAAATATTTCTAAAATAGAGTACGCAAAATAAGGAAATTAAAAAGGATATGAAAATGAAAATGCTTTGTCAAATTATTCAGTTCTCTTGATTTCAGAAATATAGTATATTAAAATCATATTACAAACTATTTAAATAACATTTATGACTTCAAAACGAACTAGTAGATAGTAATTCGTAACAGGATATTTGATGTTTTAATATTTTCTTAATTGTTTATTTTATAGAAAATATATTTTCTATTCTGTAGTAAATTAATTTCTTAAAGGAAACAAAAAAGTACAAAAATTCAAAATTTAAATTTTCTAGAAATTAAAAAACATATTTTTTATGCAAATTGATAATTTTCAGTTTAGATATTTTTCTTTTATTAATATTTTAATGAAAGTGTATTGGTATAGAAAAATTAATTAAATTATTCATAAAATAATCATGAATAAAGATGTAAATAATTTCTATTTTAATTATGTAATTTCGTTATATTTTTATATTAATATTTTTTAATATAATTATGATCATTTTAAGGTGTTATAATTTATAATTATCCATTTTTCTGAAAAGATTTTTACTTAATTTCACCTCTAATTAAATATGAATAAATTTAATTAAAATTATTTTCAATTATTTTATTTATTAACAGCCAGAAAAGATAAAATGATTTTAATTAAATATTATTTTTAACTTCCCTAAAAACTAATTACCCTAATAATTAAGAATTAAATTTATTTATTTTTCATTGAATTACATTTTATTTATAAATATCTATTTTAATTATATATTAAGATTTTGTGAGAATTGTGAAGAATTAAATTGTTGTTTAATGGAATTAATTACTTATAACTCTGTTATTTTTAAATTGATTAATTAATTTAATATAATAAAAATGTTATAATATACATGATGATTTAATTAATTTTCAGAATACTCAATTAATGGACGTACTTTGGTATTTATTTTATTTATTTCGGTATACAAAATTACAAGTACAAAATATAATTTATCTATAATGTTTAATTAATTATTAATGTTGCTAATATTTAGATGTTAGAATTGAACAATTTTATTGCCAGGTTTTTCGTAGCTTAAATTCATGTATACATGAGGCAACGTTGCATGACACAGGAAGCTAGGAATTCAGGAGCTTGAACTAATTTCATGAATCACTCGCTAAATCGGTTTGCTCATCCGAGGGTTATTAATGTATTAAAGGCATTGTGAAAGTGTAAATGAGTATAATTAAAATCGTGAATCTGCTGCGAATTCCTTATATAAACTTTCCTATATAAACAAATTTTAAAATATAAATATAAATTATGTTTAGTAAACGTTCAACCAAGTATAAATAATTTTAAATTTATAATTATGTATCCGTTTTTAAAATCATAAAAAAAAAATTATAATTACTTTTCTAATTCCAAATGTTTTTTAAAATATTATTCAAATTAAATTATTAACAAAAGATTTTAATTACATTTTCTTTTCCATCTCTCCGAAACAAATAATAAATTGGTTTCAAGAGCTGGAAAATTGATAAATGTCAACATAGAAAATATAGACTGTGGTGAAAATGTCGACAATGTCGATATAATATAATAACAATTTTCTCATCAATGATAAAATACTGATTAAAATGACGTAAGAAACAAAAAGAAAGTTTGGTTTTAAAGCGATTTTTCAGCTTTTTTCAGTATTTTCTCAGACTGTACGTTCCCATTCAACATTTTCTTAATTCTCATTTTCTCAGTATACATTTTCTCAGTCGACATTATGTACTCCAACTAAATTAAGGAACCCTTTAAATATTTTCCACTTAATAAATATTGTGAATTTAATTGAACTTTAATTGTCTGTATAATGGCATTCTATCAAACTGAAAATATACTATCAAACTGATATTATATAATATTTAAGACTTTTGAACTAATGGACCTGTTAAATGGGATGAAATCGATACAACCACAAAACCTTTTATAGAACAATAAAATATAAACTTACGAATTACGAGATTATAAATATTTGTTTATATAAGGTTATATTTGTGTAAATTATGGTTTAGTTTATCATTTTGAAGTAATTTTCATTTCTATTTTCAAAGAATTTTGTAGATAAAATGTGGTTGAATGAGTTAATTCTATTTTATAACAGTTTAGAGCTTTAAAAGATTTAAGTTAACATATTAACAAAAAGTGAACTCCTATGAAGTTTACTTGGTTATTTTATAATTCATTTTTTTATATAACAATAAATGGAAGACAAGACAGTATTTTACAATTAGAGACAGTATTTAAAATATTAAATTTAAAGTAAAAATAATCTTAAGAGTGCATCTTTACAGATCAGTGTTAAAAAGAATGGTATTATTTCAAGAGACAGGAATCTATAATATAAAATACCTAATAAATTATGGAAATAATATTTTTGTAAAGTAAAAGTCTTAAGAAACTTTCGTAATGCATCATTGAAATATGTACTACTAAATTATACTGACAGCACGAAATTATTCGACCTGAATCAAAACAATCTTACTATTAATTGTACCTACCGAAAAAAAAAAATTTAAAAAGTTAATAATTTCACATCTTTAATTTCTAAATTTTGATAAGAACTCTCTAAAATTACAAATCGGAAATTTTATATGCTTACAAACTAGATTAACAAAAATTCTTAATTAATCAAAATATAGTAGCACTGAAAATTGTTTCATCTAATTTATTTACATAAGCATTAATTCTTATAAAAAAAATAGTTATTACTAAGTTCAACAAAGTGAATAATAAATATAAAAATTTTATAAATTCTATAATTCATAAATGTAGCACAATCTGAAGAATTGCAACTTTATATTAAATATAGGAAAATCTCATTAAATATTAAAATAAATAGAAAAATTCTTCTGCAGAATCTAAAATGTAATTGAAAGTTTTCATAAAATTTCCTTTATAGTTTCAATATTTGCAAAGAATTATTAATAAAATTGAAAATTGATTTAGAAAATTTTAATATTTTGTTATTTTTATTTATTTATGCCATTTTCTAATTTATTTTCTTAGGAATTATTATAAAGTTTGTAAACATAAATTTAATGTAAAAAAATTATAGAGTTTTATTTTATATTAGATATTATTTTTGATTCCATTTTAATTTTCTTATTTGATTTCTACAAAGCCATTTTTTCAACATTTTCAATTAAATAAAATAATTATTTTCTTAAATTCTTCAACCATTTTCTCTAGAATTCCATTTTTTCTTATAAAATGTATATGTGTCAAATATAATGACACATGGTCTGGTTTTCCTACAAATTATTCAAATTTATTATAGAAGTGTAAGAATGTACGTTTGTGTATCAAATTGCAACATTTATAAAAGTATTTCTAAAAGTATTTTGGAATTTTCATTTTTATATATGTATATAGGTGGGCTCAGAAATGTAATATATACTTCTACCATGATTGGTAACTTTCCTTAAATTTGCAAACAGAATTTCTTATAATATAAAGATATCAGTTTCAATTTTGTAGATCTTCTTATCAAGGGAATTCCAATTTGCCTAATACATTTTTTCTAGACTATTGTAATAATTTCTATTCTCAGTTATTATAAATATTACTGACGTCAAATAAGTTCGTTTTGTCAAATATAATAATCGTGACGAACATCTTTTGTTAGGGTGAAGTTATAAATTATGCTGTAAATCCAATGATATTAAATTGATAAGTAAAAGAAATAAATCATTTATCCAACCACTCATTCTTTTCAAATTATTTACGATAATACAAACTTCTTTAAATATTTTATAAAATCAATATTTTCATTATTTTGATAATTAAATTGAAAATTTGAAAATATTTTTAACATAACTCAAATGGCTATAACAGAAGACCACGACCCTCAATGTCAGTTTATGCTAATAAGTAGATGGTTTCACTCCAGAAAAACCAATTAACGTAATAATAAAATAAAAAATAAATTTATAAATAAAATTGAAAAATTATTTCGAATATTGCAAACATTAACACGAAAATCGGGAAATAAATATTTAAATTAAAATATTTTTTGATAATTTTCAATTTATAATTTAATTTTCTCTTAATTTCCACAAAGCTTTTTCGAAATTTCAAAACTTTTAATTTTATATTATATATAAAGTTATAGTAAAATAGGAAATCTTTTACAAATTTTACTGAATGTTGGATGGAATTTCAAGTTCTAATCTAATGCTTTACATTTTCATACAATCTTCCATTTATACAATTCTCTTTATAGTTAACAAAATAAATAATTTTCAATTTTGAAACAAAATATTTTCATTTCAAGAAACACTTTATGTCAAAAATAATTTTAGGCTTTTAAATGTTAAAGTTACAGCATTTTATTATGTGGAATTGTAATAAAATTTGTAATTTATGCGTTGCTTTTGGGATACCAAAGTTTTTATTCTATATATAAAATAATTTAATTTCAGTATAAAATTCAACAAAAAATAGAAATTCTAGTAATAAAAAATAAAATGTTTCTTTAAAAATATATTATAATAAATTTGTTGAAAAACATATTTACATAAATTCTTAAGTTTGTAGCGTTTAAAGTGTTTTGAAAATTTCTTGATGACGATATAGATAAATTATTCTCAAAAAAAAAACTTTATCTACTAAATTAAAGCGAATTTTTATATTTTTAATTACAAACGTTTTGTTTAAATTATAGAACCTTTAAAAATAACCCAAAATTTGCGGTTATGGACAGAAAGCTAAAGTGAAAGCGAAAATCCCAAGTAATTTAATTTCATTTATGAACCTATAATTTTTGTTTTATATATTATTTAACAATGTATATCACAATGACAACATAATATTAGCCTGGTGGTGTGCCTTGCAGGACATTAGAAGTATTATTATTTTAGTGATGTTATAAATTTATTGGTGACATAATAATAGGTGACATTTTATGGAAAGAAATACGATGACTTTGACATTATTTTGCTTAATAAAATAAATAAATTTATCACAATCACAAATAAGGATATGGAACATAATAAAATTGTCTTTTGATGGTAATCTGCCTTGAATTTGTATCATTGTAGATCATTTTTATAATTGTATTTTATTTTAGTTTAATAGATGCATTTACATTTACATAACATCACCATTGGTTCAACATTGTCTTATATAAAATATGCTATTATATTAAAATATTTATGATTCAAAATAAAATATTTAGTTCAAACATCAAAAAGATTACCACACAAATTTTTTTGTAGATGTAAATTAATTTAAGGAATTATTGGATTTAATAATCATATGGTAATCTACCTTTCCACGATAATTTCATTACCGTGTCAATTGTGCAGGCTTTTTTAATGGTAGGTATATCTTAAAACCTTATGTAATATCTTTGTAATGAACTAAACAAATTATATATTAATAAATTTCATTGCATTATTAATATTTGTAATAAATAATCACATCTAAGACTTTCAAATATATAATTTGTCATAATTTCTGAGGAAAATTAGGTCCCTCATCTTAAAATTAAATAAATTTATTGCTCTTATTATTAATGGTTTTCAAAAAACACCAATGAAATTTTTCATACATTAAATCCTGAAGGACTTTTTTAAAATTTACATAGAAATTTTGTTTTTTTTTTTTTGGTTCTGTAAAATTAAACTCAAAATATTCGCAGTCCTTTTTCTTTATCTTACAATTCTATTAGCGTGAGGAATTTATACTTTAAATCGTATGTCATCAATTTAAGTGTTTCTAAAAGGACAAGAAAATATATTCAAATTACTTTGGCCATTTTTGTTTAGTCCTTTTAAAGCTAGAAATTTTAAGTATATTTTTTTCTATACAATTTTCAAGATATCAAGAAAATATATCCATTTTTTTTCTTGGACCTTATCCATTTTTTCTTGGACTATATCCATTTTTTCTGGGAATTTTCGGAAAGATACTGATAATAGAATAGAAATACCTACCAAATTGATATAATTAAAAACAGATTTATATCCAATATCTATTAAGCGTTTTAAAAATTAACAATATTTTTTTTTAATTGCAATCAGCATTAAAAAAGTTTTAATTATCATCTTTTGAATTTTAGAAAAAATGAATGATTTGGAAATATTTTACTTTATTAAGTTATTTCTGAATAACGTATTAAATAATGGACTAACAATTAAAAAAAAATTGGTCTTTGGAATTTTAACATATTAATGATAATAAGAAAACACATAAAAGGACATTCAGATAAAAGTAATTTATCAATGTCGTAATTTACCTTAATCGTTAATAGCTAAAAACAAAATTAATGATTTCATCATTTTTCATCATTTATTAATTATAAATTACGAAAACAAAATATTGAAAAATATTATAACATTTTCCGTGTTTTTTTTTTAAATTAATTTTTACATAATTCTGGCGCTTGAATATTTTGCAGATTCCCTTCTGTATATCCATCCAGCCAATATTAATTCATATTTATATAAAATGTTGATGAAAAGATCAAATAATCTGAACAAATAAAATATTACTATTTTATTATCTTGTTAATTTAATTAATCAGAGCACGTTTTGTTAATGTTAATTTCAATTTTATTACAATTAATTTATTCAGAATAAGATTTGCGAAATATGAAGAAATATGAAAAAATACAATTTTACAATAGTACAAACCTATAACTAATATTTAGTTGGTATTCTATGACAATATATATTCTAGACATTGTGACAGTATAAGATGTAGGCAAAGATCACATTTCACATAACTTATTAAGTTTTATCTGCAGAATTAAAAGATATCATTAATTTGATAATGTGGGGGATATAACGGAAGATCTCAATCTTCACATTCAAATAACAAAAATGTATACCTAATGATGGCCTAAAGTGCTGATGTCAACCTAGAATCACCGGATCACAAACTTTTTCCAATTTAATAAAAAATAAATTTTTAACACAATTTTTTTAAACTCATTAACATAATAAGTCACAATTAAATTAAATTACGAAATTAAATAATTATTAAAACTCTTCTTAATAATTACGGTATTAATAAAATTCGTCTAAGAAATGATTTGGTTGGTATAAATATAAACTCAATTTGACACTACATTATATTCAAAATAAAAGTTTTTTAACTTTCTTAATGGTCAATTCCAATGTCCAAAAGTGTACGAAATCATTTCCTTTGGATCAACCACAAACACTATATCTATTTTATATTGATTTATTTAAAGTTTATTAAACAAAACGTTTTGCTTTAACTATACCATGAAGTGCCAGTTTCTATGAAATTGTATGTGTATAAATTAATTATTATTGTTATGTACTTATTCACTAATAAAACTCAAAATGGCAGTTAATGAATAATAAATTTAATTGCATTATTAATAAAGTTTGAATGACGAAATCCTTAAACGCTTAGATTAATTTTTAATCAGTTGTTTTCTTCAATAGTTCAAATGTTGTGGTGTTAATAGTTTGGGTAATGCAATTCCTAAAACGTACACATTATTATTGACTTTAGAACTATTTCAACAAATATTGTTGATTTAACTTTTAAAGATTGAAAATAATTTTATATCTAATAGTGTTTTACAAATTTCAGGTTCAACAACTGAAAATATAAATTTATGTAATGCCAGTAGAAAAATATATTTTCATTAAAGTATAAAATTTTGTTTAAAAAGGGACTTTAAAGGATATCATAAAGTATACTTAAATTTCTTCTCCAAGTTGGAAAAATCCAATAATTTTAATATGTGTAAATATCAGTTTTCTTAAATAAACTTTTATTTTGCTCTTTCGTATCGTTACTCGTATATATAAAATTAGGTAAGGATAAAATCAAACTATTCTGGCTATAAAATATAACTTATAAATCCCTAAAGCTTCATTAAGAGGTTAAGAAAATCGTTTTTTGTTCCAATTGTTAAAGCTATTTAGTCATAAATTTTAGTTTTATTGAACTTAATATAAGTTTGTTTTCAAATTTGAATGTATTGTATCTAAGAATTAAGTAATTATTTAACAATTTTATTACGTGGAGTTCTTTAATAAATATGAATATATTCCGACATTATACGGTCAATAAGTTTAATGGCCCCATATCAAAGATTGACTAATACAAAGCAGATTTAAGGTACAAACAATAGCTATTCTTACTGGTCACTGTAACGTGAAAAAACATGTAAATAAATTTGGACTAGTTCCTAACAACGTATGCAGAATGCGCAAATATGAAGAGAAATCGGTTGAACATATTTTGTGTGAATGTGATGTATTGGTTCGATCAAGACTTCGTCTCTCGAACACAACACAATGAATACAATATGTCAGTCGTTGTACCTACTCAAAAACTTACTGTAATTCTTTGAAAGTACTGTTGTCGGGAGAGTGTGCTAACTTTAAGGTTATATTACAACAGATCCACAGTTGACGCATTACATTGGTATACCGGTACGTTCGTAAACCTAATCTAATCTATAAAAAGCGCGCTTTTAACAAATTTCGAGGGACGACTGGCCCTAGGTTATACAGCTTTGTATATTTTTGCAAATAAAACGTTTTGTGAAAAATTAAATAAAAAACTTTGTTATATGGAATGGCAATGAACAAATTTACTTACTAAATATTAAAATAATTATACAAATAAAACTTTTTTATGTTGAAATAAATAAGCAACAATTTAGTTGACTGATTTCGATTATGAAACAATACAAAAACATTTGAAATTTTGTTAAACAGCTCTTAATTCCATATGTGCGGAGTGGTATAAATTATAAAACTTTATGTAGTTAAAAACTATTTAGTTTTTTTACATTACTGCACTGGTAAACAATTTTATTGCTACCCAAAGTGTACTTTATTATTAATTGAATTAAAAAAAATGTAAAATGTACAGAATAGCACTTTGAAAGCCACTTTGAAATGAGTGCAATATTAGCTTTGTAAAATAATTAATTCCACAAGAAATATTATCAATTACACATTATAAAATAAATTGTTAAATGGAAATTAGTATTTTAAATCTTACAGAAAATTATTTTATAATTTATAATTTAATAATTTGCAAATGTTAAGAACTTAAAATGATTTATTCGAAAATTTTTGGTACTTCCATGATGAGGAAAACCCCGCTTACATCCTCATCGCTATTATATGAGCTCGGTTGATAATCTTACAAACGCTTGTCAATGATGGCCTTGGAAAAAATGAATTTTTCAGAAAACTCGGCAGAGAATTCAGAAAGAGTAAACCCTAGAGCACAGGATTGGGGCAAACTTATGTTAAGAAACATATACGATAGATATATAAAAAATTCGCAGTTGTCTATGAGTGTGATGTTGCGTAGCAAAGGTTGAATATTCTAGGGAGAACTTCTGCTTATAAGGAGACTTTAAAGTGTTACATAAGAAGTTTAATAAATACTTCGTACTATACGAAATTGTCTCAGTAAATATTCAGATTAATTCATAATCATGCATGAATTAACATCGGGAAGGATAGGAAACACTTGCGTGGCTGTCACTATCAGATCGTGTGGAGCACTGGGGCTAATCCCCCGCCCAATTTTTTTCCAGAACCTTTTAAATTACCAAATCTTTAAGTCTTTGCAATACTATGTCTTTCTTAATCATATAAATAATATCAACAAACAAACTTTTAGTATACATATTCAGAAAATATTTTTCGTACTTTAAAAACATACTAATATCGAAACATAAATGATACTGTAATAATTCTTTGTTATTACAGTATCGTAATAACAAAGAATTATTACAGAAAAAATATAGGGCATAATATTGTACACAGCTTGTTAGAAATTAGAGTCCTAAAGGAATAAACGTGTCAAGAAATTTAATAATCCAGAAGGTAAAATATTAATATTAACATGAATCGTAATATTTTGCTTGAGGAAAGATTTTATTTGCGGATCTCCTTATTACGATTCTTTTTAAAGTGTTATACGAAATATCACATTTCAGGAATTTAAGAATTAATAATAAATAATTTAGGATTAATTTGAAAAACCAAAAGGTAAATGTATGGAAAAATGGAAAATTATTTATAAATTTATATTTTATTAATACGTTATGCATTGATAGATGAAATTATCTACAGGTTTTATTAAATTTATATCAATTTTAGATTGTAAGTTTAGTAATTTTATACAATAGCGATTAAATTAGAGTTAAAAAAACGAATTTGACTTGGAAATGCTGTAGAATAATTTATAGTTTAACATTTCACAATGTTCAAGTTACAAAAATATTATAGAAAAGTTATAAAAATATTGTTTTGCAAACATATCCCCGATATGACTGGGTTAATATATCTAGCCAATGATAATGAAATATTTTTCTATATTTACATAAAATATGCTTAAATGAATTTAACAAGGATTCATCCAAATCAAATAAATTATTTATTTATATAACGAATTTTAAACAACAAAGTTGAATAAAACAATAAATTTTAATTAGTAAATTCAGCTAAATATGAAAATTCTGTGATAATCTGTAAAAACTAATGCAAATTCTGGAAAATATTTATTGTTATGGTGATCCAATTAAATTTTATTACACAAATATTAAAGAAATTAAATAAAATATTTTTTAATATAATTAAAAAAATTCCCTTTTACTGTCTAATTCATATTTATTTTTGTAGTAACTGTTGTTTATATAAAGGATTGACATAAATGTAATCCGAAAATTATATTTCAATGGATTTTCCTGAAAATGAAATTAATTGCCTTTCAGATATTTATATAGTTTGAAAATTTTAAATTTAATATTAGAGTTTTGAGTATGAATCCAATATTGTATGATATCAAAAATGTCTCCGTAGGGAAATGGACATGCATTAATGTAAATTGGAATGATACAGAATTACAATTGATAAAAAATTAAACTACTTTTGGTCCCTAATAAATTTTATGAGTAAAAATACATTTTATTTTTTATTGTAAAATTTATTTAATATCATTCGTAACAACCATTTTCCATTAACAAACTATTTTACAACAAGAATTTCATTATTTTCATTTTGTTCACAAAATAATTATTGTAAACAAGTTTCTAATTAAAAAGTTGATCCCAGTATAAAAGGACAAACATATTTTCTTGAAAATGTTTGACCTAGTCAAAAAAATACTTTCAAAATTTATAAAATAAAATATTCTTTTAAAGGATATTTTTAAAATATATCATTATTTCATAGCTTAAATTTTAGTTTAAATTTACCCGAGAAACTTTAATTACAAGTTTGGAAAGTTATGGAATAAATTAATTATATAGATTCTGAACTGGACTGAAATTATTATTTATTTATTTTCAATATCCTTTTTCATAGGCAAATCAAAATATTACGAAGTTTTGGAATAATAATTATAATCCTTAAATTTAATGACTGTCGTGAATTTAAATCAGAGGTTCTTGCAACCAATTTTAAAGGGCGGCGCGTATCCTATCTTTGTTCTGTAAAAAAATCCGTATCTCTGTGAAATAAGATGTTATGATCATAAAATTATCCATTTTACCACCGCTGCAAACTTATTTTTAAATTAAAGAATTAACACTGAACAAAATTCAAAATTTTTATTTTTCTATCTATATTTATATTTACCATAAATTGTTCTGTGATGATTTCGAATAATTATTATAATATTTAATAAAAATTTTTTAGAATTTCATAAAAGTTTAACAATTAGGTAAAATATATTTCCCAAAAGATCTAACCAGTAAATTGCATACAAAACCCGTTCATTTCCTTAATGTCATGAATTGGATCGAAAATAACTTCCTGACCAATCTGACTAGTCTGTCAAACGACATTTGAAGCCACCAACCATACACAATATAATTAATTTACAAATATTAATTTCATTTTGTAGCTTAATCAGAATTGCGAAAACATATTTAATTCCACAAAATAGTTGGTGTTTGAAGTATTTGTTATAAAATTCAAAGTTAAGGATTTAGAACGTTTTACAACCAAATTCATTTTTATTTATTTTGTGCTTACTGATTTTATTACGACATTTAAAATAATGATACAGCTTTCGACTGGATAATACAACGGGTTTACACCATTGCGAAATAGGAATTTTTGTATATGTATACTTTTGAAAGTTACACCGGAACTGATCAAAATCTTGCATAAAATATTACCAATAAGTTGAAATATTAATAAAATCAATAAAAATCATAAAAAATATATAAATATATTTAAAAATATAATATAAGAAAAATCTTACAATCTTACAAAAAAGCTATAAGAAAATTATGAAAAAAAAATCATCAATAATTTTATTGTAATTTACCTTAATGAAAATAAAAGCTGATTCAAAATGGCCTGAATTTATATATAAAAAAGTCTCGGATTTTTTTACAACCGCATTAAAATAAACACTATAAATTTTCACACTTTTCATATTATTAATAATGTTAAATTGAAAATTTATATATTTTTAAATAACTAAAATAGTCTTTTTCATATATTTTTAATTAAATAAATTTTCTATAAATATTAATACAAAAAAAAAAAAAAAAAATTTCAACGTTTTTGAAACGATCTTAATCTTAACACGAAATATTTCCGATTTTTTATCAACTTTTATTATTGAAATATTAATTGAGAAACATTTATTTTTATTTTATAATTTTAATCACTTAATTAGGCAGGTAAAATGTTAATTTTTATAATATTATTAAAGTTTTTTGCACAACCGAGTACCGAAACCGGACACGTCTTTTCACCGGTAATTCAGGTTTAACTAATGAAAAAGTGAGCGGTGGTATTAAATTGATAAAAAATAATTTATGTAAAAATTTAAATTTAACGCGCGAAATTTGAATTTGAATAATTATCAAAAATATTAATTTTAATTTTTTTAAACGAAATTGAACTTTTAGTTTAGCCAAAAGTTTAAAAATTGCCGAAAAGTATAATGTGAAGAAACCATTTTGTTTTTCTGAACACATCTTGTGTATTTTTCAAGGATGTGTTTATGAAGTGTACGTTATTTTGATATCGACGAGTTTTTTTTAATGGATTTTTGAGCTTACATTAAGACTATATTATTATAATTTTTTGAATCCAGTTTAACAAAACTTGAATAAATATGGAGGAATAATCGTTGTACTTTCGAAAGAAATACATGGAAATCCCAATTTTTTGTATTATTATTTTACTGAAATCCTTATCACTAGAAAGACCATATAAAAGTGTATTTAGTATTAAATGGAAATGATCTATAAAACAAAAACTCTCTGTAGGAAATCCAATTTATTTTCCTGTGAAATTTTTAATTCAAAAAACGCAAAAGTAATAAACAATTCAGGTAAAAACGTATTCAGATTTTTGTTTGGTTTTAAAACGTCCTAAAGCTTTAATAAATATTCTGAAACGTAGAAAGTTTATGATTACGAGAAAATGGAAAATAAAATTAAAACTCTATATCATAAAAATTCCACCTAAAGGTATGATAGCTATAAGCTTTATGGGAATATTATTTTCTGCAAATTTACTTTTAGATTTTATTTGCTTTGAATTCTGTCATTAAAATTGTATAAATACACATTATCAAGGACACAGAAATTGTAAAACAACACTTTAAAATTAATTAATAAATGTCTGTATAACAAACACTAATATTCTTAGGTGCCTGTTAAGGACATTTAAAATAGCAATTCCTTATCAAATATCCTAGCGCAACATATATAAACATATGTCGTTTCTAAAAGAGACACATCTGCACAAACCTCATAATAAAGAAATGATGACCTTAGGTTTTTGTGATATTGATTACAGAAAAAGTTTTTTTTTCTGTACATTGAACCTATAGACAATTATTGACCTAGTTCTAAAAAAAACAATTGTCACTATTGCAATTAACCTTAAAATGGTTTTATTTGTTTATTTTGATTCGGAAAAAAAGAAACTTTGACAAAGAAACAAATTATCCATAAAAAGTTGATCATTGTTGCGATGTCCTTGTTGAGTCAGTAACCGATAAAGTTATACTGTTTTAGATTTTACCGCAATGCAGTTAATATTTCAATATTTATAGTAGCATTGTGTGACCCCACAAATGTAAAAATGTACCTGTTGCTGTTCCTTGTAGAATGACCATTTTTCCATATATATTTTTGTATATGATATGAACCTAAAAATAAATTATTAAAATTAAAAATAAACATACGCGTACCTTAGGATTATGATTCCATGAAACTTCTTTTAGATATATGGCTATTGTCCAGCCAGGATTTTTATGTCCGTATATCCATTGAATTATATATATAATTATTATTATATATATTTAAAATATAATTATGGCCAATGGCCGGCTTAATAATGAAAAAAAAATGTAAATAATGAATAATGAAAAAAAAAAATATGGAATAGGTATTGCCAAATTAATAAAATAAAAATTAAAAATCATTTGCAAAAGAAAATTCGCGAGAAAAATCAAGTGCGCGAAATCGATAAATAAGTATCGATTTTAAAAATTGGGGGTAGTTAGGATTTTGTTAGGGAAATCCGAGGTGGAGCAGAAAGGAAAAAAAAAGTAAGGCACGGCAAGGAAGAAATATTGGAATGGAATGGGGAAACTGGAAAAAAAAACTTGTTCACCTTAAATTGACCCATCGGTCAGGAAAGGTGAGCAATGTTTTTTTGGAAAAAAAAAAAAATAGGATGATTTTTGGTTTTTTTTTTTTGGTCGAGTAATAGCTATCAACGAGTAAAGTTGTGATTTGGATATAGTTGAGATTATAATTTAAAAAGTTTTTTTTTGTTTGGAAAAATTAAGTTACATTTTTTTTTTTAATTAGTATAATAAGATTAACGATATTTTTTTATAATCGTTATTAATAAATTTAAAACAAATTTAGAAAAAAAAAAAACTTAATTTAAAATTTAAAAAAAACTATACTGAACGTTGATAGATAGGATAATAGTGTGATAGTATATTAAAAGGATTTTGTTAGTAAAATAAAAAGAAGCAAATATATATAAGTTACTTTAAATTACCAGTAAACTATTAAAGATTAATAATTAAATATTTATAGTAATAATAATAAAACAATAAGATTTCGTTAAAAAAAAAAAAAAAAAGGGGGGTGAACTATCTAATAAATTAAATTAATAAGAATCTGAACTGGAAAAAAAAAACGTTTAGAAAATCTAATAGTGAAAAAAAAATTAGAAGTTAGATTGAATTCAAAAGTAAAATTAAAAAAAAAAAAAAAGGAATTGATATTGAACATAAAGATAATTATTCAATTAGAAGAATTAGAAAGAACCTTTTTTTTTTTTGTGTTCAGTTTTTTTTTTGTTTTATAAAAAATTGAAAATAAAAAAACCAAATTGAAATCTAAATTCAAAAATTAAAAATTAGTTTAAATATATATATATAATAATACGTATAAATATATATATGAAAGACCATCAAAAGATGATAAATATATATATATCTCTTGGTACAACATTTTTGTTGTACAAAAATCATTAAAATTGGAGTGCCATGCAACGTCATCAGCGGGATTCCACCAGCAGATTTTTTTTTCTTCTGTAAATTTTTGTTAATTCTGGTTGTGACGTAATCGTCACATATATATAAAAATTATAATTTTTTTGTGTGTAGAATTTTTTTTGTGTAACATTTGTTTAGAGATCCACTTTCATGACATGTCACGAGAGGAGGTATCGCAAAAAGGTATGTTGGAAATAGAAATTAAAAAGTAAAATATTATAAGTAAATTTCGTATAAATTAAAATTAAAATTCTTTAAAAATTATATAAAAAAATCTATATATATATCTGTATATCATGCAGAGGATAAATTAAATAGCATAATAAAATTATAAACAAAAAAGTAATATAAATCAAAAAAAAAAAAAAAAAAAACAAATAAAAAAGAATTGATTAATATTTTTAAATTATTAATGGCTAAACCATGTAAACGCCTAAAATTATGCCTAATTGAACTTTTCTATATACATATATAAATAAAATAAATAAAACAACCAGAATATACCAGAATAAATAATTATTAATTAAATAAATATATATATATATTATAACGTTTTAAAAAGAAAAAATTACGTTTTGTTATTTCGGGTTTGGGTTGGGTATTATTTTCAGCTGCAAGAAACCGCTGAAGATGACTGGCTAAACCCCTAAAAAATCGCTAAATGTTGATTATGTAAGTATCCCTGTCCTTCTGCCCAGATCTTTTCCTGTTAATATTTGATTAATATTAATTATGGAGAAGTGAAGGGCTTTGCTGATTTGAACGTGAGTAGGATCGTTTTGGTTGACCCACGCCCCACAGGCTGAGGTATTAGCTGGCAAAATTCTTGGAGGAAGTCCCAAAGCGATCCAGAAACACTAATGACCAATAAATTCGGTCTAATTATTGTTTGTGATTTTGTTAAGATCGGTCACTCTAGACCTGGCGCCCGTCGTCTTTAGTGTTTTAAACTGATAAAAAAATTCCTCCATGGTCATAGGCTAACCACTACTGTACCATCAAGTAGTTGGTTACAAATGGCGCCCAAAGATGGCCTGCAAATGGTGCCCAAATTAGTGGCCTACAAGGCGGCCCAAACAGTTCGAGAAAAAATATATTGGTGCTTATGTAGAAATTTTTTTTGTGCGTTCAAGTTCAAATCAGCAACAAAATATTATCCCCTTTCATTTTTGTATTCTTCTATCAAGTTTAAAAGTATTTCAAGTTGTAAAAATTAAATGTAGTTCCTCGTTAGAAAATTAATATAGTTGTCTATATTAATTCCGTTGAACTTTTTTGTTATTTAAAGTGCGAGTAAGATTATGAATTTTGGTTGTCCATAATTCATCCTCGTACATGTTATTATGTTCTTGTTAGTTAGATTAAAAATTTTTGTTGTCAAAAGTTTTTCCTAGCAAGGTTTTGTTGGTGTGTTCTGTGGTGAAATTGTGTCGAAAGGACAAATTATGAAATATTGAAGGCTTGATGGAAGAAATACTAAAGATGGAATTTCCCAACATTACCTCCCACCCCTTGTCCATTCCTTATCCTTATAGGGTATGCTTACTTAATCAACTATTGGCGAATTTCAAAAATAAAAATAAATAAAAATCTGAAAAAGATACATTTTTTTTTCAATTATATAAAAACATAAAAATAAAAAAAAAAAAACCTTTAAATACAAATATTTTGATTATATCTATATATATTAAAAATTAAATAAAAAAAAAATTAAATAATTTGAATTACATTAGATTTAGTTATAAATTAAATTAGGAAGTTATTATAATATATTTAGATTAGTTTTACATTAGAATAGTTAATAGTTTAGATTTATACATATTTAGATTTAGAAAAAAATAAAAATTGATTTAGAATAACATATATAAATAGTTAAATAAATTGGTTAGAATTAGTTATTTTGGGATTAGTTTAGTTTATTATTAATTATTATTAGATTATATTTTTTTTATTAGTGTGAATTAATTGAATTATTATGAATTTGTGAATTAGTTGAATTATTATAAATTTTTGAATTATTTGAATTATTATAAATTTTTGGATTATTTAAATTATCATTATAAAATTGAATTATATGAATTATTAGGAAATAAATAACAAAAAAAAAAAATAATCATCAAGGATAGTGTTGATGTTGATAGCTGTTAGCAATTTAGTTGGTAAATACTCGTTGATAGTATCTAAAAATAACATAAAAAAAAATTAATATAGTATATTTGGTTAGTAAAGTTAGAGAAACTTACGTAACTATGGATCCTTCGTTGTTAGAAGAAGACGAGTTAAATTACGAACTCGAAATACGTAAAATTGAAATGCCAAGTGCGAATGCTCAACAAAAATGCATTAAATTAAGAACGGCCCTCGAGCTAGAGTTGAAGGGAAAAAAATCTCTTCCTACCCCGGATATTTTAGATCCAAATAGCGAAATAGAATTAATTAAGTCAAAGGTTGCCATCTGTCTGTCATTTATTGATGATGGTATTAGAGAAGCCGATGAACATCTAATTTCGATTGCTGAAACTAGGGCTCAGCATGTGAAAGATCGGTTGAATCGGTTGAGAAAAGCTTTTCCCATTTTTTCTTCGTCTGTAAGAGGATTGTTGAATAAATTAAAATTAGTTACAGAAAAAATTAAAAATTATACTATTACCTTAACTCAACAATCTGATAGGTCTGGTACAGCATCTCCTAATTTGGCTGGTGATGAAGCTGGAGCGCTAGGTGATGCGAATGATGATAGTCTAGGGATAGAACAAAATATATTAATAGTAGATAGTAATTTAAATAAAAATATAAATCGGAATTTGTTAGGAGCAAAACCAAAGGTTTCAAAAAATTTAAGCTCAAAGCAACAAATTGATCCTATTAAGGAAAATAATGAAGTACCTATGTCCGCTAGGGAGACAGGTTTACCACCAACTACCGATAGTGCTAGTTCGTCACTTCGAAAACTTAGGTCGGGATATACGGGAGCTGAAAGTAGGATGAGTTCATCCAATTCTCCTCCAAACGTAGGTGCTGGGTCTAATCGTGGTAACACACGTAGGTATAATAATAAACGTTATGATTTACCAAAAAGAAATTTTAATTCTGGTGTTACCGGCGGTAGATTTGGGGGAAAATTCTCCAAAACAACTAATCCTCAACCTTCATTGAACCAACAATGGATGGAGGAAATGCAAAAGGTAGTGGTGGCTCAACAACAGCAAATTGAAGATTTGAAGGAAATGCTTGCTAGGCAACATCTTTCAAATTCTGCACCACCACCACAAAATACTTCTAGGTCATTACCATCAGATAGGGTAGAACCACATATACGTCCTAGATTTGAACCTGAAATAGAGAATGATAATATTAGTGATGAAGATGAACCCATTCAAATTAATGAAAATATAAATAGGAGAAATCCGGTATCGAATTGGCGAGTTCAATTTGATGGTTCGGGAAAAGGGTTATTATTGAAAGAATTTTTATTTCGAGTTGAAACGTTGGCTCGTGGTGATCAATACCCAGTAGAAAAATTAGTTTTGTCGATCAATCAATTATTAAAGAATCGCGCTGAGATTTGGTATTGGCAATTTATTCGGCGTAATCCTCATAGTACGTGGGTTCAGTTAAAACGTGCTATGAGAGAAGAGTTCGATGAATATGAGGCCGATGGTGATATTAAAAGATTGATGGAAGCGCGTAAACAACGGTCCCGCGAAAGATTTGCTGATTTTAGGTTAGATATGGAAGGATTACGTTTGAGACTTCATTCTGAAATTTCAGATGATGATTTTTTGAACCGATTATTATACAACTTACATCCCGGGTATAAAAAACCGTTAATATTAGAGAATATTGTGACGCTAAGTCAGCTCGATAAACTGTGTAAGCGTTTAGAACGGAAATGGAGAGAGATTGGTGAATCAGCTGAAGACCAAGTACGATCGCGTAGGATGTACGTAAATGAGGTAGAAGCTGAAACCGAAATTAACTGTGAAAAGGTTGACGAAAATAAAAATAAAGAAATTAGTAACTTACCGACGAATCGTAACAATCCGGAATTATATACGGTGCAACAAAATCCAACAACATCAAATAATCCGCAAAATTTCAGTCAATCTGAAAATAAAAATAATTATATTATATGTTACAATTGCGATGATATTGGTCATATTTTTAGAGAATGTCCCCATCCTTTGAAAATATTTTGTTATAAGTGTGGTTATAAAAATAAATATTTTAATCGTTGTCCTAAGTGTAGTCCATTATGTGAAGCGGGAAACGGAAATGCGGGAATGAGAACGTGGAGGAGACCCATTCTGCGCACTCATCCATCGTACCCTCCGCACAATCCTTAGAATTAAGTAGTTATAAGTTAGGTGTAATTTCGAAAAATAGGGTTAAGAATATTGAAGAGGAATTAGTTAGAATTAAGAATAATAAAATTAGTAGAACTAGAAAATATTATAGAAATAAGGAAAAATGTATTAGTGCATTAAAAGCTACATTTTTTCGTCCAGAGGGAGATAAAAGGCCGTTTATGAAAATAAATATTAATAATAAAAATTATTTGGCTTTATTAGATAGTGGTGCCAATGTTAGTTGTTTAGGGAATGAGTGTGTTAAATTATTAAGTGAATTAGGAATTAAGTATACAAAATTTAATTTAGATATAAGTACTGCCGATGGTGCTAAACAAAAAGTTTTAGGATTTGTGTATTTGAATATAAAATACAACAATATTGAAAAAACTATCAAATTTTTTTTAATTCCTTCAATTAAAAGATCCATAATTCTTGGGGTAGATTTTTTGGAAGCATATAATGCAGTGCCATTTATGAATTTTGAAACTGCTGAATTAAATGGTAATGATAAGATCCATGAATTAAGTTTAGATCAACAGGAAAAGTTGCAAAATATTATAAATTTATTTCCGTCGTATAGTGTAGTTGGGTTAGGAAAAACTGAGATATTAAAACATGAAATAGATGTGGGTGATGCAAAGCCGCAAGTCTCGCGACCTTATCCATTATCGCTACCCATGCAAAAATTGCTTGACGTGGAGATAGACAAAATGATTGCTGAAGATATTATTGAGGAAAGTCGAAGTGAGTGGGCATCACCTTTGGCCATAGTGAAGAAATCCAACGGCTCTCTCCGACTATGTTTGGATGCGAGAAAAGTTAATGCCGTTACCAAGTCTGATGCTTACCCACTTCCACATATTAATTCTATTTTCAGCAGGGTGAAAAAAACTAGATATATCACTAGTCTAGATCTAAAAATGGCGTTTTGGCAGGTAGAATTAGAATCTAAATCCAGGGATAAAACCGCATTTATTGTGCCCGGACGGGGCCTGTTCCAGTTCAAAAGAATGCCTTTTGGTTTGTCCAACTCCCCTAAAACACTATGCAAGCTGATGGATAAAGTTATCCCTTATGAGCTTCATGAGGATGTCTTTGTCTACCTGGATGATCTTCTGATCCTCTCGGAGGACTTTGACACCCACATGTTGCTCCTAAGTAAAGTAGCAAAGTGTTTGAAGGAAGCTGGGCTAACCATTAATATTGAAAAGAGCAGGTTCTGTCAAACGGAAACAAAATATTTAGGGCACATTATAAATGGGGAAGGTATAAAAACGGATCCTGATAAGATTGATGCCATTAACAATTTCCCACGTCCGAAAACCGTTCGTCAAATTCGGAGATTTTTAGGTATGACGGGTTGGTATAACCGATTTATAAAAAATTATGCTGAAATAGCTGCGCCCATATCAGATTTATTACGTAAAAATCATTCAGAAAAATGGAATGAAAAAGCAGAACAGTCTTTCATTGCGTTGAAAGCTGCGCTAACACAGACACCTGTGCTTGTTAGTCCAGATTTCAACAGAGAATTTTTTATTCAATGTGATGCGTCGATGACTGGAGTCGGGGGCGTTCTATTTCAGAGGGATGAAGCAGGTCATGAACACCCAATCGCGTTCATGTCCCAGAAATTAAATAACGCAGAGAAAAATTACAGCGTTACTGAAATAGAATGTCTTGCGGCTGTAGTAAGTATAAAAAAATTCCGAGCATACGTTGAAGGCACCGCGTTTACAGTGATTACCGACCATGCCAGTTTGAAGTGGTTAATGAACCAGAAAGATTTGTCCGGTAGATTGGCACGGTGGAGTTTGAAACTTCAGGCTTTTGATTTTAAAATAGAACACCGTAAAGGTTCTGAAAATGTTGTTGCGGATGCACTGTCGCGGAGCGAAGTTGAAGAATTAAATGTAGAATTTTTAAAAAACGGTACAATAAACCTGAACGACCGAGCGTTTAAAAATCCAGATTATGTAGAAAAAGTAGAATTATTTAAAAATAATCTTGAGCGGTTTCCGGATGTGAAAATTGTTGATGGTGTCATTTTTAAAAGGTGTGAATTTCGAAAATCTACATTACTTACCGATATTCCTGTGTGGAAATTATGGGTTCCATCAGATTTATGGATCCAAATTATAAAAAAATATCATGATGATCCTTTAACATCTCATCCAGGGGTAGAGAAAACTACGGAGTTAATAAAAAGATATTATTATTGGCCTCAAATGTATAAAACCATAAATACTTACGTTGCGTCCTGTGTTTCATGTAAAGAGTGCAAAGCACCCAATGTCTGTTTACGTCCTCCTATGATTGTCCAGAGTCCTCCGGTCCGTCCGTGGCAATACATCAATATTGATTTATTGGGACCTTATCCAAGATCTAAAAATGGAAATACTTATTTATTTATTGTATTAGATCAATTTACTAAATATATTTTATTAAAACCCTTAAGGCAGGCAACCACAATTCCGATAGTTAAATTTTTAGAATCCGACGTATTTCATTTATTTGGTGTGCCAGAAATACTAATCTCAGATAATGGAAGTCAATTTATATCCAAAGAGTTTAATAAATTAATTTCGGAGTATAATATTAATCATAAATTGACGGCACCATATCATCCACAAGTAAATGCTTCGGAAAGGGTAAATCGAAATATAATTACCGCCATTAGAGCTTATATAAAAAGTGATAACCATAAAGAATGGGATAAAAATATAAGTAAAATAGCGTGTGCATTAAGAAATGTAGTTCACGATTCTACAGGGTTTTCACCATGTTATTTAGCTTTTGGTTATCATATGATGCTAGATGGTTCAGCATATGAATTATTGCGGAAATTAAAAATGTTACGAGATGATGTTGTTGTAGATTATCCACCGGAAAAATCGGATATACGTGAAAAGGTTATAAAAAATTTAGAAAACGCACAGAAACGTCACGAAAAAGTATATAATTTAAGAACTAGAGTTAGGAATTTTGTTGTAGGTCAATTTGTTTACAGGAGAAATCATGTCCTAAGCGATCAACAAAAAAACATATCTGCTAAATTTGCAAAACCGTGGATAAAAGGTATTATAATTGGTGCGAGAGGTAAAGTTTGCTATGATGTGCAAGATGTTGCAACTAAAAAAACACACTTAGTTCACGCTAAGGATTTAAAATCTTAAGGCCCGGCGTATCTCAGGGTGTGGGACTGCCCCGCGTTGAATTTATAATGTTTACATAGCATGTTAGTGTTATTTAATTATCGTAAATAGTATTCGTATACTATATATTAATGTTATCTGTATATATATATATATAATGTTACACTTACCTTGTTATTATTATTACGTACATCTGTTATTTGTATATTTATTTATTTATTACATTTGTGGTTGTATTTCAGACTTTTATCGTCGTTTTCTAGATATAAGCCTGTTTTGTGACCCCACAAATGTAAAAATGTACCTGTTGCTGTTCCTTGTAGAATGACCATTTTTCCATATATATTTTTGTATATGATATGAACCTAAAAATAAATTATTAAAATTAAAAATAAACATACGCGTACCTTAGGATTATGATTCCATGAAACTTCTTTTAGATATATGGCTATTGTCCAGCCAGGATTTTTATGTCCGTATATCCATTGAATTATATATATAATTATTATTATATATATTTAAAATATAATTATGGCCAATGGCCGGCTTAATAATGAAAAAAAAAATGTAAATAATGAATAATGAAAAAAAAAAATATGGAATAGGTATTGCCAAATTAATAAAATAAAAATTAAAAATCATTTGCAAAAGAAAATTCGCGAGAAAAATCAAGTGCGCGAAATCGATAAATAAGTATCGATTTTAAAAATTGGGGGTAGTTAGGATTTTGTTAGGGAAATCCGAGGTGGAGCAGAAAGGAAAAAAAAAGTAAGGCACGGCAAGGAAGAAATATTGGAATGGAATGGGGAAACTGGAAAAAAAAACTTGTTCACCTTAAATTGACCCATCGGTCAGGAAAGGTGAGCAATGTTTTTTTGGAAAAAAAAAAAAATAGGATGATTTTTGGTTTTTTTTTTTTGGTCGAGTAATAGCTATCAACGAGTAAAGTTGTGATTTGGATATAGTTGAGATTATAATTTAAAAAGTTTTTTTTTGTTTGGAAAAATTAAGTTACATTTTTTTTTTTAATTAGTATAATAAGATTAACGATATTTTTTTATAATCGTTATTAATAAATTTAAAACAAATTTAGAAAAAAAAAAAACTTAATTTAAAATTTAAAAAAAACTATACTGAACGTTGATAGATAGGATAATAGTGTGATAGTATATTAAAAGGATTTTGTTAGTAAAATAAAAAGAAGCAAATATATATAAGTTACTTTAAATTACCAGTAAACTATTAAAGATTAATAATTAAATATTTATAGTAATAATAATAAAACAATAAGATTTCGTTAAAAAAAAAAAAAAAAAGGGGGTGAACTATCTAATAAATTAAATTAATAAGAATCTGAACTGGAAAAAAAAAACGTTTAGAAAATCTAATAGTGAAAAAAAAATTAGAAGTTAGATTGAATTCAAAAGTAAAATTAAAAAAAAAAAAAAAGGAATTGATATTGAACATAAAGATAATTATTCAATTAGAAGAATTAGAAAGAACCTTTTTTTTTTTTGTGTTCAGTTTTTTTTTTGTTTTATAAAAAATTGAAAATAAAAAAACCAAATTGAAATCTAAATTCAAAAATTAAAAATTAGTTTAAATATATATATATAATAATACGTATAAATATATATATGAAAGACCATCAAAAGATGATAAATATATATATATCTCTTGGTACAACATTTTTGTTGTACAAAAATCATTAAAATTGGAGTGCCATGCAACGTCATCAGCGGGATTCCACCAGCAGATTTTTTTTTCTTCTGTAAATTTTTGTTAATTCTGGTTGTGACGTAATCGTCACATATATATAAAAATTATAATTTTTTTGTGTGTAGAATTTTTTTTGTGTAACATTTGTTTAGAGATCCACTTTCATGACATGTCACGAGAGGAGGTATCGCAAAAAGGTATGTTGGAAATAGAAATTAAAAAGTAAAATATTATAAGTAAATTTCGTATAAATTAAAATTAAAATTCTTTAAAAATTATATAAAAAAATCTATATATATATCTGTATATCATGCAGAGGATAAATTAAATAGCATAATAAAATTATAAACAAAAAAGTAATATAAATCAAAAAAAAAAAAAAAAAAAACAAATAAAAAAGAATTGATTAATATTTTTAAATTATTAATGGCTAAACCATGTAAACGCCTAAAATTATGCCTAATTGAACTTTTCTATATACATATATAAATAAAATAAATAAAACAACCAGAATATACCAGAATAAATAATTATTAATTAAATAAATATATATATATATTATAACGTTTTAAAAAGAAAAAATTACGTTTTGTTATTTCGGGTTTGGGTTGGGTATTATTTTCAGCTGCAAGAAACCGCTGAAGATGACTGGCTAAACCCCTAAAAAATCGCTAAATGTTGATTATGTAAGTATCCCTGTCCTTCTGCCCAGATCTTTTCCTGTTAATATTTGATTAATATTAATTATGGAGAAGTGAAGGGCTTTGCTGATTTGAACGTGAGTAGGATCGTTTTGGTTGACCCACGCCCCACAGGCTGAGGTATTAGCTGGCAAAATTCTTGGAGGAAGTCCCAAAGCGATCCAGAAACACTAATGACCAATAAATTCGGTCTAATTATTGTTTGTGATTTTGTTAAGATCGGTCACTCTAGACCTGGCGCCCGTCGTCTTTAGTGTTTTAAACTGATAAAAAAATTCCTCCATGGTCATAGGCTAACCACTACTGTACCATCAAGTAGTTGGTTACAATTGATTGCAATGGAAATATGACGTTTTTTTTTTTTGGTTTGGAGGACATTTGAAAGTTTCTTCTATCTAAAGGCTTTCACATTTTACATATATGGAACTAAACAATTAAAAATTTAATTTCCAATGATGATAAATTATCGGAAAACCCCAAAAAAAAAAAACAATAAAAAATTAATGTACTTGCAATAAACTATTTACTTTTAATGGAAAATATTAACTTCACTATACATGGTACTAAGACTAACACTAAAATATTCAACCTTTCCAGATTTTAAAAACTTTCTTTCTTTCTAATCCTTTTTCATGCATCCTAGAAGCTGTCAATATTGAAATTATAATAAACAAAAAACCTTGAATATATTTTTAGATTTCTTTACAACAACTAACTTCTGTGATTGATCGTTGTAATCTAATTTGTTGGTATACATTATAATATATTTAGTGCTTCAACTTTTAACCTGTCCAAAATAAGATTATCCAAATGTATACTTCAAACTTCATGTAAACTTCTACAAATTGAAAATGGGACATTTATTAATATTGAATAGCGAATTCTCAGTTCATTCTAATAAATATATAATGTATTGTTGGTTAATTTTTTATAGTTGTATAAATATTAAACTTCTTGCAATATTGAACTTCTTGCAACTATATCAGCAACATTTTTCATATGTAAAACTTACAAAATTTATTAATTCCGATCAAATTGATTTTTTTTTTTTCTAAATATTTCCTAATTCGTTATGAATTTTACAACAACTTTTGCATATTGTAATATGTAATTGATTAATTTGTAGAATTTACATTTTATAAACTTTCGAAAAAGGATAATTTTGTGAAAACTTTTTAATTATTTTGTTTACCTTCATCAAAATTTATTGAAACTGACATGGAAATCATTTTTCAAAATAGGTTTTTAAATGTTATTGCCAACAAAAACTAATAAAGAATTTTAAATAAAATAAAAGTGAAAACTATATTCTTTCCTGGTGATTATATAAATTTTCACTAGAAATTTTCATATATGAAGAAATAATTTAATTATGTTTTAATTAAATTTCATTGATTTTCATTGAAGTTAGTCCATAATACCATAGAGAAATATTTTAATATTAGATTTAATTCACATTTTTAAATAATAGACAATTCTGAAAATGTTGCATAAATTAATATTAATTATATTTAAAATAATTATCAAACCAAAAGTTTCCGATTGATTATTATAAATTCGATCTTTATAAACGATTATGGATTGATTCAATTGGAAAAATCTTCTTAAATTATAAATCTTTTTAAAAATTAAATAATAATAATTATTGCGAAATTGAAAATTCATTTTATATTATCAGAATTTATGAAATTAAATTGTTAGCATAAATTTGTGTACAAATAGAATATTCTAAAATTTATGCAATTTAGAAATAAATTCAAAAAGTCCATGAAAATATACAATTTTGGTATTTAATAGGATGGGGCACAGTTTGGCTATTCCATTGCTTCCTTGTTAATTATAAAAATAATTTATGAATTAATTAATATTTGTACATAATCAAAAATGAAACATTAGCTAATCATTATTTAATTTATTTATTATTTTAATTGGAATTATGATCTTAATATTAGTTCTATAAAATTAATTTTTATAATGCTTATAATGCTTATTTTTTTAATAATCTTGTCTTTCTTAGATGTCAAAAATTGGATATCAAAATGAATTAAATGTTTATTTTTTTATTATATAGTACAATAAACTTAACACTTTACTGATTTGGAAAATATGTCAGAATAAATAAAATTATTAAAACTTATTTGATTTATCAATTTTAATATTATTTTCTTTGAGTAGTTTTTTACATTCTTTTATACAATATTTTTACGAGTAGTTATAATAACTAGAAGTATTGCATTGGACTTGGTGGTAAAAAAAATGAATGTTTTCGAAGTTGTGGTTAATATTTCATATCTTCTAGCTAGAGCATATAGTGATTATTAACTAAATTTGACATGTGTGCCGTAGCTATGATAAAATTTGAAGTCCCTAGGTCAGTGAGTACAAGGTAAGGTTAAAATCCTTAACTATATTTCAAAAGTTCAATGCTCTAGCATACATCGTACAGTAATTATCACCCGATGAAATTTTTAACAAAACACTTAACTACTAGTTGTCTGCTCCCCACTGTTTTTTAACAATGTTCTCATTGTATAGCTCATAAAATTCATGAAAAGGATCAAATATGATAAAGGTTAAAGTAAATTGGATTAAACTTTCTGACCATAAAAGGATACCTTTAAGAAACCAGTCACATTATTTTATATTGAATTGAAGTCAAAGATATTATATAGAATTTTTTAGCAGTTAACAAGGACTTTTATGTTTAATTGATAATCTATGTTGGGAAGCTGATCCTTGTTATTTATTAAAATAATAAAATACTAATATAAATTGTCTATTCAAATTTTGGAAACATTATAAATGATTTTTGATAGCAAATTGATTTATATTAAATATGTCAATTCAATTTTCCAGTCATCAAAAAAGATAATATTGTAGTTTCTATAAAGGATATTTTAATCCCTTACCTATGTCGGTAATTGATGCTTTTTGAATTTTATATTTATTCAAAGAAAATTTCTATGTGATTTTACTACTATTAAAATTACTACTACAGAAAATTACCTAAACTTTTATGGTTCCAATAATACATTAAATAAAATTTAATGTGTGGAAATCTTTGTGACTCATGTAAAAGAAACCATTTCCGAATTCTGATTTCCTATTGTCAGAGTTCTATATTATTTCGTACCGTTTCCCATTTCAAATTGTCATTTTATATTATTTGGTCTCTAAGCAACTACAAGTACGAGTGTACAAATATTTGTATTTATTTAGGAAGAATTCTAGATTTTGATTTAAAAATTCTCAAAATTTTACTTTTTACACTTCAAAATAATCTTTAAAGGCAAAAATACAAATTTATTCAGATAAATAAAATCTTATATACATTCTAAATTCTAATGAAAATTGATTTTTTTATTTTAATAAAAGATTAAATTTAGAATTATATAAATATAACAAATAAGAAAACAAAATATAAATATAAAAAAGTTAGCTTCAGAAAATAAAGATAATTTATTAAAGGGAACTGATTCCGTTCGCCACTGATAAATGTAAACGTTCAAACAAAAATTAAATTATCACAAAGAATCTATTACATTTTAGTTATATGTATATTAAACTAATTTAATTTCGTGAATTTGGAGTAAAATAATTACCAGCAGCAACAGAGCGAAACCATCAAGTCAATTTAATTACTAAATTATGATCAGTTTATGTTTTCTAGAAATTTTTATCAAATAAATCAAATAATTTATCTTTTTTTGTTTTGACAAAAATTGAAAAAAAAAAAAATAGTTACAAAACTTGTAATTAACTTTGTTTTACATTTTCAAATATTTATTACCAATATTCCATGCTACATAGAACTTATATTTCTTATTGAATTATTAAACAAATTTATTCAAAACTAATTTTAAATTTACCTAAAATTATAGGAAAATTTAAATTTTTGCGTTGCCTTAAAAATATTAAAATTGTATGTCCTTTTTTTGGTATACATTGAAAAGGACACGCTCATAATTGAATTGATTGTTGCCAACGGAACGATCACATTCTGAAATATTTCAAAACCTAAAAAAAAATTCTTTATAGATCAATCAAATCCAAAATTATATAAAATGTAAAACTTTTTGCTTTAATCAACAGAAGAATAAATAATATTTAAAAAAAAAATGCCATTAATAAATAAAGGACGAAAAATGACAATTTCTTTAATAAATTTTCGTTAATTTTACGCAATTATTAATAAACTTAATTTGTACATTGCATTAGAACATTAAATATGTTACTATACTTATGTATATAAGAAATCTTTCGAAAGCATTTTTCAACTTAAATATTTCAACCTTTCAGTAATTTTGATATTTTCAATAGAAAAATTCAAATTTCGTACATGACTGCATAATTCTTCAAAACCGGAAAAACATATAATCATTTTATTAATGTATCCTTTTCCTGAAGTCTGATTCTGATTCTTTTAGCAATTTTTAACACGTTTGAATTTGCAATTCAAAGTATGAATAAAAACATGACAAATAAAATGCGACTTTACAAAATTTAATTTACAGAAAAAAGAAATTTAATTTGAAACAAAAACAATAAAGCTAGCATTAATAATTTATGCTGAACACTTTATTTCAAAATTGATATCATGTCGAAGAGTAGAAACGTTGTAAAAAGGCGAAATTAAAATTAACAAAAATAAGAAAACTCGGCGGCGGAATTTAGGCATTGACTGCTGCTTCAACTTAATTTTCCTCAACTGGTCGAGTATTTTTATAACTTTGCACAACTCTGTATTGTGAATGGAAGTATTGTTTTCGTATTCGTATATTTCAAGTTTTTCTGCATTGCTCTGTATTGTGTTGTTACTGCAGTATTCAGAATCCAGTCCTGCACTAAATTTATTATGTGAAGTACACTCACAACACAACTTAAACTTATTTGCTTTCTCGATGAATTATATATTGAATGATAAATATATATGATTTGAAGTAGATTTGAATTGTTTATATCTAAATTTGGTTTTTTATTTATGTTAACAATGTTTTTAAAATCTACTCAACTGCGGTTAAACATAACTCTAAGAAAATCTCTAAGCTTGGAATGAGAAACCAGCAGCCAAATTTTATAAGAACTATAATATTAGAAGAATTAATATTTTATATGAAATGAATTAAAATGAACACAATATTCTGTTGGTAAATGCATTTTTCTTTAAATGTTCTAATAAATTTAATTTTCTGAAATTTAATTATACATAATACCAAATTTAACTAATTTACTTTTTTGTCAAATTAATTCAAACTTTTCATTTATATGTTTCATTTAATAATTCATTTTATTCGAACATTAATATTTATTCAGTTTAATTCGTATTTATTTAAACCATCAGCAGAAGAAAATTCTGCAAATATTCTATACTACTCACACCAATCCTCCCATCATTTGCATTAAAATTAGAAGTCAATCTTGAATAATAGATGGTCATTCAATTAAGAGTAAATTTTCAATTTGTTACACAATTACTTAGGAAGAGATACGAAATAAAAACATATAACATTATAACAATAAATCTAGATAAATTAAATTTGTAGTGAATCATATTTATGTATATTAAAAATCAATATGGACAAGTAAAATATATGTTCAAAAAATGGACGCGCACTACTGAATTGGTTAACGAAATAATTAAATAGAAATTCTTCAACAATGAATATGCTTTTTCAAAATTTAAAGTCTATTTGAATGAGGAAATTTTAATAGGATTTTATTAATTTGTCAATTTATTCAACCGAAATTGGTTAAGTTTGTTTCATTTTATATATTTTAA
Source organism: Rhamphomyia laevipes (assembly GCA_963920725.1). NCBI lineage: Eukaryota > Metazoa > Arthropoda > Insecta > Diptera > Empididae > Rhamphomyia > Rhamphomyia laevipes. Next base: position 34,406,399 of record OY987259.1, read on the forward strand.
CTTTTAATAATCACCAGTGCAGAAAAATTACAATACTATTTCTGAATATGCAAATTCTGTAACCTTACACTTACAATCAATATTTCATGTTATCATAATACAACAATTTAGGAAATATATTGCAGAAATTTAAAAAATACTTGAATTGTATTCTTTGTACTGAATTTTTGATTTGACTGTTCAATATTTCATGACACAATTCTAATTCTATCGTGATACCATACAATTTCAATTATTGAAATTTATTTTTTATAGAAATATTTTAAATTACATTCACAAAACATATATTGGTTAATAAAGAAAATGAGCCTAAACTGATGGTCTACATTGTTTCAGTTACTCAATATTCCAACACCTTCAATAATATTATTCTAAAAACATCAAACTTATTTATATATCTTCACTATATTGATCAAGCTATTAATACGAAATATTGATCAATATTATTGATTATCTATATTCTAGGGGCATATTTTTTCCCCATACACTATAAGAAAAAAATAATTTCAACTTTAATCAATTTAATATGCAGGAACTACAAAAATCAGGGACAAGAAGAAACATTTAGACATCTTCACTCACGAGAAAAAAAACGCTCCTTCTTGGGACAAGCATTCTTCTCAAAACTCGAGGAAATTTCAAAAATCGCAATCAGAATTATTCCGAGTTTCCGATTATTCCTTCAGTGGTCTATCCTGACCAAAACTAATGTGATCAAAATAGGAAACGCAATTTCTTAAACCCAAAATAATAAAATCATTAAAAAAATGTATTTTGTTATCCCACAAATCCATTATAATTTTAATTATTAAGATCCTTTATCGATTATTGGTTAAGAAGATAATGAAATTTCCTGATTCTGGGTTAAATAAATTACCAGCAGGATACATGCCATTAACAAGTAGTTTTATTTTAAATTATTTTATTTTCATTTAATTACTCTATAGATAAAAATCAATATTGATTTTATATTTAATTATGGAATTGTATAACTTAAGTTAAATGAATTATAGAATTTCGTGATTTTGTTAAATAATAGCAATTTAAATTATCGGATATTAATATATGTAATGTCCTATATTTATAATTTGAAGTTGACTATATAATATAATAAATTAGTCACAACAATTTAATATCAAATTAAAAACATTTTAAGGATCATTGTCTATTAAACTCTTGGACTAATTAAGAAACATTAATTATGAAAATTTTATAGAAGATTTAACTAAAAACTCCTAAATAAATATTTGTATAATTGTCTACTTAACCTTTTTATAGTTTGAATTCAAGGATAATTTAAAAAGTAGTTGGTATTTACTTAAAAATATTTATTAATTAAATCGTAAATGTTTATATTATTTAATATTATGTGCGTAGTTTAAATTTTTCGATGGTGTTTTTCATATATTTATAACTTTACTATCAAAGATTTGTAAATTATACGAAAATATAAATTTTATTAATGTAAAGTTATATTTATTTAGGACAACATTTCGTATTTTTTCAACTTAATGTTGAAGATTATTGACTTTCTTTTTTATTGTTTGTTAAATATTTATTTCTACATAATATTAGAACTGAAGACACCTGAACTATTCAGGCTTCATGTGCTAGTAAATATCTTAGCACTCTTTGATTTTTGTTCTGTTTTATTAAGGATATTCTAAGTTCTAAGTTATTCAGATGATATTTACAAAACTAAGAAAGTTAATATAAAATCCAATACTTAATAATTATATATAAATAATTTTATAAAATTTAAGTATTGAACTACAAATCCTTCCAAAATTTACTTGAACAATTCTAGAAAAATATGTGAATTTATTAAATTAGAATTCCCTTTTAAAGCATTTTTGTTCTAGCCCTTTTGTGTCCTTAATCCCCGATTCGTTGGTACTTTATTAGATTTTTAATTTTATAATTATTAAGTATAAAATTTTCTTTAATGTTTCCGGTGATTTTTGTAATTGCAATCCTTACATATTAATAATTAATTATAATGACAACATAATTTATTTGCTACTTTAAAGGATTAATATTATTATTAATGTTGTCTTGAGTTTGTCCATTAATTATTTTTTTAAATATATAACAAAAGCAATTCAAGAATTAAAATAAATATATCTTACTGTATTCTCAAAGGATTCTATCTATATGACAAATAATATATGTCTCATGTCAGAAGCCATTTATAATTAGTTTGAAACTCTTAAACGAATATGTTAAAATGAAAAGGTATTCCCAGTTTTATTAAAATTCAATATAATTGTGTATATTATGAACTCTGAAAAGGTCTAATAATTTTTTCAAACAAATTTACTTAGTTTCTGTTTTGTGTTTCGAAATCTTTTAAAAGGTTTTATTAGATTTAAAATTCTATTAGTAATATACATAAAACAAATTATTATCTTCACCCAAACAAAACCCAAACAATTATGTGTCCCTGACTAAGCCATTATTGTTGATGAAATATTACATCTAGTTCAGTAACAGTCCTCGTGAAAACTGAAGGGCAAGAAAAACCTGTAATGTGTCAGAGTAATAAATACATGTTTGCGTCGCAGCTACATAGTATTATAGTATAAATCTTCCGCTATATAAAACTATAGTTTAAAAAAATCTACGTAATAGAAATAGTTGATAATCAAACGTCAGTCCAAATATTCAGGATATCTTCATATTCATGCCAAGTAGTTCTTTTGCTCGGTTTTTTCATGATGCATTATATAATATTAATTAAAATATAATATAACATTAAAAGTAAGAATAATTATTTAAATTTAACATTTCACTTTCAAATGTCAATATGGGGAAATGTCAACAATTTAGCATACCTAAACTTAACTATTTACACTCACTTTGGTAAATCAAACTTTTAAGTTTTCAGCATAATATAATATAAAAAAATTAATACCATATTTAAAATTAGATTTAGATTATGTAATTTCTAATCAATAATAGAAACTAAAGACCCAAAGGAAGATTAATTGATGTATTTAACATGAAAAAAGGAAAAATCTGAACGATTTGTTGTTTTAGAATTTCTATTTATATATGGGTAAAATTAATTTATAAAAAAAACCTTTATCATCAAAGACTCCTTGAGTCATCAAAGACTCCTCTATAAATTTTCTTTTCAAAATCAATGAACTGGTACAAATTCTCCAGATTATTTAAGCATATTTGTTTAACATTTGGTTGCATTTTCCGGTTAAGCTTAGTTGCAAGAAAAAGTATGATTTTAAAAGTGATAATTTTATGCTCCATTAACAATAAAACCATCTCAAATATAAAATATTTTATTGATAATGTAAAAAATAAACTACAAAGAAAAATTCAAAATTATAATTTGAAAATTTCATAATGCATTGTAAATTTCATAGATTGATAAATAAATAATAAATATAACATAATTAAAATAATATTTATAAAATTAAAATTAGAAAATTACTTTTCCTTTAAATACATATAATACATTGGTAGTCCCAGCAAACAAACCTAATCGAAATAATTGCATGGCGTTTTATTATGGCTAACTACACCCTCGAAATCAGTTATGGTTTTATATTGATCGCTGACGAAATGGACATTGGTCGCCTGAACGGAAAATTCAAAATAAGGAATTTACAATCAGTTTTTCTCTTCATTATAAAAAATAAAAATAACTTGTTCAAAACTTTCTGTTTATACTCGTTTTCTTCGAATTTTCTTTAATTTCTTTCAAAATTTACAATTGATGTTGTTACAAAGTTCAATAAAGTTGATGGACAGGGAATAGTTGAAATTGAAATAGACTAGATCACTTCTGTAATGATATCTGTTTTAAATTACAACATTTTTATCCATTTGTATGCTCGATAGTATTCTTAATACTTAACAATTCTTGAATTTTTGAAAAAGTCTTAATATGCATTTATTGGAAGGAAGTAAATATCCAGTTTAAAAAAGATTCCAAAATTTATATCAAACTTCAACTTCAACTTACTTAACGTAAGAACCAAAAAGCTTTATTGAGGAGAATTTTAATATGAGTGTCAATAGATGGCGCTTTTGATAGTTATAAATTATAAATTTTTATTTAACGGACAAATAAAACAATTTGAAAAAATTTCTCTGATATTGTGTACAAAAACAATTTATATTCTTAAATCAATATTTTCATAATCATTAATTTTAAAATTTCACAACATGTCCAATAAAATAAATATTTTGTTTATCTTTAATTGCATAAACAAATGGATGATCAGCACGGAATGGTGTTGAATTTATATGTCCAGACAATGGTACAATTTTTAAATCTATAAAAAATACAATAAAATAAATAATTAATTAATTTATATATCAAAATTATATCATTTTACATGTACTAAATAAATAAATAATGTGAAGTAAACTAAAATAAATAAATATTTCAATAAATATATAACCATATTTTAAAATTAAAATAGCTATAAGCGGAGTTAACGGCTATGAAATGAACTCATACTAAATCAAAAACAAAAGTAAGGGATATATAAGTCACTACAACCGACATATGTAGGTTGCCCAAAGACCTATGACCAGACCGGAATCTTAAGAATATAAGGATACTTCTATCATTAAACAGGAACAATTTGCGGCTAATGGTTCGCATTCTGGCAGCGAACAGTCTTTTGTGCAAAATGGAGCGATTAAGCTGGAGTAAAGTATGCGGACAATATTTTTGAGTATATAAGAAGTCATGAAAGTATGAGTCATAATAGGCTTGTTAGCCGATCGATCACAAAGAAGATAATGGTTTGTGATCGACATCGAAGATCTATTACATTCTTAGTAACTAACTAACTAAACTTACATGTACTAGCTGCAGCTTCTGATCCATTTTCATCGACATTAATAAAAGCTTTGTGGTGTACTTCTGATACTTTAACAGGTGTTACTAATTCAAATATATTATTAAAATTTGCTGCGTCACTGAACATTTCATTCATACCCATCTATATTTCAATTAAAAATTTTGTATTAATTATTTTAGTTTTAATTTAAATTAATTTAACAAATATAATATTAAATACCTTCTTTAATGGGTCATTCAAACTAATTGAGAATTCTATTTTGAATTTTGGCATTTGAATTACACAATATTGATAATTGAAATGCTTCTCTGACAAATCTAATAAATTAATATCTTTTAATTTGACCAATAAATCTTTTAAACCATCACGTTTATTAGGTAATAAAATCATCATTGAATATTCTGAATCTGCATATGGTATTTCAATAGCAGTCGAATCAATTTCAGTTATATTAGCCCATTTATAATCACCATCATTATACATTGTATCAACTGAAACTTTTTCATCTGAGCCTAACCAGAAATCATCTTTTCTTGTTATTTCCTTAGTGAATTTATTTTCCCAATCACCTTTAAAATAAATTGCATTTACTAGTATCATACTAGTATCACTATCAACAGATTTCAGAAGGTTTACAATTTTTTTATTTGTTTTATTTTCGACCCAATCATTAATTACTTTTACAGATTCAAGTTCATTTGAAAAATCCAAAATATCAGCTTCAGATTTAAATGCTGTTTTTGCTAATTGATTATATTCTGGTTTAATTGTATTGCCTTTATTTGCAAACATTTTATTTGCAATTTTTAACATTGATGTTTTTTCACTATTTTCTAATAAATTTTGAAAATTCTTCGATACAATATTTTTATCATTTGATTCTAATTTTAATACTTTGGCCATTTCATCAGCAGTTTTACCATCAGCACCCATATAAGCTAATGCTAAACAAGATTGTATTGATATTGGTGATATTATAACATTTTCATTAATTTTGGGATTTCCAACATTAAAATATAATTCAGATGAAAATTGTTGTGTAGTGCATTTTGTAAATTGGAAAAATGCAAAACTTAAAATAATATGTAAAATTCCTGAAATTATATAATTATGAAATTTTTTATTATTATATTAAATTCGATAGATAATATTTATTTATTATATAAACTTTTCATGTAGTTGAATAAATTAATTTAATTTTTTGTATTCACAATATGATTAAATAATTAATATTAATACAAATTAGTATCATTAATAAAAACAAAAAATTAAAAATTACAAAACACAACAGAATTTAATTTAAATATTAATTTTATTTATATAATTTCGTTAAATTTCAAATTTTTATACCCATTTTATTAGTTAATTTCAGTGTTTCGAACAGTATAACATTCACCGGTCAACTAATTAAAAATATTTTACAGTATGAGATATTTATAAAATTATTATTATTATTATTTAAAAATGATTCATCAAAAAATAGTGGGAGAAACCAAATAACATTTAAGTGTTATGTTAATTAACTTTTTTTTTATGAAATAGAAAAAAAACATTCGATTTTATGATCTTTTATTTACAGATTAAATTTATTCACAATAAATAAAAAAAATATATTTGTTGATGCTAAATAAAGAATATAAATATAAACATAATAATATGTTCAGAATGTTTTTATTTTTTTATACAGTGACAACTCCAGGTAATTTTTAGACATCTAAGTCGCGTGATTGTAAATATGTTCATTTTCAGACAGCGAAATAGTTTTAAAAGCTCTGGAGTACGAAAATCAAATTAAAAGTAATATAAGACTGATAGACTGACTACACAAGCTTTAATAACTCTTTAATAATGCGGGATTCAAACAAACAAAAAAAAATGTTGCCGGCTGCAGGTTCTATCAGCAACTGGACCAGAAAAGTTCTGTCAATTAATGCTGTTAGTTGAGAATGCCAGAAACAAAATAAACTGCATAATCTCAGGAAGTACACTGGAACATGCTGATCCATTCGATAAGTTGTGAGGAGTAGTGCAAACGGTTTTGATACTTCGATAGCTACATATCGCCGAAACATGGAGGCTGTCAATGTAGCAGCTGTATTAGTTCATCAACAGTACGGGCTTACTCAACAATTTATAATTAGAAGGGTCAGTACAATAATCCATATGACTGCAATGAGTCAGACTGTATATGACCTAATTACCTAGCCTAAAGTTATATACAAAATTAATGTTTTTATTACTCTATTATTTAGATTCATTCAACAGACAACTAATTTCATATCCTCTGCTCAACTGGATGCTGGATGCCAACTGAAATGATTTCAATAGACGCAAGAACTAACAAAAAAAAAATATATTTTTAAATTACATTTTAAAGCTTAAAATATTTTAAGGAATTAGTGAATTGGCTGAAACTTTAATTATATTTACTTCTTTCTTATTGTAACAATGTAACCTTTATTACATTTCCCCACCATTTTTGTGAAATATCGGGCACTAGGCTTAATAAGAACCAGAGCCGTCACCAACATAATGAACTACTTTCGACGTACTTACAAATAATTACTATTTTGTTTTCATTTTACAAAATGTACAAGATTTTTCAATTAGATTGGGATTTCCCATTAATCGAACAATGTGATAAATTATTATTGATATAGTTTAGTTTCAGATGATTAATGAAAAATTGGTATTATCACAATATATTTACGTTGTAAAATTACAAAAATATGGTTAATAAATTTTTATTCAATTATTTTTTCAATTTTAGTAATAAATTTTTATTTATAATATTTCGTGTTTTAAACATTTGTAGGTATTTAATTAATAATTCAAATGAATAATCGATTTTGAATAATGTTATTCAGGCTCAATAAAAGATAATGCAAAATGAAAACAAATTTTTGCTGTACTATTGCTGTCGGTCCAACAAAAGCAATTTAGGAGATTTTATAGTTTGATAGGCGGCCAAGATAATTTTAGTCATTATCTTGGCGTGTCGACCCACGCTGTATTACTATTTCCGCGTTCGACTGGAGAGTACAGCTCATTATCATATGTGATGTAATTTCATAATTTCCACTCCTTTAAAACTAAACAAACTAACCGCCAACTTTTAAGAAATGAATATAACATCTAAAATCCAATTTTTATTTATATTTATTTTGCTGGGTATAGTTTGACGTACTAAATATTTTGATTTAAATATTTTATAGTTTAAAGTTCAAACTGAGCTGATGATTTCAAAGCTATTAACTTAATGATCTTTATTTTATGAATTTTTATTTTATTTTTTTGTGAATATCATATATAAAAAACAAGAAATTGTGAATATAAAAATAATCAAAAACAAAATGTTTTGATTAAATTAATTTAAAATAATTTTATTGAATTTCAGGTTAACCTTAAAAAATTAATAATCTTTTCTTCTTCTAGTATAAAACTGAATTATAAAGAAATTTAATATTGCGGGAGATATATAAGCGAAGCAACCAGCGTGAGATCTGCTATACCAAACAGAACTCAAAAAATCTTTTTTTCAATTTAATTAAGCGGAGACCAGCCCTCAGAACGGCTTCAATGAATAATTCAACTACATTCGTAACTATACTGACGCAAATGCAACTTAAGCATTGATTTCCATATGCGTATAGTTTGTAGTTTTGTACTTGGTGTTGCAATTAGAACCAATGCCACCAATTCATAACAATTATTATTCAAATAAAAAACGATTGAATTCGAATGCAAGGGCGCCGAAATATGTTTTCACCTATTGTCAGTCATATTTACTGTCACGATAGCCCTTAAGTTGAATATAATATGTAATTCTAAATGATATTGTTAAATATATTTAGTTATTATTTAAATAAATCATAATATAAAGTTTGATTCAAAATATAAAGGTCCTTCTTCAATCTTCACTCATATGAACAAATTACATCATTATTGTCAGAATATATATTTTCTCTGATCATTTTAGTGTTGGACTGAAATGATGATACATATTCTGCTTTCATTTTCAATTAAATTAATTCATAAAAAACGTTCTGTAATAGAATGAACTTTTGTTTTTATTTTATTAAAACTTTCATAATATTTTAAATTTACTTAATTTTATTTTGTGTTCTATGAAACGTGTTAAAACTACATAATATAAAAATTATTATTCTGCTTTTGTTTTCGATTTGTAATTGAAATTTGAATAGGTGACTGACCAACCTTTAATAAATCAATATAAATAACAAATCAAGAGAAATTAATTATCCGAAACGAGCGACCCCGAAACTTGTTAACTTTTAGCGGAACAATCCAAGGCTAAAAACGTTTCATTTATTTTTTACAATTATTTTTTAATCAAATTTTATATACTTTTATTTTAAACTGTTCCGCGAGTGGATGCAGCCCTTACAGATAGAAAAAATTAGAAATTAATTTGTTCAGAAGAAGAATGTGTGAGATCAGATGATGCGTATATAGCAATGTTACGAATTCTGTAAGAATATTTAAGGATACGTATACATTAAATTTATTTTTTTGTAAACTTAATTACCTACATTAAGGGTAATTTTGACAGGATTGATATTTTAAGTGGAAAAATAAAACAAACCAAATGTTGGGAGTTCATTGCACAAGAATGGGATTTTAAAAGGTAAATATTTTTAATAAGTAATAGTTTCAGTTAAAATAGAACAGAAGCTGCACATTCTTTAGGATCCATTTTTTATTAATTTTATTTTTCATTTGACAGATTATTATTATATACATTTACCTTAACAGTCAATCCTCTCATAAGTTTCTTTAACTATGCAAACTAAAATCTATGCATAATTTTTGAATTAGCATATTCAAAAATTTATGTTTTATATATCATTTTCAGTATTTCGAATATAATATAAAATATTCATATTTTATTAACATTAGTGGATTGGATACAATTATTTTTTACAAAATATTAATTCTTATCTATCAAAATGAAATATTTCAGTACGTTTTTATTACAATTTATTAGCTCTAAATGAAATATTTCAGTACGTTTTTATTACAATTTATTAGCTCTTAACATTTTGGCAACTACATTTTTTATATACAATTTAAATTTTATTTTATTCTCTTCAATTTGTTGATTCCTCCAATATGGTTTATATGTTCTCTGGAATCCCCAATGACAAGTAAAAGCAGGAGTTAGTACTTGAAACATATAACCAGTAACAAACATCTCAAAAACCTAAAAAGACAGTAAATAAATTAATAGCTTATAAATGTTAAATATAGAATAAATTTATAATACTACTTTAAATAAACGACAACTATTGAATTTATAAAAGTAGTTACATTTCCAGTCCAAAATTAACTAAATTAATTACCGATGATAAGTTTATTTTAATGAAAATTGGATTGAAAATGATATACATTCGAAAGGATTAGCACGTGCATTCAAAAATTATGTAAAAAAGGATTACCTATTTTAACAATAAATACTGATGTTAAAAAACCATATAACTAAATAATTTTTATAATGTTAAATTTTGCACTATTCAAGAATCTTTCTATCATGGTCAATTTTTAATTAAAAAATCGTTCATATGCAAAGATATAATCTTTCAGTTTCTTTTAGGGGCTATTTAGCCTAAAAAAATCTTCTTCTTTATTTTTATATTTCTCTTCCAACCTTCCGCAAATTAAAAATAATTCCAATGTAATTTAATGTTCAGTTAAAGTAAAAGTAAGAGTTAAAGAAATTAAATTAAGAATAATTACCTGAGAACTACGTGTAAATCCGTATCCAATAAATTCTTCATTATACATAGGTGCTTTATTTGAAGCAACATAAAAAGGCTCATAGAGGAAATCGTAATATGTAACCATATGACTAATACTAATTTTCTGGTCGGACGAATCACTGTGTTCCCACCTATGGGATTATAAAAAAAAATATTTATTGGAATAAATTGTAGTTGATGTTCATATTGACAACAGAAACAAAACATTTTTATGAAATTAGTTTATTTGTATGCAATACATTTACTATAGGCTAGGCTGCTTTAACTTCGACGTATACTTATTAGAAAATTGAAATTCATAAGGAATGATTTCGAACTTAAGTAACTTCCGATTTCGTCATATCGCCTTAGACGACACCATATATAATAAGTATTAAGAAATATCTGAACAGATGAAGCTGAGGAAATAGTAAGATGACCAACTACAAGTAATCAAATATGTAACTTAGTTCGTTTAGATATTTAAAAAAAATGTAAACTTCAAATATAAACGATTTCCATTTTTCAAACAGTTGGAAGTGGAATAACTTTGAAGTATAAAACTGAAAAACATTTACTTATAGTAACATATCTTTAACAAAATTGATCATTTTCTTTTGAGAACTTATTTAAAAAAATCAGAATATTTGTTACTGGAACATCAATACTTTGATTGAACCATGGTTTGTTTGTTCGATAAATAATTGATATTTGTTTGTAAATATCCTTTACCTATACATATAGAATAGTATAGTGTTGAAGATAAACCCCCATCCCATACAATTTATTGGAAAAAAAACATTCAATGGAATCACTCCTTACAATATTGTCGTTGGACTACCAATACTTTAGTCACTTACATGGAGAAATTTGTTGCATATTGACTGTGGTAAAACCTTTCTGCATGAAAAGGTCTAGCCAAGCCTTTTCTTTCCAAATGGATCAGTTCTTTTTTATTTTTCGGAAATTTTATTCTAAAATCTATTTCGTAAGTTGGTATCACAAATGCACATAACCTTGAACAAGGTGTTTCTTTCAAAAATATTTCTAATTGATTTGCTAATCCAGCATTAGGTATAATATCAACATCGGTAAGAAATACATTTTGACTTTGGCATCCTTTACGTCCCAAATTTCTTAAATGATTTTGTGGATAAGAGTTTTTTAACTTATATTGAGATATTTCCATAGATTGCATTTTAAGTAATTTCTTTAAAACTTTTTCCGGCGAAGTACAATTATTATTTATGTATGGCTGAATTTCTATAGAATTAACAGTATAGTTATTTGGTATTCGATCTTTTGGTATAGCTAAATGAAAATTTACATTGTTAGCAACTGCTTTATTGCATTGCTTTAAAAATGTTATATACAATTGTGCAATTTTGAATTCATCATTACCAACTACATATAACGCAATTGATATTGGACCATTCCAATTATTCGCAACTTGCACCAAAAAATGTAATCGTTCTATAGAGCTTTGAGTAGCTAAACAAACTATATAGTTGGCTGATCTATCGAAATTATCTCCAGTTGAAGCAAAATCGATATATTTGTAAAGTTTTTGGTTATCCCAGCGGCCTAAGTTGAAATTTATATCGCTGAATGATAAATTTGAGTGACTGTGTGTATAATTCAATTTTTTAAAAACTATTTTCGTAAAAGATTCATTTAGAAATGCTGCTGTCCTATTGCTGGTAACAATTGTAGGTGAGCAATTATGGATGTTAATTAATCGAATTGTGAACCATATATAGAATATAGTTAAACCACTCACAATTAAAATATTTGGTTTCCTGGAATGATAAAACTGTATTCATTACAAATTTTATACATATTCTTATCTTATTTGAACAATCTAAAACTAAAATATATCCAAATGATAGAATAATAAGGAACACCTTATTATTTGCCATTTTAAAGCAAGGTCCGACTATGATTTATTTATTTATCAATAAATTATATCTTCGCGAACTGGTCCTTATAAAATAAAAATAAAATAATTAAAATTTTAGTAGCGAATTGTTATGTTTAAAATTAAAGGGCTGTTTCTATATTTTCCATTCATTTTTCGAATCTACGAACAAGTCATTATATTTATACAGCTTTCAAAAATTCGGTCTATAAGTCTCTAATATATAAAATTTGTTTTTTTTTTAAATATATTTAAAAAATTGTTTGCAATTTAAATCAAATCGTAACTTTCTTAAATCCAATACCATGCACGAGCATAAGACTAGAAATTACAGATTCTGGATATCCTTAACTTAATCCTAACATGCAATAAACTAAACTGTATTATTGCATGTTAGGATTAAGTTAAAGATTTCCAGAATCTGCGTTTTTGGTCTATCCAAAAAACTTAACATTAAAAGATATTGTAATGACTTGTATTTTAAAAAGACAAGTATAATACTTACTAACAAAAAATTACAGAAATCTTTTAAACGCACATAATATTCTAAATATATTAAATGAAATCACAGGGAAAATATGAAACTGATCAAATATTATTTATAATTTTCCAAGTCTTTCAATTTAAAATTGATGAAAAATAGTTTAACGTAATTTAAATTATGAATGACTTACAGTAGCAGATTTGTTAAATTGTTAATGGTTGATTTTGATTTGGTTGTCGTATTCATATTCTGGTTTTTATTCATTGTTATTGTTAGCTCCTCTGATTGAGGGTTGTGAATGATTATGAATACGTTTAATTGACTGTGTAAGATTTAATTTATTTTTATCATGCTTTGGGTCCCAGTTTAAAAATTACTTCGAGCATTTCACTTAGTGATGATTTAGAAGTATTTCTATTTAAATACTCTTCTTGTAATATTATTTTATATATGTTTTTTATGGTAGTTTGTAAGTACTTTTATAACTTTTTAAAACAATTTAATCTTATGATTTATGAATTTTTAATAGTGTTTGATAGAATTCCGTTTTGAGTTGGATTTAGTATTTATTTAGAGTTTTTTTTTTATATATATTTCACTTCACTGCCGAAGCGGAATTTTAGATTTTTTTGACTCAGTAGAAATTATATTGAAATTACATTAACTTAACTAATATTTTGGGTTTGGAGCAGTTAAATAAAAAAAAAACTTGTTCACCATTTGATTATTGCTCTATTACTACTGATTAATAAAATTGAAATTTATTTTCATGTAAGCTTTCATTATATTATTAGTTTAGATTCCAAATTCAAAGTTGGAAAACTTTTATACAAATTTTACAAAACTCGAGTAGTATTCCAAACTAATTTTCATAGTTATTTACATAATATTTTTTAGGTGTGCATGCTATTCCAGGCAGAAGTGTAATTTTACACAATACTAAGTGAAAACGGAAACTTAAGCTTGTGCCTTATATTAGAATTCAATATTTTGTACTCGTATTTCACATTCCAAGTCGACGTAATCTTGCTCATATTAGGCTCATGTAAATAATAATTTACATTCTTTATCATCGTATTACAATAAATAAATAATTTACATTCATTCTTTTAGTTAAAATTATAATATACCAACAAAAGTGTTTACTTCATTTTTTGTTATTGACATGTTGGGTGGAACCTTTTCTTTTGTAATCAATGTTTGCCAATATCTCCGCAATATAAAAGATCTACAAATTAATATGTAATTTTGTTACTGAAATCTTAAACACCACTTGAATGCGACGATGGCGCATTGATATTGTGCTATGATTTGATGATATAGGTTCACGGTTCAACTCCAGACCAAGGCATCAATTTCATTCTAAGTTGAATCAGCTTTAAATGAGTACCAGTAATTTGAGGCCGTAGTCTCACAAGTGGAGTGAACAAGGGAAAAAACAAAACCTCTTCGAAATATTGTATATTCAGTTCCACTAAACATTTTACGATAACAACAATAATTTTATATTTATTTATGTTAGTTAACCAACATAGCAACATATTTTAATTAATATAAATAAATCGAAGATTATTTACAGTGGACAACAATTATTTAATATGAAATAATTAAATATTATATTTTCTTAATAAATTATTTCGGTAGGCTTTTTTTATTATTAAATGATATGGTAACATTTTGATATTTTACAAGAACTTCTTTTTTAAACAACTCAAATTTTATTCTATTTACATTATTTTGTTGTTCTCTCCACGCTGGTCGATGTTTTTTTTGCTGTAGTCCCCAATGACATGTAAATGTTGGAGTTAATACTTGAAATATATAACCAGCAACAAACATCTCATAAACCTAAAAAATAAATTAAATTTAACTTAACAAATAACACTTTACTTTTCAGTATTTTAAATGACCAATGTTAAATAATATTCAGAGATTGTTGTCAACAAAAACTGGAATTGAGCTTAATTACCTGAGAATTACGTGTAAATCCATATCCAATAAATCTTTCATCATGTATTGGGGCTTTATCTGAAGCAACATAAAAAGGCTCATACAGAAATTCGTAATTTGTAACATTATGACTAATACTAATTTTCTGATCAGGTGAATCAATCTTCTGCCATCTATACGAAAATAAAATAGAAAAATATTAAGACAACTGAATATTTATAAAAATTAGTATATAATTATTTCTTTATTTACAAATTTTTTATGCGCACTCCGACTTTTTTATTTAGAAGAAAATGTAAATTTAAAATATTAATATCTTCCCATTTTACCATCATTATTAAAATGACACTATTTTCGGGTTTGGATAAATTTCTTAACAGATAAAGCTGAAGAATAACAAGATGAACAAACCGAGATGGGTCAAAATATTGGTTTAATTACAATTTCAATTGGTTTAATTAAAAAAAAAATATATTACTAATAATAAAATGTTATATTTGGTTCGTTTAGCTGTTTTAATTATTAATTATTACCAAAATAAATGGATTTAAGAAATTACAATAACAAACAAACAAACTTAATTTAAATCTTTAAAGAAATAATTGAATATATTTTGGTTGCTTACTTTGAAAAATTTGTTGCATATTGATTATAGATAAATACTTTTTCATGAAAGGGTCTTGCCAATCCTTTTTTTTCCAAACGAAGCAGTTCCTTTTTATTTTTCGGAAACTTTATTCTAAAATCTATTTCGTAAGTTGGTATCACAAATGCACATAACTTTGAACACGGTGTTTCTTTCAAAAATATTTCTAATTGATTTGCTAATCCAGCATTAGGTATAATATCAACATCGGTAAGAAATACATTTTGACTTTGGCATCCTTTACGTCCCAAATTTCTTAAATGATTTTGTGGATAAGCGTTTTTTAGTCTATATCGAGATATCTCTACAGATCGCATTTTAAGTAATTTCTTTAAAGTTTTTTCAGGGGAAGCACAAGCATATTTATGTGATAGTATTTCTAGAGGATTAATAGTATAATTCTTTGGTATTCGATCTCTTGGTACAGCTAAATGAAAATTTACATTGTTAGCAACTGCTTTATGGCATTGCTTTAAATATGTTATATACAATTGTGCAATTTTGAATTCATCATTACCAACTACATATAACGCAATTGATATTGG
The DNA here is from genome assembly GCA_963920725.1 of Rhamphomyia laevipes. NCBI lineage: Eukaryota > Metazoa > Arthropoda > Insecta > Diptera > Empididae > Rhamphomyia > Rhamphomyia laevipes. Next base: position 34,422,536 of record OY987259.1, read on the forward strand.
ACCATTCCAATTATTCGCAACTTGCACCAAAAAATGTAATCGTTCTATAGAGCTTTGAGTAGCTAAACAAACTATATTGTTGGCTGAACTATCAAAACTATCACCAGTGGAAGCAAAATCGAAATATTTGTAAAGTCGTTGATTATCCCAGCGTCCTAAGTTGAAATTTATATTGCTGAACGTTAAGTTTGAATTGTTATGTTTAGATTTTCGAATATAGTGCCACTTTTTAGAAACTGATTTCATTGTAAGTGATTCATTTACAAATGTTGTTGTCCTATTACTGGTATCAATTGTATGTGAGCAATTTTGTATATTAATTAATCGAAATGTCAACCATATGTTGAATATTGTTAAAGCGCATACACTTAGTAGATTTAGTTTCCTGCAATGATAAAACTATTTACGTATTATGATATTATTTAAGTAATTTTAAACCAAAATTCGGGATAGGTTATTACAATAAGCTAAAACTATAGAAGACCAGAGTGGCGATACATTTAATTCATGATTCAATAATTAGGAACTCCTTACTTGAATTTTGTCTTTATGTATACAGCTAGTATCGATATTCTCATGTATTCCGTAAAATATTTTTATGGACCAATGGTGTGTAAATGAATTCCTAATGGTTGGAATTGGTACAAATTAGATTTAATGGTATATATAAAAATTTTTGAAATCTATTAGATTTGTTTTAATTATAATTTAATTAATTATAATATGTTTACAAGAGTAGATTTTTAATATAGTTTCACTACTAATCTAAATTATTACTATATCCTATCCTAATGAAGTGATATATAAGACTTCAAGCTCAATTAAATATAAATTTAACGATTCTGTCAGTTTTTATTCATATTTAAAATTCTGGTCAGCACAACATAGAAATATTTTTTTTCGATAATTTTGTTGGTAACTGGTCCCATTACTTTAGCTTACAAATTTATATAAAAAAAAATGTAATTCAAGATTATTTATTTAATTAATTCATTTCTTAATATATGAATTTAACTTAAATCCGGGTGTCAGTCAAAAACAAAAATTTAGTTTAATATTTTACCGAGCTGGTTTATGTCGTTATTTTTTATAAAATTTGTAAACATTTTATACCACTTAGTTTTACTTTGCCTGAAATATTATTTAATTTTCTTATGGAAGTATTATTTTATTTATTTTCAATATTATATTAATGAGCAAAGAATTAATTATGTTTAATTACATAGTTTTTTTTTGTATGTATTCTTAGATTATCTTAGATGCAGCAACACTATTATTGCTAACTTTTATAGTGGAAATAAATAATTCATGACTATACAGCGACCTATATTATAGTATATTAGATATTAATTATATGAACATGAAATGGAGCAAAATAATTGTGATATTATACAATAAATATTTTAGTAGTATGTATTTACTTTGATATTGGCAGTAGTGACATAAATCCTTAAGGAAATCATTTTCAGTGGTAACATACATATTTCTAATATTTGAATAAAATTAAGGTAACACAAACAAGGAGGAAAACGTCTAAAATTCAGCACTCGAAAAAAAAAACTAAAAATAATACAGAATAGTATAAAGAAGAACCATTCGGTAAAAAACAATTGTAATAAGAAAATCCTTATAGTAAAAATAAAACAAATAATATTATAAAATAAAAAACTGATTATTATATTTTATTTAATATAATATATAATTTTAATTCACAAAAAATATAATTTAAAAAATTGAGTAAAATGTTGAATCGAGGCTTTTTTTTTTGTATATATCTTTGTTTTATTGACACACAAATTTTGATCGAATAATTAACTAAAAAAAACCCATATTTCTCTTAATGTTATTCCAATTTTAAAAGCCCGAAAAGATGGATTAAAAGTTAATACCTGCAAAGAATAAAATTAAATAATTAAAATAAAATAATAAAAAAGCATAATTACAAATTATAAATTTAATAGAAACAAATAATGTTATTAAGTATAATGGATTTACATTTCAATACTAATTAAAAAAGTGTATTTTTTTATCGTGGACATTTTATCGAAATTATCGTGGACATAGAGTATTATTAACAACCTTGCACAGGTGATTATAGATAAACCCATATTTATAACTTACTAGCACCTTAAAGATTTTTTTTTTCATTTGTATGTTAAATATTCTTATTCATGAAAACTTTTATGCTCAATCATCCCTAGATTTATGTAGGTATTAATAAATTTATCAATTTAATAAATTTAAATTGTAATTAGTTTATCAACTAATTTACTGTTAATGGAATTATTTATCGATGTAAGAATTTGTGGTCTACTATATGTAGTTCCATAGTTAAAGCAAATTAAGAATAATTTACAATCTTTTCATCGAGTCATTTGAGTGTTTTCAAGTATTACAGAGAACCCTGTAGCTGGTTGTATTAATATATGTACTTAAAATTGTTTACCATGTTCATATATAACTAATTTCCCCGGCTCTGCTTCAAGTTTTTATAAAATTTATATAGTTACAAATTTGTACTAGATTTAATATATTTTATTTTATTTAATTTTATCAAATTGGATTGTGCTCAGTTTGATGATATTCATTACTTTTTAACAAATTTTATATATTGAATTTGAATATTTTATTTCCGGTTTACTTTTTATATCATTTTGTTTTACTGCTGATTCAAACTAATTTATCATGTAATACATACTTATTTTTTATTTAATAGAAGAACTTTAATAGAAGATAACAGATGTATAAATACTTTGTACAAAATAAGCGTACAATTAATATATTTTAAAAAATGTAATCTTCTAATTAGAAGAAGTGAAAGTAATGTTGAAATTATTATAAACCAAAATTTAAGGATATGATTAAATAAATTGTGCTAGGATAAAATTGTTCTAGAAATGTATATTACTTTCTATTATAATTTGAAATACATTCTAAATCAAAGTGATCAAAGTGAGGACAACGAATAATAATGAACTGATTAAATATTTCATTATTACTAAATATAATTTATATGATTTTTTTATTGCAACAGAAAGTCTCCATATATATCCCATGCAATACAATGTTTTATGTAAATAATATGAATAAAATGATGGATTTTATAAATGCAAATAAAGCTTAAACTTGTTCATGCTTTTAAAAATTAAATTACCTTAGACTTAAGATATACCATTGCACATTTGTTATTTATAATGCTAACCACTATATTAGAATGAATAACTCTCCACAGCAAGAGTAATAGAATAAAACATATTGCACTCAAAATATTAAACGACAGTGGACTTAAGCTAGTTGTGTATTAAGGTGACAATTTATTATAATTTTAACTTTAACAATATTTGAACGAAATGCGAAAAGGGATTAAGTTTAAAATAATTCACTGCTTAAATTCCGAGTTTAAAGGTTAAAATAATATTATAATTATGATAATGTTAACTTGTTAACATCATATTTGTTATTGTTATCTATCCGCCTATTTTCTGATTTGACATTATTGCTGGTTTCATTTACATATTGCACTTAAATTTGAGTTTTAACTATATTTAATGTTCTGGCGAAAATATATAATACAGATGCAAAAGTTTTTATAATAATTATATGAATATTTAAATATCTTAAATTTTAAACTTACCATTTTTTTAAAAACACTCTACTTTTGTTATCCATTCCCTGACTTTCGTTTCAAATAATATAAACATCAAATCAAATAAAATAAAACAAAAACAACAAATAAGATTATATCAAATTTTTGCCTCCCACAACAGACACTACTCTGTGGTAACCTTTGACCTTTTTGAATATAAAATAAACCCACACACTTTAACATCCCTTCAAGAAATATAAAACAAATTTCGCCTTGGGTAAACTTACGGCGTATCGTAAAAAACCCGCAACAAACTGCACTACATAAGCTTGTATTAAAGTACATTCAAAATGACCTGCCATTAAAATGTATTTGTACATTTGTAAAATAATAAACACATTTTGTTGGTTTATAATACAGTGATTTTATATTACGCTCATTTATACCAGTTTTATTTGATTTATCATAAAACAACTTATAAAAAAAATTATTTAAAATAAACAACATAGTTTAATCAATGTAATTAATATTTTAACTATTATTATTAATAGGTTGCTTGGTTCCACACAATATAGCTTTAATATCTTCTGCATCCAAAGTTTCATATTTTATTAAAGCTTCAGCTAACGCTTTATGTTCTTTCGAATGTGTTTTAATAATTTGTTTAGCTCTCTCGTAACTATCATTTAAAATCTTTTTAATTTCTGCATCTACTGCTTCTACTGTATTTGGTCCTAAGGTTTCACTTGGCATCATTCCTTTCTGACCTTCAATTGTTCGCAAACCAATTTTTTCTGACATTCCCCAGTCTTTAACCATATGAGTTGCTATAGATGTGGCTTGTTTTAAGTCACTACTGGCACCCGAAGTTATCTTATCAATACCAAATATTATTTCTTCAGCAGCACGTCCACCCATCATTGTATCCATTATAGCGAGCAGTTGTGCCTTTGTTATATGATAACGTTCTTTTTCTGGTATGTAGGCAGTGTGTCCAAGCGCTGGACCTCTTGGCATTATCGTTACTTTGTGCAAAGGATGCGATTCCTTTGAATAAATTATTAATACATATATATAATCTCTGAATCTATATAAAACAAGCATACTTGGGTATAAAATGCAACAACAGCATGACCTCCTTCATGATAGGCAGTAATTCGATTTGCTTCTTCATCTGGCAATCGAGCTTTTCTCTCAGGTCCCATAAGTACTTTATCTCTTGCCATTTCAAGATGTTTCATGGTAACATTATCGGCACCATCAATTGCAGCTCTGTTGTATTTAATAAAAAAATTAATTGATATAAAGATATTGTATATCTTCACCGTAAAGCAGCTTGGTTTATCATATTTTCTAAATCTGCACCAGTAAACCCGGTTGTTCCTCTGGCAAGAATATCAATATCAATTTCATCATGCAACACTTTCGATAAGTACAGTAGAATAATTTCCTTCCGGCCCGTAAAGTCCGGAGTAGGCACAACAACCTGAAAAAGAATAAAACTTTATTTTTCAATTTTACAATGGAGATGTATGCATCAGAAAGGAAAAGAATTTTCGGAATGGTTTTAGGTTTTTGTTTTTGTTTCAAAATATTTTAAATTTAGTTTTGATTCGGTTCTGATTGAAGAACTTTTTATTTCGTTCTGAATAAATAAAGAAAACTAGTTTTTGTCGTTCAATAAAATAATTACCTCAACATCAAATCGACCTGGACGGAGCAGAGCTTGATCAAGGTCATCTCGACGATTTGTTGCTCCAAGTACAATAACACCTTCGTTTTGGTGGAATCCATCCATTTCTGATAATAATTGATTAATTGTTTGATTAGCGTACGGATGTAAAACTGAATTTGTCCTTTTAGCACCAACTGAATCTATTTCATCGATAAATATTACACAAGGTGCCCGTTCTTTTGCCGCTTCTACAAATGTTAAGAACAGAAGAGAGTGTTATTAATTTTAAATTCTTGTATTAATTAATGCGTATTTTTTATTGTAATTATAAAAAAACTTTTTTTTTCAGCAATTAAAATAAAATCTTTATGACAACTTTAATATTATAAGATGTTCAATTATATTTCCATGTAAAACTACAAGAAACTATAAATAAGTGAATGAATCTAAAAATATTATTATACATACTGAAGAGATCTCGAACACGTCGTGCGCCTTGACCAACTAGAACTTCATCAAATTCTGGACCTGCTGCATGAAAATATGGTACTCCTGCTTCCCCAGCAACTGCTCTTGCTAGCAGAGTCTTACCGGTACCTGGTGGTCCAACAAGCAATACTCCTTTAGGCAATTTACCTCCCAAAGTCGAAAATTTATCTGGATTTTTCAAAAATTCTACTACTTCTTTTAATTCCTGTTTAGCTTCGTCGCAACCTTTTACATCGTCAAATGTTACAGTTATTTCCTCTGGATCTATTTCGACTTGATTTCCCAACTGAATTCTAAAATTAAAGATTTTTTAATTATTGTTATTGATGAACTGATTTATATAAATGAAAAATAAACTTTTTTAATAACACAGCTCATAGACATTGCGGAACACATAATTATAACAAGAATACATACCTAAATACTGAACCATTTGACGAAGAAAATAAGCTGACGAATATTCCTAAGAAAACGACAATTATCAAAAGTTGTTGTAAAACCTGTAATAAGAAACCTGTTAGTGTACAACTTAATCGAATTAATTTCAATGGAATTTATTGGAATTAATCATGTAACCGAATTTTAAATTCGTTGTAATATATTTTTTGGCTTTGTATTTTCATATAACAAAATTTTTGATAATTATAATTCCGCTCGCTTGCTAAAGTGCCGAGCACCCACTGGATTGGGTATCCTTGCCTTCAAGGCTAACATTATACGTAAAAAAATAAAAAAGGTATACCTTTAAATATTTCATGGCCTTTCCAGATTTCTGTCCACTATCCGATTGATTTGCTGCAAGATAACCTTCAGCGAATGCTATTTTTATTTTTTGTGTCTACAAAATATTAGACAGTTTGATTCTCTTATATATAAAAATAACTTATAATTATAAATTACATTAGATGAGTTTGGAGCAGTATCGACCTCATTTATTAATTTATTTAAAACTTCACTTTGCATATGAGGTGGTTGATTCTTTACATTAGTTCCACCGCCTTTTCAAAATAATTTAACAAAAAATATATAATTAATATATTATTTAACAATTTATACCTTAAAAATTTGGTTATATAATGTAATAATATTTTATTTTTTTTAATTTTTGTCCATTTTATTAGTTTGTACAATTTTGTAACTGTTATAATTATTACATCATTTTTTGAGATTTTAATTATAGTTTATTTATTGGGAGAGAAGTAGTAAATGTGGTATAAAATAACCTAATAACCTTGAATTATTTGCAATTATATTACATAAATAAGACAATTGAATAAACTCATCTTTTACATCGCGGAAAAAGCTCCATAGATATCATATTTAAATCCATAGATATCATATTTAAAGAACAGCAAACTAAAATCCCATACTAGTTTCTACTAGAAACTAGCATTGGATATCAAATTTATTGGACTTATTGATATAATTTTTACATTAATAAAATCTCTTAAATTTTATATGGTTCACTAATGATAAATTATTATATTAAATACCACTTACATGTACAAAAAATTAAAATTTTATATATTCTTCAAAATAACTGGGAATTATTAATATTTCAATAATGAATAAAATTAGATATTGTCTATAAATTAAATCAAACAACATATTTAGTCTGTGAAAAGGAAACGTGGTAATAAATAATAGTAGTTACTGTCTGATTTTCTAATTTTGATATTTTATAGAACATGTTTTTATTAATATACTTTAATTACTTCAATTTCAATATAATCTATATAACTTACTGAAAAGATCTTTCACCCTTGACGCAATTGTAGGATTTCGTTTTCTATCATGATCCATATATCTATCAGTTTTAAAATACCGTACCTGAACATTCCTATAATAAAATAAAGTATTATTTTATTTCAAAATTTTTAAATACTATTCTTACCACATATAATTGCTTGGATTATTGCAGTAGTACAAATTACTTTTAGAGTTAAAACTATGTTTTACTAAATTTTGAGTAGAATTTTTATTGGCATCGAAATTTTGCTTTGAAACATAACTCGTATACCATGCGAATTTATTGTATTTATCTAGTTTTGATTTTTTGATTTTAATTAAGAAAAATTCCGTGCTTAAGGCATTATAATTTACTATCTTTTTAAGATTAACGTGTGATATATTTGCCGGAACAAATGATACATCTTGACAATAATTTTTAGTTTTAATAGCATCCTTCTTCAGAAATTCACATTTTTCTCTATTGGAATTTTTAACACTAAATGACTTTGGCCACAAAGTTCCAATCTGGTAAATTATCTAAAATATGATATTATAAATAAGAAAATAAAAAATATTAAATTATAATTTTTACCTGACTTTGACCACTAATTGATAACATTTAAAAAAAATATTTTTTCCAAAAAATAAACAAACAATAATTGTGTTACCATTAACTAACTAACTTCAAAATTCTATGAAACGAAGTCAAAAAATAGAATTCTTTACTTTTCTTTTAGATCATTTTTCTGGCAACTTTATGCATCCTCAGTAGTACAATGCTTGAACTTGTAGTATTGTAGCGTCGGAATTTTGAGACAAATATGCATAATTTTTGACCGACCGGAAGCAATTAATGCTTTAATAACTGTATAATACAGTTCTTTAAATTTAACTTAAAAATAATTTTAGTCAATGCGACAATACTAATATTTATATTCATTATTTCGGAATCTACATTTGACTTTGCTATATTTATACTTTTAATTGCTCTTGAAATTTGCTTCACTTTGGATTTGGATTTGTAAAATTTCACTCATTCCAAACTTCTTCAATTCGATTCGTTCCAATTCGACCTATGTGTCAACTCAATCGATTTTATACACAAATAATATATGTAGACGTCAAATTTGAACTTTACTGAATGCATCGGTACTGTACAGATCGGTAGAATGTAGCATTGTAGCCCATACTTTAGAATTTGATGAGATATGTCAAATGTTTTTTTCAATGAAATATCATTGAAAAAGAAATTGTCTCACCTCAACGTCTAACAAAACTCTATGCTGGATTTACTATAAGAAAAGTTATATATAGCATTTTCAGGTCAAATTTCAAATTAGTCTTTTTACATTTCAAAATAGTCTTTCTATTTTAGAAACGGTACTATATTTAATTTGCAGGTTATGTTATGTGTTTTTATTTTTCCTTATTTACTTGGTTGGTTGGTTTACAAGGGGGTGACGGAATCAAAGTGCCTCGCGCACTTGAGCTTATTTAGGCCTACTGGCCTGTTGAAAAATAAAAAGACTACTTTGAAATGTAAAAAGACTAAATTGACCTGTAAATGCTATAAAGCAATGTAAGCAAAGTAATTCAAATTTTCGACTTGAACTATATGAAAATATAGTATTTCCACTCTCGATAAGATAATGCAAATCAACGCAAAACAAAGCAAAAGTTGCACAGTTTTCAACATTTTTCAACTCTAAAAAAAATTATAAATCAAAATAAAAATATCATATTTTTCAGGTATCTTTTTGGCAAAATATTATTGTATTTCAATTTTTGAGCTAAAATGTAATTTCAATTTGAAACTTTAAATTAATTTTCATTGTGAATTTATTATAATAACTTCACGTGATTTGCCTCAACTTTGCTCTGCGTTTAGATATTTTCAAAGAGAATTCAGGGTAAATTTTGGACTGTAATGAGCTTCACTTTACATACAAAGTATGAAATATAAATCTCTTGAATGACCACATAGTTACTAGATCGCCTGCGCCTGTAAAAAATAACATTGTAAGCGCTTCTAATACCACAAATTAGACTGAACCACCCACTCGCCAGATGTCCGGTTTCATTGGTTTAAAGTTGGTCCTGCCGGTTCCGATGATGGACAGCAGACAAAACAGCCCGTTTCAACCTAAATTATAAAAATTATACATTTTAACGTATTTTCTTGTACATATAACTCTTACATTTTTTTTTGGTTTTTCGAAGTACTACATATAGTTTAGATAGAAAAAGAAAAGTTGATAAATTGTTGTTTGTTGTGACAAATTAATATCAAACTATAAACGTCAAATTCAAAATGTATTTGTAACTATTAAAACGGCAATAATTTGTCTTTCCAATAATTTGGAAAAATCCCTTAAAGATTTTTGAAATTAATAGGCAATGCTCAATACTCGCAAATCTTTTAAGAATTATAGCTGGTAAACCGTCCGGCCCTGACGAATAATCTTCTTTTAGTTTATATATTTTCTCAATAAAAGTATTCTAAATCAAAATTAGAACGCCAGATAACATTATTGTCAGTAAAAGTTTGAAATTGTTTGTAGTTCTTTTAACTAATTAAGTGTACAAGGATAACAATCTTTTTTTTAGCAGTTCCAACATTTTTTCGTTTTTTTATTATAGAAGAAATTCTGTACTAAATAAATTTTGCGTGTTCTATTCTAAAAATTTGAATCTGAAATACGATTATTTCTTAACGGTGCAAAAGAATCGTCCTGTAAAAGGCGATATATTAAAATAAAAATCATAAATGTATGCTGCACAATAATTTTGAATATTTATTTATAAATAACAAAAAATAAACCTAAATAATAATATTTTTAATAAGTAATTTATTAATCCAATACAATATTTATCATGATATAAAGTACAATTTTATCTATATTTATATATAACTCAGAGAACTTTGATGTGGTTTTTTCTGGTCACTTACCATATCTATATCTAACGTCAACGAATGAAGTACATCTTCTACAGAAGGTTGATCTCGTTGGGAAATGGATATTTTTAGTGGTGAATTTTCTACAACATTTCTTATGTTAGCTAGAATTTCTGTTCATTAAATTAAAAACTATATCACCACTTGAACTTGAGTCAGTGAAACTCGGAGTACCTTCCGTCCATGTTGGTGTAGATCCTTCTACTGATGTTGGTGGAGTCCAGGCTAATGCACCACGTGATCCATACTGATTATTCATTGATATATCAACAGCTAAACTAGTGTTTAATTGATTTTCTAATACGCTGTAATTATACAATATATATTAGTATCAAAAATATTTTCACTTATTTTATTAATATTAATATTTTTACTATCTAGGATTTCTATTTAATAAACTTGCGATACAAAGTAAAATTATTTACAAATTAAAAAATAGAACACGAATTAAAATTCGATTATGTTTAATTTAATTGTAAACATGTAAATGCTCTAAAATGTATCCGTAACATTCTTATAGATAGGGAAAACAAGGTTAAGATTCGTTTAGAGCTCGTAAAAATTTGAATAACTGAATTATTACGATTAATTTACACCTAAAACTTTTCACATTTGTTAATTTGTTATTGGTATATGAAAAATCATATCACTAATACTTTATTGAGATAACTGACTGACGAAAAATTTAGCTAAACAAAAGTTTTTCAACACTTCAAAAGCATTCCTTTTAATTCATAACCGTTTTTGTGATCAGTTCCTCTTAATATTTATAAGTGAAAGAGAAACTAGTTTGACTGGCGTCCATAAATCCAACTGGTGTCCATTTTTAGCCTATATTATATGTAACTTTGGCTTTATAATGATTTTATATGCTATTCCAATATTCCAAACAAGAAATAATTTATATAATTCTATTCACGTAAATTATGGAAACTATAAATATTAAATCAACAGTAAGAACAGTTTAAAATTATATAAAATTTTAGCCTTTTACAAAATCAAATGGTATTTAACAGTTATAACACATATTAGTGCTCCAGCACAGGTTAACAGAAATAATAAGAATGACATAACCAATAGTTTAATGTATGATGGACTAAGTCAACTGATTACTAGATTACGTACCACATTTTCTAACTGTTTAGCTCAGCTTTGCTGTTTTCCCAATTAAAGTAATAAATGATGTTATCAATCCGAATTTAAGCAGCAATCCTGTACTATTAAAATCCTTTGCCTGATATAGATTTCTACCGCAATACATTTGACTATTTTATGTACTTTGGAAAATACTCTTTAGCTTCGGAAGACATTTCTTCTACTTATCTTTCTACTTTATATATAGTCAAATAAAGTTATGATTTACCATCATTAGATCACAGCTATCATAATTCATAATTCACTGAATAGTCAATGATTATCCATATTGTTGAATTCTTTTATATATTGATTTCATATACATAATACATTATTATATTTTCAATAGCTCTTAACCTATATTGCATATAACAAACATTAGCTAAAACGAAATAAGTTGAAACCACTAATCATTATTTTAAATTGTATATCCTTCATAAATGAAATTATTCATAATTTTCCGAGTAATTGAAAAAAATACATATATAATACTATGATATTAATATGACAGTGCCATTTTTTTGCATTATATTATTATAAGAAGTTTGCAATCTGTTACGGATATATTTATATAAAATTTATCTTTATTATTGATGGCGAAATTTATTATTGATGGCGAAATTTATTCAAGTTGTTCTAGTGATCCTAAATGGAAAAGTAATCTGTTAAATCCTTTTTTCATTTATATTTAAATTATATTAGTAACTCCATACACAGAAGCGGATTTCATATAGTCCTAAGCACTAAACAACGGTATCATTTGCTACAATTAAGTTGTAATGCTTAGTTAGTTAGATGTTAGATCCATTATTTATAATTTGGGTACCGAAGATCTAATTGCTGAGCTGGAGTCAATAACATTATCATTATTTTCCCATTTTTTTCATTATTAATTACAAAGAAGTAGAAAGTTGCATCTGCAAAAATGACATATTTGGTATATTAACTGAGCAGATAATTGTATAATTGTCCTATGAATAATTGTATATCCTTATTTTTCCAGAATTAACTTCTTTTGTTTAAATGGAGCACTTTTGGCTAAATTTACTGCAAAACATCTTATTTTCTTATAATAAATGTATCCTATAATCAGTTTATGTCAACAATTATTATAAATCAATATTTACTCTATTATCATTTATTCATTTATATATATTATTATCTAAATCCAAAATCCATGCAAGCAAAGCCATTGGTAAGAGCTATTTTATTAATATTATTAGAATTTTTTTTAAATCAATTTATATGTAGACAATCGTTCCATTCAATAGTTTTATTGTTTATATTTTCAATAAACTTATGATAATTTATATAGTTTTTTACTCAAACTAATAAATCTATGTATATTGATTTATGTTCAACCAAAGAAACACATAAGCCAACAGATTCGGTTCAATAGTTCCTCTTTAAGGACGCATATACAAACAAACATTTGTTATTTAAATATTATAAATTATAAATTATCGAAAATTATTTTTAATTATAATTGTATGATATTGGCTTGAAAATTCAAGATTTTTTAAATGTATTGTTGAAAAAGATACAACCAGAATCTTTTTACTATATATTAATTAAATTATGTATATTATAGTATATTGCATAAGATTATGTATATATTTTTAAAAGAAGACACAAGAGCTTACATAATATTATTTTTTGAAATGAAATGTCCCAACTCCCAACAATAATCCCAACTTGATTATTTTTGACAGTAGGTTTTTTAGGTATACAATGTATTACTCACTCTCCTCAAAAATGTTTATAAAATATTTTATATCTCGTTGTGATTTCATATTTTAGTGAAAAAATTAATCGATTAAATACTAAATTAAAGCTATGACGTTAAACCTATTAATTTCTTGTATTATTTTTCCCATAATAATATATTTTTTGAAATTACTTTTTTATTTTTCTACTATAATTCTATAATACTTTAATTTCATTTATTATATTTTAATTTAATCTAAACTTTATCAATGTTATAAATCAGTTTACTCTTGTATTAAGTATTTAATAATTTTACAATATAATTTTGATTTGAATCTTTGAATATAAATATATATTTTAAAGTTGTTTGGTTATATTTTATTTTACACACGGCTGGTATTTAAAAGCTTCATATTTCTATTTTATGCAATTTATTTATTAGCAAATGTTATTTCGCGTGAAAGTATCCTTTCTATTTCCATTATTCTATATTATCCTTATTAACACTGATCCCTATTTAATATTCAATACACCAAGTAATAATTCCTTCCTTTAGCAATATTAATAGCCCAGTTATACTTAATTAGAAATAAACTTCTTTAAGTAATGATTATACGAACAGCTGGGTGCTTCTTCACAATTCTGCAAAAAGTTTATCTTCATTAGCGTTTATCTTCCTTTCATTTTCTTTAAACTGGTTAAAGTTTCTGTTTAAATTCTGTTCTACAAAATATCATCATTTTCAATATTGTAAGCATTTATACTTGATGCTATTCTATTTAGGAGACCTAAGATATCAGCTAAATTAAGATAAGAACAAAATGTTTTGTTTGAATCAATGAATTACACTGTCTACATATGGCATATTACTGACAACTGCTCATTATCATATGATTTTTCCACAATATTATGTATGTCTTTTAGAATGATATATATTTTGATTGGCGACATGATTTTTTTATGTTATCTACAAGCCTCCTTCATTTTGAAAACAATTTTTAATTACTGATTAAGATTTGGCCTACTTAAAATTGATTAATAACAATTTGGACTTGAAAAGGAAAGGGGAGAAATAATTAACCTAATGATTTAAAATCTTTGAAATTATATTCTCAAAGCGGTTATTCCGTGTGTGTAGACTGTAGAATATAAAATAGAGATTGGTTAGCATAAGGTAATGAAATGATGTAAAAGACTAAGAGATACATTACTATCGTCTAGGAATCAAAATCTATAGTTCGCTTTTGAACTTGTAAGAACATAATGATTGATGATACTTCCCGAAATATGGGAGTTAATCTAGAATTTTATTTAAATATATGACTTGTAAATGTACACTACATAGTAAATTATTGGTTATATAATATTCCCATAAATTTAATACATTGAATTTATGAGCTTCAGTTTTGATGATTCCAAAGACGTGGAATCATTTTATGACAACTTTGTTTTATTTATATCCATGGACGACATGTAGAAAATCAGTATTCTTAATATGTAGAAATGAAATTCGTTTAAAGTAAAAGTAAGTATTCGTTAATTTTTGAATACGATTTTCAAATATAGCGCTTTCTTTATTCTAAATCATGACAGAACTAGTGTTAACACAATGTAATAAGTAATAATAAGTAGTTAAATAAAATCTTTATAATGATGAAATCAATGAATGACACCAAAAATAATGTTTATTTGAATTAAATGATTATATAAATAATTATAGAGTAGTACAACAATCTATAAGTTTTTTAATTAGGAATACACAGCACAAGTTTAAGTATATATTAAATAATTGTATATTTATATGTAAAGATTACATATTATAAAATATGTTTAAATAAAATATAAATTTAACAATAATTTCTTACCTTGTACTATCTTCTCTATATGAAGCTCGTACCGAAGACCCTTTTTTCACTGTTCGATCGCTAATATCACATTGTCTTGGCAAACTTCTCTCAGATATATCATCAAAAGCAGGAGGAGGAGTAGAAGAACATGATGGAGATGTGCCTAGCGATACGTAATATTAGAAAAAATATATAAGATTTTACAGAATAATTAATAAATAAAAACACGAATAATGAATATTTTGAAGGACTGATGAATAAAAAGGAATTTGCAAATAAAAAAGTTTTTACGCCCACCCCCCTATATAAATTGTCAATTTTAGATTATAAATATAAGTATATATATTTTTTAAATATTTTCGTTTTTTATTAAATTCTTTTTTCTTAAAAACTGCTGAAATTTGATGCGCCTTGTAACATTTCATTTTGATTGGAAAATAATAATTTATTATTACATCGTCTGCTAGTTTACGTAGTGGATTTATACATTTGTATTATTACTTTGTTTTTTGTTTTGGATTATTTTCTAATCCACTTTTCATTTCCATTAAGGCACCAAGATAGTTTATAATATTGTCTTGCTCATCTTCCTCAGAAAGGGCCATTTCAACATAATAAAATATATTATCTTTTATTTCTTTTCTTCTCTGTTTGATGGAACACACTGTTTCATTTCCCGATTCTTCCTGAATTTTAGGTGGTAAATTTCTCATAAAAGCGGTGGTTCCTATAGAAGATCTTCTACCTAACGACATTATGCTACACCGTCTTTGCAAATTAGAAGATTGTGGTGCTCGACTAAATTTTTTTGGAAACGGTTCTGAAATATCACCACCACCTACTAAAGACATATCATACATTGGCAATCCATCAAAATCTTTAAAATTTCCTTCATCAACAAAATTGTGTAACTCCAACCAATCATTTACATTTGCTGGTGATCTTTTTTCACCAAAATAAGGAATTTTCATTGGTGTTTTTTCCAAGTAAAAATCTGTTTCATTTTCAACTAAAGTATTTAGTCTACCTGTGGGGGAAATTTGCTTTATAGTTTCTAAATCTTTTGATTTTTGCTGTAATCCTTTAATATATTTTGGTGATCCTCTTGGTGGAACTGGCGGTGGTTTTTTTTGCTTTCTAGGATGTATTTTTTGTGATACTATATGCGAAGTATTATCATTCACGTTCGAACCGATCGACTTTGAATAATTTTGCGAATCAAAATATGGTGCTACAATTTACTTAATCAATTTAGGCAGCATAAAAAAGAAAAAAGTTTGGAAATCAGTTAATAATTTTAATTATATTAATTTAAACAAAAAAAAAGCACTGAAAAATTTATACACAAATTTTATGTATTTTCTTTGGTAATTTTAGTTTAATTTTATGATAAAGAAAATCAATATTTTTATTATTTAAATAGAATCACAATTTGTGTATATTCAAACTTAAGACATAGTAGATATTAATTAAAGTTCTAACTAATTAAAAAATATTGTCAAATTTAAAATTTTATATTTGCTTCGTATTTTTGTTGAAATTTTGGAATATTTCAAAAAATTTATAACTATTTCAAACAAGAGATTTCAAAGAATAGAAAGCAAAAGATTTCAAAGAAATGACAATCATATATTACAAAATTACAATTAATGATTTCTGGTGCTTCCAAATTACTTAATTTCGTACAATAGTGCAATTATTTCTAAAAAATCTTTCTCCCCGTATTTTTTAATAAAAATTAACATAATGACGTGAGCCAATATTAATTTATTAAAAACTTATTTATTTCAAATTTATTATATATTTTATTCACAGATCTGTTGAAAGGCAATATTTATTCAACAAATCTAGAACCTTGTATTAACTTGACTTGTAATTTAACTGTAACAAGTGCAGGAAACATGTGAAATCGAATATATATTTTCGATAGAAAAAGTTGACGTTGATTGGAATACATCATTATTTGTAAACTGGATTAAATATTTTATAATAATTTCATAACACATTTTCAGGTATTGCGCGCAAAAAAAGTACATTTTATAATTTGCATAAAAAATAATTTTAATAAATTTGAATAGTTAAGAAATTAGCCTTAATTTTACACAATTTTAACTATGACAAAGATGTACATTAGAAACATTATGTATAATTTAATAAATAATTAAGAAAAAGTCTTTTATATAATAACTAATTGAACTAATAACTAAATAATTAAAGTCTTCTGTACATATAGTTTTGATTTCTTATAATTGTAGTAGAATTTTCTGAGCAATCAGTACATCTACGATACTCCAGAAAAACGATTTAGATCCTAAAAAAAATGAACCAATCACTTCAATAGGTCAGGTTTTCAGTTTCAACATTTTCTACTAATTGAGCTTGAATTAGTAATCTCGTCTCTATCATTTCAATGCAGAATCTTTTCAGTGAATCTAGTAATTTCCAAAAAAAAAAATAAACAATCTATAGCTAAAATTTGGAACCATATAAGTTCAAAAAAATTGACAGAACATGCTGTTTAGACATTAGATGTTACACTATCAAATGTTATGCAAAATCAAATGTTATGCAAAAAATGTAAGAATCTGTCTCCCAATTTCTTGTACAGTGAAAAATATTTATAACTTTACCCTTAT
Organism: Rhamphomyia laevipes; assembly: GCA_963920725.1. Lineage (NCBI taxonomy): Eukaryota > Metazoa > Arthropoda > Insecta > Diptera > Empididae > Rhamphomyia > Rhamphomyia laevipes. Next base: position 34,440,297 of record OY987259.1, read on the forward strand.
ATTTTGTCACAATATAAAATACAACTTTGTATCTTGAAATAATAATACTGAATTCAGAATGTTACTGCCTCAAAGCAACACGGAATCGTTTTCTATATTTTAATTATTCTGCTATCCTTTGTGTTGTCTGGAAGCAGTTTATTTTGAATACGGCATAAGAGTTTCGCAATTTGATCTACATATTAAATTCTCAATTATAATTTTACCAGTAGTAAAAAAAAACGGGAGACACAATCAAAAAATGATTTTTTAATTCGATCTTTCAAATTTTCAAAAATTCTGGCAACAATATTCGTACTGCTACAGAAAGACATTAAGCACGCAGATATTAAAAGTAATGATTTTTTCTAGAATAATGCATTTTTACTTATAAACTTAAACACGCCAAAAAAAAACAAAACAAAAATATATATTGCAAAAATTTGTGATATGCGATGAGTTGAGCTCACAAAGTATAAAAGCGATTTTTCGAATAATATTTAGTTTTATAGAGGTGAATTATATATCAGTTAAATAGTCAAGGAATCATATACATTTAAACTATTAGCGTCTAATTTCTTTTAAAATATTTTTTATAAAGCAAACATTCTTATTTTTGTTAATAATTGTATATATATTAGATTAGTTGAAAAGAAAATTTATTTTAACAAATACATACAATCTACAAATTAGATCGATCGCACCGTTCCTTACTATTCTAATTCCAGTGCACTAATGTGCTTTTAGTGCAACAGATTATGGTACATCTTTCGGCAAATTTCGAAGTCCTCAAACTTTTAGAATAAAATATAAAAGCTGTATTTGCAATACCAGTGCAAGTAAATTCATTTATTCTAAACTAAGTTTTTTAATTATAATTAATAATTTTTTAATTTAATCTGCAATATTATACAGGCTCAAAGCAAAACAGTGTTTTATGTTTTTCCTCTCCTGAAAATTGTGATTATTTAGAGTTACAATAGAATGTGTACCAGGGTCATACGATTTCACGCAACTCTAGATACGAGTACATACAGGTAAATTATTGAAATAGTTCATGTTTCAATTTGTATCAATTAACACCTAATACTTATAAAAAATATATACAATGTACAAGTAATAATTTATATTTAGATATTTTTTTCTCAATTCTTTGAGCGCTTATATTTTCAATCAGTAGTAAGATAATGAAGATTAAAATTAGTATAAAAGTTCTTTGGTAAATACATTTTTTATGAGGTCAAAATATATTTATACATTTTTTTCCTATTAGCAAGAAAAGTATTTACATACATTAATTTGATTCAAAAAATTAAGAAAAATGTTTAGTGACAACAATAAAGTAGCACATAACTCGTACCCAACTTTTCAAGTTTTACTCAATATGGTTACAAAATGATGATATTTGAATTTCTTCTTCATAAGATCGATTTGTCATAATACCGACATATTATTATAACAATATGTTTGGACTTTGTCTTCATAAGCTTATAATAATCAAAAATACGAAAATAATTCAATTGCTTTTCAGTTCCATCAGTTTTTCTCGTATAAAAACATTTTTATGATAATTTATGTAATCCATACGAGATTTTTCATTCAATAATTAAGGAAAAGTTTATGGTAAAAACTAAGTAATGGCCTAATTGTTGCTGGACAAATAAAGGCCACAGTAATTGTATTTTAAATATTGTGCGTTCATATAATTACTCAGTATTAAAATATTGCGTTTTACTGTATGGAAATTTGCGGTACTGTGACTCTTCTCTTGGAGATTCAGTCCATCTGTATAACAACTGACGATAAATATTGCAGGAATTATGTGGCCTTAATTTTAATATATAAAATAAAATGATGTGTCTTTATAATTTGTACGACGTGCCGCCAACAATCGCTAATAAACTATGAACGTGGTAAAAATACTCCCTACAAATTTTTTGTTACAGGTATCCTGTTCGTAATGTCGCATTTCTTGTGGTTTTTAATATACCTGCAAGAATTAAAACAAAAGAATACACGTAAAATAAAAAAAAATATAAAAATAATAAAAATAAAAAGATATAAAAAAATTTGAAATATCAAATTTTATATTTTTTAAACTAAAAGGTGTAAACAATGACAGATTTTAGCAGTGCTCAATTATATAAATAAAAGATGATGACTTCTAAAGATAAGGATTATGTTTCATTTATATATTTTTTCATTCATCATTTAATTGAAACGTCTTTTTTTTTTTGCCTTTTAGTTTAATTCAAATTTTGTTATAAATTTATTTATTATTTTTATACAATTTGGCAGGCAGCACGTTTAAATATTATATACTCTTTATAGAACCATAACTCCAAGCAACTATTTAAGAAACTGTGTGTTTCGACTAGAGTATATAAATTACAATTTATGTCTGCTGAACATCATAACAACAGCGCCCATAGAATGTACGCTGCTTTATCTGCCAGCGTTAAAGAATATGGTAATAAGTAGCACTAAGTTTCCCCATAGATATATTCATAAATTAAACGGTTGTCAAGACTATCGAATCAAATTAAATAATGTAATTATGGGTGGTACAACGGATAGGAGTATTTGCCTCGACATAATTGATTTTTTTAAAAGAATTAAAAAAGATTTTATGTAATCGTTCAGTATAGCTGCAATTCTTATCACGTATCATCAGTTACTTCACCGTCTCTGCGATTCTATTTCTAAATTAACAAATCATTTTAGCAATACCAAGTTCACCTCTTTACGACAAGTCGATGAAATCTTTTGATTTTCGCAACTAGACCCCTATCGGCTAGGTTAACAAAGCTAAAATTTATATGCTTCCATACTGAACTTAGTCGAGTTGCCGACCAGTGATATGGCGATTCATTTTTAAAATTATTGTTAGCAAAAATCTATTTTGTCTATTTTTATTTATTCGAGTTGACGGTCATAATTAAGCTTATAATTTTTTTTTTAAATATTATTTATATAATTTCACTTTTAAGTTAGAATCAAAGCATAGAATTAATGTATCCTGACAAAATAGCATAATTTTATATAATTTAAATAAAAAACCTTTAATGCACTTATAACCTAAAGTATATATCAAGAAACCAAAAATTAAAACAGAATGTTACATACTAAGATACCAACCAAAATAAGGAATTATAATTCTGGAAAACTTGCAGTGTATTTATTCCTTTAACTTTAAAACCCCATAATTACATAAACACCATGTGACAATAGTTAATATTGATTTTTAATTTATGATTGATTGATATTATAATCAATTTTATTTTAATATAAAAGATTATGAAAAATATTAATAATTGAAATAAAGTATTTGGAATCAAACTTTTTTATTCAAATTGATGCATTTACTACTGTATTGTTCCTCTTTCTAAGTATAACAGTTTTTAGCAGTGTATAGACGTGATTTTTTTTTTATATATTTTGCAAAAATTCCATGTTCAACTTCACCAATTTTTTTTTTTAATTATAAATTGACGTCATTTTTAATATATACAGGAAAATAACAAGATGCTAATATGTTTAATAATGATTCCTTGACGAATTAGTTGCCTTTAACAAAATATAGGTGCACATATTTGAACCTATATTTCTTTTATAAGTACGAAGTCAACACTAGGTATAGTATATCGGTGAAAACTAAGAAACACCAAGAATTATATCAAGAATACTTTAAATGTATTATTAACCAAAAACAAAATTAATTTACTCTAAATAAAATAAAATCTATTTTTCTACAAGTGTACACCCAAAGCAGGAGCTCTTTAATTAAAACAAAAAATTTATTTAATATAATTTATCAGAGAAAATTTTGTTGAAATACAACTTCAAATAATTCTTCTTAAAATATTACTTTTCGAGTACATTTATTTAGCTAAGTAAATAAACATATATTTTGTTCTCTTCAGTGAAATGTAAATTTAAACTTCAGAAAAAAACGTTATAGCAAAGAAATTACTGCTGTATGTACCATTATAAAATTATCACCAAATGCAATAGCATATTTTATATATTTTTTTATAAACAAAAAAATCATAATATAATATATTTGTGAGCATTTCTTGTAAAAATTTAACCCGCGATTAAAAAAATTTCGATTGGAAAAATTTGTCATCGCTGTACTATTTGAAATATGTAATAAATATAAACAAAATATTTTATTATAATCGTAAAATATACGATTCAGAGTAAAATTAATTGAAACGATAGAACATATTTGTTTATATTTTGTTAAAATAAGCGACTGTATAATAAGAAATTATTAATAAATAATAATATTTAAAGAGTTGTTTATTTTAAAATGTTTCCAACTTTCTGAATGTTGTGTTATTTGTTTTCAAATGTTGGTCAACGTTTAATTTTGTTTAACTATCTGAAATTTACTAAATATTAAAGACCAACACGGTATAGTCTGTGGGCCTGTTTACTGTATTTATTTATAAAACTTTTTGGAATGCTGTTTTTGCGTTAATATAATAAGCTTTAATATTTAAAATAAAAAAACTGATAAAAATTATTCTTAACTTACCATGAGTGTCAGCATCAGCTTCTGTTGATTTTTGAATAACTTTGGACAAACTTTTCCGTTTTGACGGCGAATGTTTAAGAGCTAAAACAATAAAAAAAATTAATATAATTTGTACAAAAAACTAGCAAAAAATAATATAAACTTATTATATACATATATTCACCAGGACTTAAATTATTAAGCTACATATATAAAAATTAACTGATTTCAATTTTACCTATGTAACTGGATACCAACGTACGAAACTTTCTATGGTTTCCCTTTATTTCTGGGAGATCCACTTTGCACAATTAAAAATTATATACCAAAATTAACTTTCCAATTTAGTATCTAATTTAGATTATATGATAGTATTATGCAATAAGATTGTTATTTTAAGTGATAATCGATTAATCAATTTAACAAAATAAAATTGTTTTACCGTACAAATATTATTTCCATACTGATATAAAACCTTTATTGTAAAACTACCATATTAGATTTTGTACCTCTATTGAATACTTTAGGTTAAATATTAAATATATATTTCGCATTTATTGTAGTAACGTTGGAAAGCTCAGTTTATGTAATACTTTTAACTTACAACATTAATAATTGTAAAAATATGTGTAAATTTATTAACAATCGCCAGCTCCAGTAGGGTTTACACATTGAATATTGTATTTCGACTGATTTTTTAATTATAACTATAAATTTCTGCATAAGTTTATTACTATAGCAGATTTCTAACAATTTGCGTCAAAACCTATGGAATACTTGGCTATGGCTACGGCTTATACTATTATCTTTTACGTACCAACTTTTCCAAATTTTAAACAAAATTAACTTTTATTCCCTTGTCTTTTAAAAGACAAAGTGCTGTGCCATTAAAATATCAACTTTTCAACATATTATTTGATGTCATTGGAATTTCTTATAAATTAGATTATATATTAAGACTGTTATTCTCAATTTGATAGTTTTATGATAAAGTTTTATTGATAATTTTCAAAAATGCATAATATTTATATAAATCAATTAAAAAATAACATCTTATTGCACATCACCAGATTTTAGATAATTAAATAAATATATATAGTAGACTTACGTGATGGAATTTTTTTAAAAACTGTTTTGGCCATAAAATTTTGAAATCGTTGGGCATAAAATGAAGGTCTACATACAGATACAGTATCCTATAAATTGTTAATATAATTAAAATTATTTTTTTAGTAAAAATAAAAAAATATATATATAACATACACCATCATGTATAATGCTTTTAAATGTGTGTTCCAATTTTTTCTTTAAACGATATGATTGTAAAATATCAATTATGCCTATAAAAAGGAGAAGCCTTTCTCCTTTCTCGCTTCTTGCTGGTATTCCTCCAGATCTTTAATAAAAATAAATAAATAAAAATCATCAAAACTATTTCAATAAACTCACGGAATATCTTCTTCTTCGTCTATTGGTTCACTTTCTGCTTGTATACTTTCCATTGCTGTTGAATGAGCTACTAATCGTTGTCTATTTATTGATCTATAACAAGGACTAAAGACAAAATGAGATTTTTATATATTTAGATAGAATAAAAATATTATATACCTGTTGCGATTCAGTGATGTAGCCCCTGTACGTTCTCGCCACTCTTGGGCAGTATACTGATCGGCCTCTGGTGCATCTTCTAAATCAGAATCATCAACTACTCTCGGACTCCTAGATGCTGCTTCTGATATTTTTTGTTCGTGTTTTTTTTTAAATGCCAAATCTAAATTATGAACTCCAACCAATAATGAATAGTCCATAATTTTAAATGATTCTAGGACTGTACAGTCGCGTTGTATTGTTTTTATTAAAGCATTATATGTATCTGCTTCCAGAAATATTCCATTTGGATGATGCTCCATAAAATCCAAATCTTTATATGTTGGTGAATTTTTACTTCGCTCTCCTTTAGAAGCTTTCCGCTTATATGTTGATCCTTTCAAATCATATTTTAAATGCATTTTAACAAAAGAAGGTAGCAAATTGTTCATAACAATTAAACGAACATTTTTGCTATTGCACTGAAAACAGTATAAACCAAAAAATTTTGGTAAAAGTGTCCGAGGATTTTGATTAAGATTCATGTAGTACCTGTATATAAATATTTTTGTTATTATTAGAAATTAAATTAAATTTTCTTTTAAATATAATAAAAGACCAAAAAAACAAAATATTGTATGTCAAATTAAATAATCTTTATTAGTTTTGGTAGATTTTTTACACCCGATAGTTACAGCTCGTAAATTTTGTTGAGTAACATGAAATTATTATTTTTGTTATATACTCATATTTAAAATTAATACTAACAGATGACATCTAGTTATAAATAAACATTAAATGAATAAATATTTAATTTAAAAGAAATGTAAAGAAATATTTTTTTTTTCAGAATTTTTTGAGAAAACAATAACTTTATTATGTTTTCTAATGAGATGAAAAGCAATTAATCGATTACACAATTAACCGGATTCATAATTAATATAAGTTAAATTGAACGGATTCTCAATCTAAATTATGAACTCCAACCAATAATGAATAAGTTCATAATTTTAAATGATTCTAGAACTATACAGTATTTTACAATAGGAATTTATTTTTCTGGTAATAGTAATTGTATGGAAGTAGAATTTTAGCAGTTTTATTTAAATATTAAGCGATGAAAAATATTTAAATTTTTAATCATAGCTAAAAGGAAAAAGCAGTGGTGATTTGGAGAATTATTTGTGATGATTACTATAACAAAAAACTATATACCAAAATGTTTATAATTATAACGAACTCTATCTATAATAAGAAAAATTATAAGAAAATTTAGTTTAAAAATTACCCTGGCAGAAGTTTTTGAAGGAACTCTCCTTCTTTATGCTGTACAGTTTTTATTATGAATTCATCATCATTTGTTAAATAAAAAATTGAACCAGAAGCTCCTGGATTCGATAATTCTCTAAGTGGTGAAGAACACATGGACATCTAAAAATATTATTATATAAAATATAATTAATTATTTGCATATAATTTCATATTTTTACCATAAAATCATCAGGCTGTATTCCAAAAAGATCACGAAAATACCGGAAGGCAATAGGAGCATAAATTTTGAATCTAAATTCACAATAATGATGAGCTGGCGTCAGACTCGAACCTTCTGGGGGGAATGATATGCTCTCTATTTCCCAAAAATCCATCATTAATAAATCTCTTTTGGGCTTTGAGGCTAAGCTCCCAACCTAAGAAAGTTTTTATTTAATATAGTTAAAGATATTATATACAACAAAAATTAATATACAGTATGCTGAATTCCCAACTGAATAGATCCCATTATTTGAGTAGTTTGAATTTTCTTGTATGTTATTTCACCACCTTCCCCAACTCTTCTGTGACCAATTTTTCTTTCTTTTTCCGTTTTCCCAACACCTCTCGGCTAAATAAATATAATATAAATTAATTATCACTAATATTTAATTTAACAGCTTAAAATTACATATTGATTGGATCTTCCATAACCAGACGTTTCTTCCTTTTCTGCAATAATTAATTTTTATAAACCAAAAATATATCTATTATTTTTAATATGTAATAAATTATATATGTAAATAAATACATATATATATATATAAGTTTTTGTAAAACAAAATTAAAAGATATACCATTTTCGAACACTAATTTTGCTGATTCGTAGACACTTAACATTATTCTTAACATATTTCGATATGTCCTCGTGGAGTTACTTGATGAAAATGCATATTACTTTGCAGAAATTTTAAATAATCTGAATTAATTTCACACGCAATATCTTTATTTAAATTTAATAATTTCTTCGATTCTATATTTATTAAATATTAAGTGATAAAAATCTTATCTGTAATCTTATCTAATTGTTAAAAGTTTAAACAAGAGAATTCCAATTTTAGTATTTTAATCAGTAGCAGGCAAGATTATCGCGCACATTTCATCTTGTAAATTTACTTCTGGTTTGTTATACAGTCAATATAAAATAAAGAGATAATAGAACTAGTGTTCTACTATAACTATATCTTATTAAGTCTGAGCTTAAAATATATTTTATTAATAAGATTAATATAAATTACTTATTAAAATATCATGTTTTTATTTTTTCGAAATTGACGAAGAAATCAGGTCCACCTTTGATATTAATTTAAAAGCTTATTGTCAATTATTTTCATTCTATTGGAACCTCCATAATATATATAAAGATTTTGGAGTACAACTAAATTAATGCAATAAAAATGTAAGATTAGATTTGGGCTCAAGCTTTTTACCATACAATTTTGTAATATAAATACTTGTTTTCTTGAGATGACTTTAACAGAGTTCCTTATACCTATTAACTGAGTTCCTTATACCGAAATAAGGTTTTATCTTCAAATTTAGCCAATCAATCTTACATTTTTTCAAAAACAACTCGGTTAATATTTAACAGTACGGGATCCGGAAAAAAAGAAATAACAGACAAACAGACGGACAAAATAAAACCTAAAGGCATTTTAGACTGTCAGAAAGGCGCATAAAAAAATACTGTGATTGTTCTTTATATAATATGCTCGTAACTTATGTATCTGAACATAAACAAATTTTTGTGTCATTTATCTTGACGCAGTACTTCAGTTTTACATTAATGATATTGTCCTATTGAAATATCTTGTAAAAACCTTTTTGTGTCCGTAGTATATTACCGTATGCATTCCCCTTTGTTGTTGCTAATTAAGTGGAGCATTACTTCAAATAACGAGAATAGGAAGCGTAGTCCTCTTAAGAATACATTTTTTACAATGTTATTTATATGAAGTCCTTCCAGTAATTCTAATGGTAATCTAATACTACAGTACATAATTTATACAAAAAATAAGATTTCTCTTACACGAATTAGGGTAGTTGAGTTTTCAATAAAGTAAAATCTCACTATTTCAGATATTAGATTAATAAGTATATATTACTTTAACAAGTTTATTTAAAGTTCGTGATATTATTATTTAATGCCAATAAGGCCTGCTCTCGTTGGATAGATAATGATTAACGAAACATTATCGAATAGATAAAATATATTATGTATCGACATAATTTTTATAACTATAGTTATCATTCGCATTATATTTAAGGTTATTAAAATAGTGAATTTTTGAATAAGTTCATTGATAGTGCCGCCTGTTAGTATACAGGTGTACAAATATGTTAATACAGTAGTTGCATCATATTGTAAGGATCCAATATTTGCATTTTCAAATGAAAACTAAGTTTTTCCTTAATTATAATTATAATATTTATAGCATTTTTTTTTTTGCATAGTATAAATTTATATTTTTTATTAAAAATATTTTCTGTATTTTTATTTATCACTTTCTGTAGGAAAGAAAATACCATAGAATCTAAAGGAATCCAAACTTTAAAATTAATTTTATTTTTATGTATCACAAGACAGCAAGCCTATAATAAAATGAATTAATTTGTCCTAGGGTTCGATGGAGGGTTGTTTATTTGTAACGAAAATGGTATAATATTTAGCATAATCTGAAAAATGATATGAAGTATAATTTATCAAACTAAAAAAATAAATGAAATAAAAATATATTAAAAAATTAAAAAAAAAACTATAGTAAGAAAAATGATAATGATATTGTTACAACAGTATGTTCAATAAATCTATTTATAAATAATTAGCAAAGAAATTTTTTAAAAATTTGTATACAAAATAAATTAAATATTAATTTTTTATCAATTGAGAATCGTACTGTCAAAAGTTCGAAAAAATAACTCCTCATAAATACATGCGATCTAACCAACTATACGCCCCCTTCTGCGCAAAACTTATTTAATAAACGAATGTTAAATAGCTTAGTTAGTACAATAATTAATAAATGCATAATAAATAATTAAACATATTCAATTTGAATCCCATTCTATTTAGTGTAATTTGTAATTTTTACTTCGCTATAAATTGAACTTTAGTTATTCGTTGCACTCAAAATTTTATGCTGAAATTAAACATTATGATTAGAGTACTTTCTTCATCAATATTCTGTTTAGCAACTGTGACAAGAACAAATTATATTTTTTATTCATTTCATTTATGACCAATACAATATGAATCATGAAAATCAAAGTAGCATAAAAGTTTTTATTTTGAATACATTACTGAACACAAAACAGTTAAATCGACTATTCATAGATTTAATTTAATAAATGATAGTAATTATTATAAGTAATTGTTAAATTTTATTAAAAACGCATCCAAAAACCTTTTTTTAAAAAGATAAACTACTGTTAAAAAGATAAAACCTTCTTTTAAAAATATAAATATCTCTAAATCTGTATAGAGTATAGACCAATTGCATTGTAAAGGGTTTTTAAAGCATTTAACACAAACTATAATTTTACAATACATATATTTCATATTCACTAAGTAGGACAATATAATTTTATTAACATAAACTGTCATTCATTAAATTGATGAGGAAATATATATGTATATACCTATATATATATATATATATAAAAAAATTGATTTATATGTAAAATTCTAAAATCCCATGATTTATTCTAGGAATTTTACTAATTTTCTGTTCTTTTGCAAACTCAAAATAAAACAAAAATAATTACCATTTTCATCCAATTTCAATGAATTATCTTGAATTTTATTTCCATAAGAAGTTGTTTCCAGCTCAATAGTATTAACACCATCCCCGGAAGCCATTTTATATAAATATATCAGCAATTAAATATTAATATTGCTTTTCAAAATAAATATTTTTATTATCACAAAATTTTAAAATAATCGAAATTTTGAAAATGTTTGGAAATTTTTAAAATGCACATTATGCCACATTTTTTATTTTAATTTCTCATTTCGATTAATCACAATTACGAATAGTTAGTTACTTATACATATAATATATAATTTTGTGTTTAACTTTCGTAGGAAATTTACACGTTCAGCACTGGGTAGCACTACAACTAAAAATTGCTGATAATAGTGCTTGTGCTGTAAATAGTTTTACAATTGTCCATTTTTATTTAGGAGACAATTAAGATACAGACATTGTCAAACATTCAGAAATAGTAAGAAATAAGACAAATTTTAAAAAAATACAATTCAAATTAAGTAGTATGGGTACATTATTAATGCTGATCTTTTATTGTTTTTATTAAAGCGCTGAGTAGTTCTTAACAATAACTTTTGAAACTTCCCAAAGTACTGCCAATAAGTGCTGCCAACATTCTTTTTAACAAAATAGATTCAGCTGTTTGGATAGCAGTTGGAATTGCATACCTCCAGAAATTGGCAACAATAATAAATTAAATTTCTAATGGGCAACTTAACTTGCCGCCAACGCTTAGTGAACACTGAGCAGCATTACTATACTATACTGACACGAATGTGAGAGTACCCTTTAATCTTAGAAACGAAGTTCACCTAAAACGATACGTAAATGATTTAAAAAAGATATTTGAAAGTGAAGTTGTACTAACACATATATAAGTATTTGTATATTATAGAGAATTGAAAACTCTTCACTAAAGGTGAATCGAAAACGATATATTTTTGTTTCGTAAAATGTGTATTTAGTAAATTTTAGCAAAACAAAAAATCAGCCATTTTTAATAACAAACAAAAAATGAGCCATTTTTAAAATTTTGTAGTTAACAATCAACACGTACGTGGAAAAAAAAATTAAGTAAGTATAATTTAAATTTCATAACAAATTAAAATAATTAATTATTATTAATATTATAGGAGAAAAAATGAATCGGAGAAAATATTATGGTGTCTAGGAACACTACTGAAGATGATATATTTGGATGCTCCAGTAACAAGAGTTATATCAACAAACATAAGCCTTTATCAAGAAAACAACAATGTGATTTTTATATTAACAATATTATATTATATTTAAAAATTATATCAATAAAATAATATACATATATATATGTATAAATTAAAATAATTAAATTTAAAAATTTATTTTTATTTTTTAATCCATTTTCCAAAATCAATATTTCACTTTTCGCCTAAAAAGATTCTTAATGGATTCGTTAAAAGAGATTCACAAACATTACGCTAAATACGTATCATTAATGATTCACCAAAACGGAATTGAAATGAAGTACCAATACATACACCAAACTTCGTTTTTGATTTCAATTATCATGTGACTGGTGAATCGTTAACGATATAAAAACGATACACCTAAACGATTCGTAAAAGATGTTTTGTATGAGGAAGTTATTTCTTTTACGAATCGTAAACGATACTTCTTGTTTTCAGGGTATATTCTTTCGCATTTATTGTTACAAGAGGAAGAGGCTCTCAATTAGTTGTTTTAAAAATATTTTATATATGACTTTTTTGTAGATATGGGAAGAGGAGAATATTAAAAAGTTATTAAAAAAGCGAGACATAACGTATAGGATTAATCCGAATTTTCATAACCCGAAAATTCCTTTAAAATCCATTATTAATTTTTATATCTATTAAGATTTTTTCGGAATAAAAACACAGCACTATCTATTTACGTCTTTCCTCTCGGAACATGCCACTTTTTCCGGCTGTTAAAAAAAGTTTATAAATTATAAAATTCGTTCTTCCTTCTCCGCATTAAAAAGGATAGCGTTTTTCGTATCTGGAACGATACGAAAAACAATATTGTAATCAACTTTTTAATGTTATATAATTATATTTACTGTACTGATACTAATGCTGAAAAGAGTGAGTTAGTGAGATTTCAATCATTCTTTTAAAAATTGGGAAGAATTCCGAATTCCGACTAGTTTTTCCACTTGCCACCTATTTGTATTTTGTTAAATACTCTATACATACTATATTACAAACATTCAAAATATATGCTTTAATGTTCAATTTACTGGTTTTTTGTTTATAAATAATTTAATAAAACCTAAATAAGTCAAGATACACATATTTTGAAAATGGTGAGTCAACCTAACATATGATTTCAACAAATTCATCTCCAAAAAATAAATACTTCTCTTTCTTTGTCCTGATTTTGTAGAGAAGTGAAAATGCACCGTTTTTAGAGAATTGTTTCTGTATGATTTAGTTTGTTTGATGATAATTTTGATAACATTTGTTTTAAAACAAATTACATAACGTGTAAACATAGAGTGACCAGTAGTCGATATTTTTATAATGTGATAGAATTTAGTTTTTATAATATGACAGTGACATCACTCATCACATATTTCTGGTCACACACCCGCTTCCATATATTTATGTGCTTTAGCTTTAAACAAAAATCAAAGGTGGCAAGCCTACGTCGCTTAATAAATATAAAAAAAATCAGCATATAAAAAACTTTAAAAAACTTGTTACGTTTTTCCAGAAAGGATTCAAAATTCATCCTAACAGAAATAACAAATAACTAATAAATAATCAGTCTCTAGCACTGAAATATGGAAAATAAAAAATATTACTTGAATTTGAATATTCTTCATTTTCCAAAAAGATTTATATATAATTTTCTTAAGGCTCATTTACACTATAAGATCTACATATGCAATTTTGTTGTACAATATTATGTTAAAAATATTGTATGAAATTTATATCATATTTTTTTCTGGCCTAAAAAAAAGCTTTGTGGTTGTAGGCAAGAAAGTGGCTTTAAAGGCGCGATTTTGGGAGGAATTTTTCGTTCAATCTTCAGAACCTTAAATTTAAATTCGTTTATTATTATTATTTTAACTAAATATCAAGATATATTAAGCTCAAAATTCAAATTAAATCGTAATTTAATGAACCCTTCTTGTGTGCCAAGATAATGCAAAGCGAAAGATCTTAACTTTAAATCTGGGTTGCTGTTAGAATACACCAATTAAAAATATAAATAAATATAAGCTATATAAAATTATTAACCGCATTGTCTGGTTAGGCTAATTGGAGGTTCTACTTCAAACTCATCGGTGAAAATCGATCGAAATCCATAACCACTTTCCCATAGTCTAAACATAGCTGAAAGTTATTATAGCAATTACATATATATTATTTACTGTTAAATAATATTTGCTATAGCCAAGAACAATCAGCTAAGTTAAAGGAAAATTAGTAAAAACTAACAACGGATCTTATCCTTTTGAATCATTTATTTTGAATCTTTTTATTTTAAAACAGAAAAAGTATTTATTTGGTGCAAACTGCAAAGAAAGTTTGAAAAAACCGTTACATGAATATTAATATTTTATAATAGTGGGATTTTAATTTTAATTTTTCTAATAATATTTTCAGTCTTAGCCAAGCCTAACGAAATTGATTACTTACATAACTTTTTGAATGCCTTCATAAACGTCCATAGTTTAAAAACCCCCTCTTATTTGTTGCAGAGAGCGCATGTTCAATTTTCTCTATAGAAATTCCTTCACAAAAATTAATGTAAAAAGGCGCGCATGTCTGTTTTACACAAACAAACATTAAATTGCGATACATAAAGAATTTAGATATTACAAAGAAATTGAAAATCTTTCCAGTAACTTATGGTGAATCTTTATTGAGAAAAAAAAATTTGAAATACAAAAATAAAACGTATTTTATATCAAATCATATATGTGGTATTATAAGTCTTCATCTTCTTCAGGCAAAGCTGTTTCTTGGGCTTCTTGAAGATCTTTCTCAATTTGTATTTGCCATGCCTTATCCATTTTAACTTCTGGTGGCAGCAGAGCAGGAGTAGCCACGAATTCTAAATTCGGATCACCTACAAGTTTTCTTGCTAACCACAAGAAAGGTTTCTCGAAATTATAATTGGATTTTGCAGAAATGTCATAATACTATAAAAATTTAAATTTGGTATTATGTATACTTTTATATTTAAAAATAGATTTGTTGTACCTGCAAATTCTTCTTCCTGTGAAAAACTATACTTTTGGCTTTTACTTTTCTGTCTTTGATATCGACTTTATTGCCACACAAGACAATAGGTACGTTTTCACAAACCCGTACTAAATCCCGGTGCCAATTTGGAACATTTTTATAAGTAACCCTAGATGTAACATCAAACATAACTATGGCACACTGTCCTTGAATATAGTATCCATCACGAAGACCACCAAACTTTTCTTGACCTGCAGTGTCCCAAACATTAAATCGAATAGGACCCCTATTAGTATGAAATACAAGAGGATGAACTTCCACACCTAAAGTAGCCACATATTTTTTTTCAAATTCACCAGTCATATGCCGTTTTACAAATGTTGTTTTGCCAGTACCACCATCTCCTACTAAAACGCATTTGAAAGTGGGTATTTTTGCTTCTTGAGCCATTATCTATATTAATATCAAATATTAGTCTTAGTACATACAAAGGTGACTAAATTATTGAAAATTTAAACGAGAATGTGCAACATACGAAACTTAACTAAAGTATACTTACTTTTTAAGCATATACAATATTAATCTATGTGCTACTGATCCAAATTCGAAATAAAACAAACTTATTTTGTAATATACTGTATTAATAATATGGTATTAACAATTAACCAAAAATTATATTATCACGATGTATCAAAACTTTAGATATTTTCACGAAATAAATTTGTATTAACACCGGTCTCAAGTCTGGCCCAAACGTATGGCGTCAGTCAGTACTATTACGTTCAACTGTATGGAAAAATTAAATTACAATGCGTAATTATTTCGACAAGGAACGGTCAGACCTTATTACCCTTTAGAAAAAATTACAATCTCCCTTCAGGCAATTTAGGCCATATATTTGTCAAGTTTTTATAAATAATGAATTTATAGTTTTCATGCTGGATTAAACTCGTGTTGGTGTTCATGTGCTATGTTTCCATTACTGGTTGAACTCGGATTAGCGTGTGTGGAACATACTCTTCGAAAGTATGCTGAGAATAATAAATCCTTCTATCTGAAAGATGACAGATCGAAACATGTTTAATATACTTACAAATAAAGTGACATTTTAACATTTTTGGGGAGTAGCATAAGTAAAATAATTAATTTCCATCAGATAAGATCAGAAGAGGCTCGATTCTCCTAATAAAAAAATACAATACGTTCAAGATCTTAATGTCACCGATACAGGTTACAGGTTACTACATTTACACTAGAAACAAAAACAAATGTATTGTCAACCTAGATTCCGGCAAACTACGGAGGATTATAAAAACTTATTTAAAATAATGGGAAACAACTTTATTATTTGTAGTTATTTCAATGTAAACGCTAAGAATACGTTTTGTGGATCTGGACACATCAGATCATTAATCACATCAGAAATATGAACCGGAAAGTAGCAAAAGGAAAGAATTTATATCAAAAAGGACGATCATATATAATGCAATTTGCTATCACCAGCATATTTCTGATGCGAATAACTACTTTCTAGCAAAAGATATATAATGTATGGTGTTAATGATTTATCAACTCATCTTACACTGCATGTACTTGTATTAAGAGAAGCTCCAATTGAGAAAACTAAGTTACCAAAACTAACAAATAAATATACAAATTGGTGCTTATTTAGAAAATAAATAACTTGAGGAAGTTTTAGATCTGCACAAATTGTCGCAATCTCGCAATCTAAGATCTAAGGGACAATTGACTCGAAAGTTCAACAATTTATGTTTGACATTTAAAAAGCTGCACGAGAAAACGCACCAAAGATAGAAGATAATAAAACACAAAGAAGGATAAGGAGAACTAACTCTAATCAAAACAGCTAAAAGAAAGTGGCAACTTAGGTAAAAAGACAGATTGACTTGTAACAGATTAAAGAATCTGTTAAAAACCATATTAGAGAATTTAATAACAATTGTTTTCATTCATACTTAAGAAACGTAACAGCAGATAATTGTACTTATTAATTATTCGCTGTGGAAAGCAGCTAAAAGAATCCGTTTCAAATACAAAAGCTGGTCCAAGAGTGAAAACCGAAAACTGATGTTTTCATATTTCATTTCGAATACATTTTTAAACATTTTCCAATAACACAGTAAACAGCATGATACCCTTCGCGGAGAAAACAGATGAAACTATTATCGAAAAAGTTAAGGTAAAAGAAGATAAAAATTTGATCAGGCATAAAGTGTACAAGTTATGATCTTATTACTGAGAAAATAGCAAATGAACTTCCAGATATTGCTTTTTTAAATTGAGTTATATACCGAAACTTTGGAAAATTTCAGAAATAGTAGTTATTCCCAAGCCAGGAAACCCAAGCATACAAGTAACATCATATCGATCGATATAATTACTTTCAGTTTTGTCGAAAGCGTTTGAAAGGTTGCTGTTAAAATGGGTAATGCCAATAATTAAACAGAAAAGGCTGATTCCAGATTATCAGTTTGGATTTAGAAGCAAACACTCCACATCAAGCTGGTGCATAGATTAACTAATGAATAATGAAGTAAAAGGAATTATGATCCTCTGTTCCCCATAATGTGGCACAAGCCTTATATAAATTGGTATATTAAGCCTGATATATCTTGTGTGTTCCTTAAAGCGTACTGCCAAATTCCCTTAAGTTTGTTCAAAAATTATATAAGCCGTAACCATAATAGGATTAACGACTTAACCTAGTGTCAAATTAGACTTAAGGAAATGAGCGCTTTCATATAAATTGTATGAAGCAAACCATAATAGAATTAACCAACTTTTCGTTAAGTCATTTTTCGGTTTCGTTGACTTCAGAAACTTAAGAAACGGAGCGATCAACGAGCGCTCTTTCTCCATCTTTCTGAAATTTTGACAAATTTCAAATATTTATTCAAAATTTCAAATATTTATTTTAAAAATTCAAATATTTATTTTTTGTCAAAATTTATAAATTTATATTTGAAATATTTGAAATTTGTCAAATAAAAATATTTATAAATTTTTAAACAATAAATTCTTTTTATTTGAAATACAGTTTTCAATTATAATAGTAAAAAAATTGTGTTCATATTAATAATATGTCAATATGTATTTGACGTTAAAATTGACAAAAGCAAAAGTCTATTATGATTTGCTTACGTTATTCCTTAATTTTTGTAAAATTTTCGTTGACTTAACAATTTTTTTGACACTAGGTTAAGTCGTTAATCCTATTATGGTTACGGCTTAAGGGTTTTAATTTGATACTACAAACGAGACCTTACACCTTACCCTCTTCACCTAAGTAATCCAATACAATTACAGGGTTCTATGTAGTCACATAGAGTGCCGACCTCAACAATCGAAGTCGATTTTTTTTTACTTCAAAGTCCGTCACAAAACACTCTTAATTGATTCCATAAAAACTTAAAATTCTAAAATATGAAAATTAAATTTTTCAAAAATAAATTGAAAAAGTTGGCCTTGAAAATTTCTTGTGAAAAAGAAAACAAAAAATGCAAGAAGAAACAATATAGGTTAAACACGCATATATGGTTCAATATTATTAAATATATTTTATATTTCTTTCCTCTTTCTCAACATGTTTTTTATCCCTTACTATCCTCATTCATTTATTTTCTAATAATATATAACGAAAAAAATTTACCGAAAATAAAAAATATTTTGTGTTAAAAAGCACATCGAATTATCTAATATCAAAACCATATATATAAAAATTATTCTTCTCAAACCATATTTATTACAAAGCTGTTTTTGTGGCTAAAGCCCCTCGCCAGTTTTTAGTGAAAAATAATGTAAAAATATAATACTGTCCATCTTGATATTAGAGCGTCTTTGGTTTGTTCCATATAAACTTTCTTACAAGTGTTGCATTTGTATATCTCCGATTTTTTAAACACTCGTGTATCATCCTTCGTATTGCTAAGTATGTTTTGCAATTGATTTTTTTTTGTGATATTCCATTTACAAATGTAAATGTGTTTTTACTTTGTTCATTATTGTCGGAGCAAACGTAATTTTAGTTCCCTTATTGTTATTACACTTATTTGTTCACAATAACCACCAATTTTTAATAAATTTAAATGTATATTGTTTTAAAATTAAGCTTTATAATTAAGTAAATAATTAAAAATTGCTAAATTCAAATTTTTTCATGGAAGTTTATTTTTTGACAATTCATTTAATAATCTTTTTTGCCGGCAGCACCCAGATAGCGCAACTCATGTAAAATTGGAAAGTCGAAAAAGAGGGAAGAGAACTGTCATAAAGTAATTTTATAAAGGAATCAACGTAGAATACATTACGCAGACTATAAGAATGTCAAAAAAGTTAAAATGTATGAAAATATATGAAACCGATGATAACAAACGCAGCCTACGCAGCCTCGTCGCAGTTAACCAACTTTTAACTTTTTCAGTAACCAACACTGGTAAATGTCACATTAATATTAGGTATAGAAAAATATTATTAGTGTACATATTGATAGATTACAAATTTTCATCGCAGCAAATCTACTTTTGATTGTGTTCAATAAATATTTGTTCTTACATTGGCTGCGTATTCCTTATGTATTCTGTTGTATTCTGCGTTGATTCTGCTCGGACTATAAAGTTTATAATATAAATAATTATTGATGCAATGAAGTATTATATTGGAGAATCATAAGCACAGTATAGTTTCAGTCTTTCAAACCTTTTTTTGGAAAATATTTTATTTAATTTCTATATTAATTATAAAAATAAACAAAACAATAACACTAATAAATAAAATATAATATTATAAATATTAATTCTATTAAAACGTCCACGGTTTCACTTTGCAATACAATTTTAGTATGTTAAAAATAAATTTACAGTACTCGCTCATCCTCCTTCTCAAGCGATCGGGTTTGCTACAACTCGTGAATATAATCAAAAGATTTGCTACTAATTGCATTGCTCGTAGTGCTAAAGACTAGTGAACGGGGCAATTGATATAACGCAGTTTATTCACTCACTTTGTAGTTGTAGTCTAATTGCTACAGTGTAGTGTTGATGACGCGATCAATGATCAATGAATGATCAGTGCAAATCGAATTAGTTAGTTGTCTTTTAGTACGATTTATTTTATATTTTCGATTTGGTTTATTTATTAAACTAAATAAAGTTTTATTATTATTTCAAATAGATTTTTTTGATCAGAAGGTAAATAATCCTAATTCTTATAACAAAAAAGTACACATTAAGTTTATTTATATGGGAAAGAAAATTTTAATTAAATTTGTGATATCATATCTATTTATATAATATTATATGAATATAATAAATAAGTGTAGGTTGTTTCGGGTGGAACATAAATACCTGTCATAAGAAAATTATTCATATAGTATCAGAATTATAATATTTTTATTATTGAATGTAAGGATCTTCGATCCTAGTTATAAATTACACTTTAAATTAAACTAAAATTTCACATATTTATTGTTTGCTATACAGAGTATTATTTAATTCCATTTTTAAAATAAAGTGTCATGTCCGTTTTTGGCACTGAGTAAGGTTAAATTTTAGAAAATATAGTAGGAGAGAGGTACGTAAATTTAGTATAATAAAACGTTAAATCATTAATCGGGGGTAAGAGATTTTCTTATGATAACGAATACAGCATCTATTGCAGCTTTTGGTACCGATATATTTAAAAGCAGTTTGTTAGCAAATTTGGGCGATATTTTAAAATATAATAAGATGAAAATTTTCGAGAAATATTTATATATTTGAATTATGGCCCAATAAAAGAAAATATATAGATTATTATCCCTAATGTTAATAAGACATTATTTTTAAATAGTATTTTTTTTGTAGCCAAAATGTCAGAAATCTCAAACTTAAATTATACCACCAGTACTGGAAGAAACGTACGAACTAATTACATAATGAATACATATCCAGAAGATACAAAATATTATCACAAAGAAAATATTGTTAGCAAAAATCAGGTAAGAAATAGTTATATTTCTCTTCAAGACAATAACAAAATAATGGGTTTTTGCTAAGCTTCCAAAAAGTAACAAGACAGTAACAAATTCATTGGTTTTCTATAACCAGTAACAAAATCATGGGTTTTCTAAAAAAAAATAATCCTTAAATAAAAGGCAATGCTCGATATGACGAGAATAGTGTAAGTTGCATGACTTTAAGCATAAAAATTTAATAATATAAAAAAAATAACCTTACAGATTTTCATGTAAGATAATATTTATCAATTTGCTGAACACTTTATATTCCTAGAATTAAGCACATATTCATAGTATAATTACTAACAGTTACGGCCATTTTTGCTAATAACAATATAACACTATTAAAAAAACCATTTGCTTGCTATAAAATATTATTCCCTACATAGAAATCTTTAGTTCGGACCGTCTTTTATAAGATAAATTATTTGTAAATTGAAATTTCAATAACAAAATGTGTATTGTAACAATACTTAACTGGTTATTTCCATTTTTTTTTTTTCAATGAATTAACTTTTCTAAAAAATATTTATTTAATTTTACTCGGAATTCGTTTAATTTCCAATAGTAAATAGAATATTTGTATATTGATATTGCCATTCGATTCAAGTCTAGCGTAGGTGTTATATAATACATATCAGGTATAACATTTAAAATTACTCATAAAAATTGAAACATTTTTTAATATTTTATTTATTATTAATTTTGTTAATATTAACTTCCCATTTTTGCTAAATCCAAAGCTTGAAACATGCTTAAAAAATAAAAATAAAATCATTAGGTTTATTAATAAAAAAAAAGAAATATCTCCATTATTATTATGTATATTAATTTGGCAATTACAATTAGGATGGCAAACAAGTTTATCACACTGCTGAGCAGGAGTATTCAATTTCGTATGATGATGGAGGAAGCGTTATAAAATTAGACAATCTTTTAGATGATTTAAAAAATGAACGAAATCATCCAACGGCTAATTCAATTAATAGTATATATAAACATTTTTTTTTATATTTATATTTATGAAACAAATTTCAATACAAAAAAAAAATTTATTCAGTTACAGAAACTAGACCAGGACATACGCATACAACTTTATTGTAAATTTTATTTTTAATATATATATAATAAAATTAATTAATAATACATATGTTTATAGACAAAACGGTGGTAATGCTAATTACAAAACTAAAAGTTTCCAAGAAAAAAACATTTCTTCAAGCTATAATGTCAATACACTCCCGGAAAGAAATCCTTGTATTGATTGCAGTGACACAACTAAATATCATGATGATATGGTATTACAAGATCAATTTTTTTCTGGTAAAAAAATAAATAAAGTAAACATGTATAAAAAAAATTAAATCTTACATGAATTTTATTGCAGCTAAAAACTTGGAAAATCATTCTAGTAGCACGAAAAAAATAGTTTCTACTGGTTCTGGTAGTCTATCACAAGATATTAAGGAAATAGCCTTAGTTGATGATATATTGCCAGGTCCAGGTACGAAAGTAACAACAACTGTCCGAACATATACATACGAGATACCTAATAATGTAATGATAAAATCTTTACCTGTGGACCAAAATGATAACCAAATTTATGGTGATAGACGACATAATTTAATTGGTACTAATAATAAATTAATTACAAATAATAAATAAATCATATTTATTTATATTGCAGAAACTACCAATGTGCAGAGCAAACTTTATTCTCAAAATACAATTCCACCAAATAACGCTAATCCAGTGAATATGCCCAACGATATGGAAACTGATAGAACATTTTACTACAAAAATATATCCACCAATTCAAGAAATGTGGTATCTGACCAGCATCCAACAGACGTAACTGTTTCAAGAAATGTGGTATGCAACCACCATCCAACTGATGTAAATGTTACAAGATGTGTAGTATGCGATCGCCATACAACAGACGCAACTCTTTCAAGAAATGTGGTATGCGATCACCACCCAACAGGTGTAAATGTTACAAGATGTGTAATCTGTGACCGCCATACAACAGACGCACCTCTATCAAGAAATGTGGTATGCGACCATCATCCAACAGATGTAAATGTTCCAAGATGTGTGGTATGCGACCACCATCCAACAGACATACATGTTTCAAGAAATGTATGCGATCACCATTCAAGAGACGTAAATATTTCGAAAACTACATATGAGCTGAATAAGAATACGAAACAAATTGATAATCGATTTCCTACAAACGCTCCCATATTACATCCGTCTCCATTTCCTACTGACGAAGTTGACAGATTAAATAAAAACAATATTCCCCCAAAAAGGCTTGATGATCTTATGGCTACGTTTGAAAATGTAAGTATAAATTATAAGCTATGTCCGACATATAAACATTAGACAGTAATTAAAAAATAAATTTGGATGAATATTGTATCATATTTTTTGACCCCGAAAGGGTGACAACATAAAAAAACTACATTTTCCAAACAATTAAGAAAATTTACACCCAAATAAAGAAAAAATGTAGAATATTTATCTGTTTCAGTTCAGAATTGTGAGAATATTAATTTTTCTAATACAGAATTTTTAATTGAGAATATAAAAGGATTGTTTGCTGATTATTTTGTATAATTTTTCAGGGTAAACCTGACCGTAATTATCATGAATCGTGGCAAGATGGATCTAAAATTGAGCAAGATACTTCAATAGCTAGCCCAGGACAACCGCCAATAGAGGCAAGAACATTATCGAAAAATACTCAAGGACCACCCGTATTCTATCCACCCGGCCAAGAAATGTTTGCTAGAAAAGAGGAAATGAGTGCTGGTTACAGAGCTCAGGTAAATATAAACAACAATTTCCGGTATAATATGAAATAATATAATAGAACACTTTAAAAAGAATCTATTCATTTAGCTAAAGTTTTACGATATAAATAGTTTTTTTATTGTCAGGTTTTTTCTTCCAAATTTAAATTTATGAAACATATTTTTTCTGAATTGTATACATTCAGTATACATCTAAATCTTCCCTATTACAAATTTCACGTTGCCTAACAACCAGCATTGACTACCTAAACTTGCGCAGTTCGTTTATGAAGTAAAAACCAAAACATTTATACGGAGTTATATATGATACAGAGACAGCAGGACATTTTAAAAGCGTGGCCAAGTATCCGCGGTTTGCGGCTTTTACAAAGCCGCAGATAGTTTTTTGAAATCTTGAGCTCGGGACGCCCCACGACTAATTTGTAGATTTGAAGCTGGCTGGAGATTATATCCATCGATATATTTTTTCAGGTTAACTTTTAGGTGTTTTAGTACACCTAAGTCCTTCCCGTAGCACCCCACTACTTGCAAGAAAAGCTGATAGACTTTTATTGTATATTCTTCTAGATTAAATTTCAAATTTAATTTACATGCAAGATGATATGCAGGTACTTCCTACTATGGTGTGAGCTGGGTTTTACTGATTAAGGAAAGGTGCGGTAGTTGTCCAACATTTAGGCCTATATGCTTCCTCAACGTCTATAAAAGTTTTAATCACATTCCACAGTGTAGAACAGTATAGACATGTAGAACATTTTTCATTAATTTAATTGGATAAAACTGCAGAGTAATTCTTCTTACTCTCCTGGAGATTTGAATGGCTTGAATGAAACAATCCAGCTATGTATTATTGAAGATTTAGCACTTGTTAAGATTATATCGCATTATGAACGTTGACTCAATCACTCGGTTTAGTAGTAAGAGGTTAAGGTCAAGCTCCATTAGTCTTTTAAAAGTCGTGATGACTTTTTTTCTAGCAAAAATGAAAAGAGATAGCATGTAAAATTATACAGTACAGACAGAGATGAAATTTTCCACTACTGTAAGAAATTTCGGAAACATTTTGACATTTTAATTTATTTTTAATTTAATTTTATGTTAAATTTCTTTGACTAGATCAAAAAATTTGAGATTTTATGTGTTCAAAGAAATTTGCGACGAGATCGGTTTTTTTTTGTGTTGTGTTTACATTTGTGTGGTTTTACAGTTGAATTTAAGTTAAAGCAAAGTAAATATTTCAACTAAAGGCACATTCCATAGCTTTAATCAGTTAATTTATAATTTAATATTCAATACTTTTCTGGACAAACACTAAGTATATTGGTATTGATAAGTGGAGGGGTAAATCTTGCTAAAAATCGAGATTTTTGAAAAAAAAATTGATTTTTTTGGTCAACAAAATTCAACATTAATTTATTTTCTCAGCATTCAAAAAAATAAAATTTCAAAAAAACATCGTCAACTATGATTTCAGAAAATTTTAATAAAAAATTTCAAGTTTTAATAAAAAAAAGTTGTTCACAATCAACTTTTTTTCGGATACAACATCTTTTTTGTTGGATTCAACGACTTTTTTTCGGAGACAGTACATTTATGTTGGATTCAACGACTTTTTTGTTGGATTCATCGACTTTTTTTCGGAGACAACCATCTTTTTTGTTGGATTTGATGACGTTTTTTCGGAAAAAAGTCGATGTTCCGTCTCTACCGCACTCATGATTTTTTGTATCTTGCATAACTTCTTCTTGAAAAAAGTGGTGACGACTTTTAAAAAAGACTAATGGAGCTTGACCTTAAGTTGTATAAATATAATCAAGAAAATACTGAGGTTAGTTTTATAAATATAATCAGGAAATAATGAGAGTTTAGACTTTAGAGCCACTGTTGAGCTACACAGGCTTTGCAACGGTATAAAGTCTGCGGATGGAGGGGACATGGGTGAGTTATATTACAGCTAATAGACTGAAACAGTATTACTTGCTTGAAGCAATTACCCAACAGTGTCGTTTTAACTTTTGTTGAGGTTTGTTAAAAAGAAAAGAGTTTAATATTTTTCTTGGATATTGTGAAAGTCTTCAGTCTACCTTAGCGACTGGTATTTGAAGAGTTGTGTAATAGTTGTTAATACTATATAATATTTACTTTGTTAATTTAATAGCATTTAATTTTAAGCTAATAATATTCTAATTTCAAATTAATAATTTTTATAGGGAAGTGCAGCTCATGCATCTGGAAGATACGAGTATGGAGCAGAATCAAGCTCAAAAACTAAAAAGAGTTCCGGTGCAGCAGTTGTTCCAGTATGTTTGCCATTGTGCTGTGCAATGCCATGCACTATTATGTAAAATTATAAAGCTGTTGGATTTTATTTTTATATAATATTATGCTTAATAATTAAATTTGTGTAAATTTTTAACTTTGGAGATTACAATTCTAATTTAGTTATAACTAATATACTAATGTATTAACACATTATCTAATAAATACTAAACCGGTGCGTAATTTCATTGAAAATTACTTATAATTTTTATAAATATGTGTATTAAAAACAAGGTTCACAATTCAAATCAATAAAGCATTTTTATTTTTATTTGTTTATTAATTAATTAATTAACTGTTATTTAAAAACTCATTCTTCTATATGTATTTGCAAAGTGCCTCTATTTTATTTTTAACAAATTTTAAAATTTATGAAATATTTTAAAATTTCGTTTTCAAATTCAGATTTATTACAAAAATTTATTTATATATATATTTATATCGATTTGTAATATAAATAAAAAAAATAATACAATTTTTCTTGGGACATATATTATATTTATATAATATATATACACAGTAAACATGCATTTGTGAAGACTTTGACTATTGCGACGAAAAAGATAAACTTCGTTCAGCTCTGTGATTGTGACGAAAAATTTCCGAAACAATTGTTTCTGATTAGTTGAATCGAAAAATTCTAACGCAACGAGAAGAAAAAGTCGAATAAGTACCACCAACTATCAAGCAACGTGCATCGATCAACTTAGTTTATATTCTCCTGTAATAGAGAAGTACGAGGAATAAAATTAAAATGGTTATAAATTATCTTAGATATAGACAGTAGGGATTAGGAATTAGGATAGGAGTAATAAATGAATATTCATATATCAGATCAATTAGTGTTGTCTAATTTCCTCAATTTGTGTTGAAATGAAATCATATCTCAATCTCATTGGTAAAATTAAGTTCGAATATGTCATAACATAATTCTCAAAAAAATGTTTCCGCTGTCGTATATGAGACATTATTGCAGCATCGATAGTTCGTCAAAGTTAGTTACTTTTCTGTCATAATCAAGACGATTTTCTGGCATTACGACATAGCCATAGCTATAACAGATAGCTTAAAAATATATGTTTTTATATAACAACCATATATGATATAAGGTATGCAAAATGCAATAAATCAAGGCTTTGCCAATAATTATTACATGCTCATGATATGGGTTTCAAACTCACATCTTTGATATCCATGTTAGTTTGATATTACACGATCTTCTGTATAACCTTCTTGCAGCAGCTTTATGGTATTGCTTTAATCTAAGGATACTTACTTTTCCGTTTGATTTAAATGTACGAACTGCATGAATGTATATTATTATTGACTGCTCTTTTATGTAAATAAATATTCAGAGACTCTTATAAGTCCATTTGCGTACCCATTTAACAAACGATTTTTTGTTGCTATAAGTAAGTATATACATTGCATCAAAATTTATTTATAAAAGGTATCAAATGGTAAAGCTTTAATTAAATTTAAACAGTATAAAAATTTCGTGAAAAAATGAGTAAAAAAAAAATAAACAGAAAAATTAAGAGAAAATATAAAGCCAATACATAAAGTGTATCTTGTTTTTATAGATCACCTCCACTATGGTGGTTGGACAGCAAAATTTTGCTGCCCTTGATCTAGCTTTAGACATTATTATGTGGGCTGGTAAGTTAAACCATTCTTCCAGATTTATCATCCACGACTTTGGTATTCTCCCTCTTGTGCTAGTTTTCAGTATTTATCCTGAAGTGCTAGGTAGTTGTAGAATTCGGTATGGGCCAATCATTTCATTTTTATACAGCGTCCAAACTTCGGATCCGTACCAGAAGTGTAGAGTAGACATTTAAGATGCTATATAAATATGGTCTACAGTAGACCATATATATATATATATATATATATATATAACATCTTAAATAACTCAACTAAACATGATGATGTTAGTTTCACTTATATATTATAGCAAATATTCCAGATTTTCTAAATTCTCATCTATTTCGCTTTGTTATCATCGAATAATTCTGTTATATATTATGACATTTTAACCTATCTTTTGGAATATATATACAAGAACTTTTTCTTCACAATTTTTAATGTACTAAACTGTTTCATTCTGTTATTATTTTGATTTTTGATAATAAGAATTTTATTACAAGGTAAGGTAATTCTTTACTATCTCCGAAATTATCTATAATATAAAATATTAAATGTCACGGTTTTGTCAATCACTTAGAAGTGATTAAAGTTATCAATCGCTTATTGTACGCTAGTTATCATGCTTATGCTGTAGGGTTGTGCGACTTGGTGTAAACTTTTCTTTGAGATTGGAAAACATAAAAAAAAATTGATATTTTCATTTTCATTTGATTTCGTAAATTAAAGCATGTAAATTTTATTAGTGTAAAAAGTTTAATTCTTACATTTAATTCTTGGACATAAAATGACACCTGATCCAAATGAGTTACTATATGTGAAGGTAAATTAATGGTGCGACGTGCGAGTGAAATTACGTCCATGACAATAAATTCCTTAGACCTAATTTTTCGTAAAATAGAAATAGTCCATGTCCTTTCGTTCATGTACATGGAATAACAGTATTTTCTTTTATTGATCTTAAACAATCGTAGATAAGGAATAATTCAATAAGTTGTTATTTTTCTATTTTGGGTTAACTTTATTTCCTATTCATAAATACAAATACAACAAATTACAATGTAATACTTTACGTCGATGAACTTTATTACCAGTTTGAAAACGTAGTCTGTCTATATAGACAAGCTTTTTTCGGGAAATCAGGTCTATGAATTATTGCTTCATACGTAACTTTATTCCCTAAATAAATTGACATTCATTGTAAGGGAACGTAATATTTATGAATGTCATTAAAAAAATTTATAATATAGGGTTCTCGAATATGGATACCTAATGCCAATACCGTTTGGGAAGGTGCCAGTTTGCAGAAAGATTATAAAACTGGTGAGCAGGAACTTCATATTAAGAAAGATTCAGGAGAACAACATGTTATAAAAATTAACGTAGAACTACCACCACTACGTAATCCTTCTATATTAATTGGACAAAATGATTTAGTGTCACTTTCATACTTGCACGAACCGGCTGTTCTGTACAACCTAGATATTAGATTTCGAGAACGCCAATGCATTTACACTTACTGTGGTATTATTTTAGTCGCCATAAATCCTTTCTCTGAATTACCATTGTACGGGCCAGATATTATAAGAGCGTACAGAGGCCATTCTATTGGTGAACTGGAGCCTCATGTTTTTGCTGTTGCTGAAGAAGCTTATGCTAAATTGGAACGTGTGAAATGTGATATAAGTATTATTGTTAGTGGAGAATCAGGAGCTGGAAAAACAGTATCAGCTAAATATGTTATGCGGTACTTTGCAGCTGTAGGTGGAAGTGAATCGGAAACCTGTATTGAGCAAAAAGTATTATCTTCTAGTCCGATTATGGAAGCATTTGGTAATGCAAAATCAATTAGAAATGATAATAGTTCTCGATTTGGCAAATTTATAAAACTTTTGTTTAAAAGCGAAATTGATACCACAATCCTAACAGGAGCAGCTATGCAAACATACCTTTTAGAAAAATCAAGAGTAGTTTTCCAAGCTACTGGTGAACGAAATTATCATATTTTCTATCAATTATGTTCAGCACGTGAACAATGGCCCGGCCTGTTTCTAGGTAATTATTAAATATTTTATTGCATGAAAATATAAATTTCGTAAATATTTAATTTAATTTCTGCACAGCAGATATACATACTATCATTGTAGTATAAGTGCTGGACATTTATATTCTATGAATTGTTCATTGGGATAAAAATATACTTTTTAAATATTTTTAATATTTTTAAATATTATAGATCACCAAGACAAGTTCAAATATCTTAAAATGGGTAAGAGTCCTGAAATCGTCAACGTTTCAGATAGCAAACAATTTAATGAAACAGTTGAAGCTCTTAAAATATTGGGCTTCGAAGTGAAAGATGTAATTTAAAAATATTTATAAAGAACTTAATTAATTAGTTGTAAACTTATATAAATTTTAGATTGCTGATCTAATGAATGTATTAGCTGGTATATTACATTTAGGAAACATTAAATTTGTATCAAAATCCACTAAATATTCCGAAGTTGATCAAGGAGAATGTGATATATTGGTATGTGTAAAATCAAAAGCAAATTTCTTATTGAATTATTTATAAACTATGAAATTATATTACTACTTAGTTGGACGACGAAAATTTAAGTATCGTAGGACAAGTTTTAAAAATCAAATCTGTTGACCTCCGCAAATGGTTGGTAACGAGACAAATTGAATCGGTGAATGAATCTGTTCTAATACCTAACAATATATCGACAGCAGAAGCTATACGAGATGCTCTTGCCAAACATATATATGCTAAACTATTTCAGTATATTGTTAATATTATCAACAAAAGTTTAAATAGTGGAGAAATTCCAAGTTGTTTCATTGGTGTTTTAGATATATATGGATTTGAAACATTTGAAACTAATTCTTTTGAACAGTTTTGCATTAATTATGCAAATGAAAAATTGCAGCAACAATTTAATCAGCATGTTTTTAAATTAGAACAACAAGAATATTTGAAGGAAGGCATCAATTGGAATATGATTGATTTTTATGATAATCAGCCCTGTATTGATTTAATAGAATCAAAATTAGGTATATTAGATCTTCTTGATGAGGAATGTAAGGTAATAATAATATGAAATTTTAGCAACTTTATTTTTTCCAATAAATATTGTATTATGATTTCAGATGCCACGGGGATCTGATGGTTCGTGGACCGAGAAATTAATTGCGAAATGTATAAAATATAAACATTTTGAAAAGCCACGCTTTGGAAAATCAAGTAAGTTGAAAGTTTTATTTCCCCCGATATGTGGCAAATGTTATACCAAGTTTATCGTTCTTATATTTAAGAAATTTAGGATATTATTGTCTATTAAAACAACTGGTATATTATCGTTAAAGTTCGTCCATAACCGCTTTGGTTGTAGAGATATTTTCAATTAAAATGGATATGTAAGAATTTTCTTCAAATTTTAAATCGATTATTCGTAATTTATTATTTAAATCATAATGAAGGATTTGAATTTGACTAAATTCCTTCATTAGGAAATTGAATTATATATCAATATTATAATATAGTTTATTGTGGTGATGATATACTAAAGCTTTCATTTTAAACTTTTCAAGGTTTCGTTGTCAAACATTTCTCAGATAATGTACAATATGACGTCAATGGATTCTTGGAGAAAAACAGAGATGCAGTATCTAAAGAATTGGTTAATGTTATATGTAAATCTGATATGGAATTATGTAAAAAATTAATGGATTTGGGTGATATAGATCTTCTTGGCGATAAAAAAATAACTACAGTTGGAATGACTCTTTCCAGACATCATGTTAATTTATTTTCATATATATTATAAATATTTTCACTAATTTTTTTATTTTTATTTAGATGGGAGAACGGGAACATAAACAATCCGTCGGTTCCCAATTTCGCGAGAGCTTAAAATCTCTGATTTCAACATTACACTTAACAACACCTCATTATATTCGATGTATTAAGGTTTATATATTTTCTTATAAGTAATTACTTAAAGTATAATAATAACTTTTTAGCCCAATGAACATAAAACTCCATTTGGTTGGGATGCTCCGAAAATTGTTCAACAATTAAGAGCGTGCGGAGTATTAGAAACTGTAAGAATTTCGGCTACAGGATTTCCTTCAAGATGGTCATATCATGATTTCTACAATCGATATCAGATTTTGTGCAAAATATCTGAACTTGTTAAGAACGATATAAAGGAATCATCCAAAAATATTATAATAAAATGTATTATTGACAATGATAAATATCGTTTTGGAAAAACTCAGATATTTTTTAGAGCAGGCCAAGTAGCATATCTTGAAAGAACACGTTTTAACACTCGCAAAAAATTTATAATTAAAGTTCAGTCTAATGTTAGAAAATTTATTCATAGAAATCGTTTTAGACTACTGCAAAAAACTGCTTTAGGTATTCAAAAGTATAGTCGGGGATTAATTGCTAGAAGGTAAATCATATATTATAATGTAAAATTAAGTCGTTCTTATATAATAATTTTATAATCCGTCCTTGTTTATTAGAAAAGCGCAGTTCTTACGTGAAACACGTGCCGCAATCATAATACAAAAGAATATACGGGCTTTCCTGTGCCGTAGACAATTTATGAAATTACAATATTTCATTTCTGAAGTGCAACGTTATGGTAGAGGTTTGTTGACAAGACAAAGATATCGATTAATGTTGGACAATTATAAAGCAACTAAAATTCAAAGATTTTGTCGTGGTTATTTGGCACGAATCGCATACAGAACTAAAAGGCAACATATTACTAAGTGTCAATCAGTAATTCGAGCATTTTTAGCACGTCGTGTATATAGAAAATTAAGGGCTGAAGCTCGAACTATTTTACATATACAAAAATTAAATAAAGGTTACGAGAATAAAATTATTTCTCTTCAGCAAAAAATTGATGATCTTAATAAATGTAATAAACTGTTAACAACAAAGACTCTTGAAATACCAGATTTAAAGTATATTAATTTTAATTAAAAATTTATTTACTTAGAACTTAAAAAAATATTTATTTAGAATTCAGTTGGAAACGAAAAAAACATTGGAAACTGAAGTTAAACATTTAAAAACTCTAATAAATGAAAAAGAAGAAAACGTTTTATCTATGGCCAAACAATTGGAATTGGAACGAGATGAAAAATTTATATTGTTAACAGAAAAAGAGCAAGATTCATCGCAACAATATGAGCTGAAACGAATATGGAAAATTGAAAATGAAGAACTGAAAAGACAACGTGACGAAATGATTGAACTGGCTAAAGCTGAAGAGACTATTTCTCTACATCAGTCAGATATTCTTTCTGTATTTGATGGTAATCAAGTACATGATTATCAGAAAGCAATTACTGTTGGTGAAGAAAAAGAAAATTATCTCTTCATTGAAGAAATAAAACGTTTGCAACCAGGAAAACAAAAATTAAAAGAAGACATTTCAAATGATTCAGCTAAAAAAGACAATTTATTTATTTCAGATGGTAAGTTTTTAAAACATCGTCTTTTTGCAAACAATTTTTAGATTTAATTTAATTAGATTATAGATTGCGGCCACAGTATGGTAACATAGAATTAATTTACATTTGCTTTTAAAAATCTTTGTGTAACAGTCCGTTTAATTAATCCTTTATTGTCCTTTACTAAACTAAGCTAAAAAATAAAAAAGTTATAAATAAGGTTAAGGTAATTCGAAAAAATCCCTAGTATATGCTAGCTTAAAAGATTACTTTTGTGGAATATGTTGATTTGTTATAATCTTTATTTCAAATAAAAGTGTGTAATTACATGAAATATTAAAATTATGAAACTAAAATATATAAATATATTTTTCAGTTTCCCAGCTACCGCCTAGAATTGATCAAACAGCACTTATTTTGAGATTACGAAATATTCTACATGAAGAGAAAACTAAGGCCGACTTTTTACAAAAGAAGGTTGAAAGAATTTCGAATAGAAATGAATCAACATTGGCAACTGAGGATTCATTGAGGTTTGAATTATGTGTTAATATCTTTGAATTATGTGTTAATCACTTGAGAGTCCAAATTATACTATGGAACAACCAATAATTATTGAGAAACAATAGCTTAATATACATTGTTATCACTCTTACACAGTGAATGTAATATTATGAACGGCAATATATATAAATAGTTTGCAATACAGATTAATGAAAACGTTTGTAGTATCTTAAGTGTTTTATTAGTGATTCGGAGTTCTTATGATAACATGATCAAATTGTCATAATGAATTAATTCCACGTTCGCTTATCGTATACATAGAATTGTATCGTGTACATTTTAGCAATTACTTTGTAATCTAATCGCTGATATTTAAAGTGCTATTTGGGTCTAATCCAGCTTTTTTTTTTAGGCAAATTATGCAAATTCCTTGTACTGTTCCCAGAATTAACTCCCATTTTTCTTAGATCCCTTTTTTTAACGTTTTGTAAGTTAACGAAATGGGAATCGGTCCCTTTGAAACATTTAATAAGTAAAATTTTGTCGAATGCGTCATAAATTTTTTCTATTAAATATTTAAAATTGTCGAAATTACGATATATATATATCACTATAGACCCGGGGTGGTCTCTGCACTATGTTAATGTTGTTTTCCATAATTTATTAACTTCGGATTTTATGAACTACATTTTTTTCAAATAATATTATTTTATAAATTTTAGAGTTTCCGATCTTGAAGTGGAAAATGAAAAATTACGTAATGATTACGATGTTTTGCGCAATAGTATTCATCAGGGTGTTCAATTCCAAGAACTTGAAGGTGAGTTTTACTTAAGAAAATCAGAACGATATAAAAATGTCTCAAGAATATAAAATGTAAATAAAAGACAAAACTTTGGGTAACCTAGAATCTAATATGAATCTATTTATTTATTTATCATTATATATAAAATATTTTTAGCACAATATATGGCTTCGCAAGAAGAATTAATTAGAAGACGGGATGAATGTGTACAATTAAAAGCTGTCCTAGCTGAACAAAGGCAATCTTCAAAATTACCTGTAAGTACAAAATATGGAGATAATAATGAAGAACTGCTAAATGCATTACAAGGCCAAAAACAAATTACTAGGTTAGTTTGAGAATTCAATAAATTTTTATTGCTTATCTATCCAAAAGCAGTTAGTTAATAATTTTAATTTATTTTTGTTTTGTTTAATAGACAGCTAGAATCTGAGCTGAAATCTACAAATGGAGAATATAATTCTGTGTTAGCCATACAAACTAAACAAATTGAAGATTTGAAAAATGATAGAAATCGTATGCAAGAAATATTAAATAGTCAAATAGAAAATTCGAATGAAGAAAGTTTTGACATGTTGAAACAAAATGAATGTTATCTAAAATATGAATTAGAGAAATTAACTGCCGATAATATAATACTTCAAGTAATACATAATTTGTTTTTAATATAAATTTATATAAAATATCTTTACTTAATTTAATCTTAGGAGCAACTTCACGAATACGTTAAAAAAATATCTATATTGGTAAAAAACAACAATTTGTTTAAATCTAAACATCGTCATCATGGAATAATTGACATTAAAAAAAATGTAGACGGTAAAAAACATAACGTAGTTGCCAAAAATAAAAGCGGAACTTTCCAGGGTAAGAAAATATTCTGAAAGTATAGTTTTATAATAATGTTTATACATTATTTCCCCAGGTATTTTTAAACATGACTATGATAATTTAGATTCAATATTTGAACAACTGATAACAAATTTCACTCCAAGAATAGGAATTAATTTGCTTCCAGGTCTACCAGCCTATATTTTATTTATGTGCATACGGTAATTATATCTGTAACTAGAACATAATATTTTAAAGTAATCTAAAAAATTATATCCATTTCAAATTAATGAGACACAGTTTAAAGATTTGTTATAATATTTGAATCAATTAAACATACAATAATAATGTACATTTATATATTTAAAGTTATACAGATTTATTAAATGCTGATGAACACGTAAGAAGTTTATTAACGGAATTCGTGAAATTGATGAGAAAATCCTACAAACTACCAAATACCTCGGAATTTAGAGTACTTTGGCTAGTAAATGTATTAACGTAAAAACGAAAAATAATTATTTAATTTATTGTAAAATATATTAATTTTGGTATATTTAATTAGATTGCATAATTTATTAAAACAATATGGCGGCATTGATGAATATATTAAATTGAACACAGATACACAAAATCAACATCAATTAAAAAATTTTGATTTATCTGAATATAGGTATAAAAAAAATAGCACTTCCTGTCCTGGTTAATTTGTATAAAAATTTTGTTTCCCATATATTTTTAGACAAGTGATTTTTGATTTAATTACAAATATATATTCAAAACTTGTAAAACAAATACAAGAAATATTAAAGCCATTTATTGTCCCGGCAATTCTTGATCATGACGAAATATCAAGTGTACGAAAAGTAGGTAACCGAAGTTTATCGTTGAATACATCACCAGAACATAATGTATCAGTACCAGAACCAAAATCATTGGTTAGCCAACTAGATTTCTTTTATAAACAATTTAAATATTTTGGTCTAGATATTTGTTATATTGAACAAATGTTCAAGCAATTTTTTAATTATATTTGTGCAATATCTATGAACAGCTTAATGCTAAGAACTGAATTATGTATGTGGAAAACTGGTATGCAAATACGTTACAATATAAGTTGCTTAGAAAATTGGGCAAGAAAAAAAAGAATGGTATATTATTAAATTATAAAATATATAAAACTAATATTTATTTAAACAAAAAACAAAAATTTCAGTCTAATGAAGTATTATCTCCAATGGTTCCATTAATTCAAGTGTCATCACTTTTACAATCAAGAAAAAACGAAGAAGATGTTCAAAGTATTTATGAATTGTGTTCATCACTTTCTGCGGCTCAGGTTCTTAAGGTAATTAATAAAAATACTATATAATATATAGTATATACTATATATATAATATATATATAATTTAATATGATTTTAAATTAATAATTCCAGATTATAAAATCGTATAACCATGACGATTATGAAGAAAATCGAATTTCTAATACATTTATTGAAAAACTAGCTCAAAAATTATTAACACGAGGGGGAGTAAGTTTAAATGAAAAATATAAATTAAAAAGTAATAGAAAATATTAATTTATTTATATATTTTTTTAGAATTCTGAAACTGATAAGTTCACAGTGGATGAAAATTTTTTGTTTCCCTTGAAAGTGATTTTTAAATATAGTGATATTAAATTAGAAGAAATTGAACTACCAGAAGCTTTACGCCTAAATGACTTACTTTCTAAAATATAATCTTACAACAATCATTCCCTTTTTTGTTAAAATATAATATAAAAAAATTAAAAATATATTAGTACTTAAATTCCATTTTGGTATCCAATTTATCTTGTTAATCTTATGGATACAAACCTAAACATTCCTTACATCAATTCAATATTTTTGTACCCAAATAATTATACACATATATTTTATGAAATCATTATAATAACCTTAAATAAAAATGTATTTATCAATATTTAGATTTATATTTCATATATATTCAAGTTATTATCCAAAATTACAATATATTTGTAGGATAATTTTTTTTTGTACTACAGTTATTTCAACATATAAATAATTTATAAATAGTTTAAAAATATTTATAAACTATTTTTGTATAGCATTAAAATCATGAACACTTTCAATTAGTACTATAGCTTTAATATATCCGAAAATTGTACATGATTGTTTGATTTCTATGCTAAAAGCAAAAAAAACTTATAATAATTATTATTGTGATGCCTTAAATATGATTAGTAACGGATTGTAGTAATAATTGATTTTTGATAAGAGATAAAATTGAACTATACTTGCTTGAATTGTGATTATATAAAATTAAGACACTTTACAAGTCGAATTCTTCACATAAAAGTATACGCTATTTTAAAGTTTAAACTGCCACAAATTGAATTTTCTATAATACGGACTCAATGATTGTTAATAATTGAGAAAGATATGCCATGTAGTACTTTAAAACCTACTAAGGTCTGTAAAATCTTTTATGAGGCTTTAGAACGCTGCTATAATAGTAATTATTTATTAGTCATCAGAAATATTAAATATTAAAAATTCAATATTAATTAAATCATTAACAAGAAAACATCTTGAAATAAATTATAAAATAAAGCAAAAAGTGTAAAAGAAAAACAGAAAATTATATAGGATGTGTTCAAAATTTACAAAATATATATTTATTTATATAAAAATTTAAATATTGTTATGCTGTAGATAATATTAGAAAAAAATTACAAATTTAATTTTCGACTACACAGACCCTTGTAGTAAATATAGAATATGTTAAATTACTGTTAAAAAAATAAATAAAAAAAATATATGAAGAAAATAAATTTCAAAATTTGAAATTCGTTTTTTATTTATTATGTAAACATAAATATGAAAATATTTAAATATAATTATTAATAACAATAGAAATTATTAATATAATATTACCACCGAATTACCGCACTCAAAATTTTATGGACAACTATTACTATAGAAGATCACTATAGTGCCAAATTTCATTGATATAGGATAACAATTATAATTACTATATGCACTGGGTCTAGTCTATAGTCTAGACTCTAGAAGAATACATTAAATATAATTCAATAGCATATATACTTAACCTAAATTTTTTCCAATTTTCGAATTCCAATCATTGAAAACGTAAGGATAATAATTTGATTTGACTGGTCAAATCAAAACCTTCATAATTACATAATTACTTGTTCGATGTACGAATTGTTGGCTATTTCGTATCAAACTATGATTATAATTTTATACCTATTTCTGTTTCGTTTCGTGTACTTATTTTGAATTTACCAACTCAACCGCCATTTTCCTATATTGAAGATTTTATTAATTTTCAATATGCTATTTTTAGTAGATTAGAAACAAACTTTCAAGATATATTTAGAATTAGCTGGAATCATAAAAACTATAAAACAAATTTTTTATTTAATTTTATTTTATATATTCATTCTAAATTTTGACATCATTCAAAATACATGGTTAAAATGACTAATGAGAAAATCTTAATTATAATTTAATTAATTCCGTAAATGTTGCAAAATTTTAGTTATTGCATCATCAAATAGTATGAGGCATATTATTATGTAAATAAAAATAGAATAACGTTATTATTGATTTTATTATTCTTAGGATTATAGAAAATAAAAGACATTATTCAATAATACATATAATCTTGTCATATCTTAGTAGTAACTTACACATGCATTTCTTAATATAATGATAAATATTTTAAAAATTATTTTTAGTAAAATAAAATAGAAAATATAGTTTCGTTTTATATAAATTAAAGAATACAAATATATAGTACGAGTATGTATATTTAAACGCAAAATTATTAAGGTAACATATAAATTGTAATATTGAAGATAATACAATAAAATTTCATCAGTTCACTTAATTTAAAAATGCTGCAGAACTTATTATATATATATATATATATGTATATATACGGTATAATAATATAATTAAGTATTTTTTATTTCTTTAAGAAATCATTTTTATATTATTTGTTTAAATTTTTTCCTATTAAATTGTCTACACTAAATCCTCTGGAGTATCCATTTTTATGTTTAGTATGAGTAAATTCAAACTTAAATACTGTTGGCTCATAAGAAAAGGTATCGAAGTTTCTGAATTCTGTGTTGCGTTTTTGAGTAATTTGCTTTTCTTCAGTTCTAAGATTTGGACGAGAGTGATTTAATGTATCACTAGGTACTAAATTATCTGAGAACAAATGATAGGAATTTTGTTCGGTTTCAAGATCAATTTCTTGATTCAATGGATAATTTTGTGTTGTATTTTGTAATAAATTTTTAAATTCAGAAAATGAACCAATACATAATTTATTTTGTATATCAATTTCTGTATCGCTAACTCTTTCCAAAGATTCGAGTTTTTGACAATCTTCTTGTGCACTTTCAACATCTATATTTGTAGAATTGTAATCTTCATTTTCAATAAAACATCTTTGGTTCGCCATCATTTTTGATATATCATGATGGCCTTTAGATCGACTATCTGATATATGTTCATTATTCCTGTTAATGTCAGTTGAACGATTTATTAGCATTTTTCTATGAATATATATATTTGAATTGCTATCATCCTCACAATTTAAATCACCTTTATTTACACCAGTATAATTACCCTTTTCTAAATTTAAATTTTTCTGCAAAATTGACATATTGCGTTTTAAACTTTCAAATTCATCATAATTTGAATATAAATCAATTGTACATGTCTTTCTGGTGTGTATAAAATCCAAATTACGATCACTAGCAGCAAAAATATTGCTATGATTTTTAAATATATCAAAATTTTCTTGAAAATTATCAAAACTAATATATGTATTTTTGTCGGGCAAAATTGGGACAGGTTTTCGAATCAAAAATGGTGCAAAATATTCAAATATTGAGGAGAATGTACTGCTTTGATTAAGCGGTAATCGTTTATACCGTTTTCTTCTTCTCAAAAAGCTTCCGTTATCGAACATATCTTCTGCTAATGGATCTAAAGTCCAAAAATTTCCTTTTCCAGGATTACCAGGTTCTCGAGAAACTTTTATAAAGCAATCATTTAAACTTAAATTATGTCGAATAGAATTTTGCCATGCCGGAAACTTGTCTTTATAGTAGGGAAACCTGAAAAATGATTAAATAAATTTATACGTTATAAATTATAGTTATGATTATATAAAATAAAAGTACAATTAAGTACAGTATAAATAAGAAAATAAAATAAGGATGTACTACTGCGAAGACGGGTTTTATAAAGAGTAATTTAGAGAAAATATAAATTTGATAGGTTAATGAAATTTATAAAATTGTAACCAGCAAGTATAAGCTTAAGACAAACCTGTGCCCATTAACCCATTCAATATTTATTATTTTTCATACAATATTTTTATATATAATTTTTACTTTATTATAAGAGTAAAGTTCATTTTGAGAAATATACAATAAAAAATCAAGATTAACATTTAATTTTGGGAGTAAATTTATTAATACCATGATATTATTTGAACCCAATGTTATCTTTTTTCGACTGACCATTAAAAAAAATATTTACAACATAGCAAAACATAAGCAAAAAGAAAATATTAAAGCAGTTCAAAAGATATTCATCCCAAAAATTGTTTGTGATTGGTGAATTAATCATATAATACGTATATTATTTCATGCAACCCAAACCCATTGATATATCCGAGTTGTAAGAAAAGTCCAAAATACCGAAATAGTTTGCATGGGACTGCTGCAGAGTTTTGAGCTTAATATACATTTTAACGAACTATTTGTTATACAATCTAAAATAATTGAAAGAATCTCTTCGTAGTAGACGTCATTTGAATAACTGCGATCTGTGGTAGTTATAATATACGACAGGAAGATTTATACATTTTTTTGCTGTATATTCACATATGTTGAATAATCTTACCTGTAACTGGAAAGCATTTCAAAGCTGATCAATAAAAAATCTCTTGGTAAATATTGAATGTCTATGTCATGATAGAATAATAAAAAAAAGTGGTTTGCTATAAAAGTGTCTAAATTAACAAATAAATGATTATTGAGGATTATTTCCCTAAAATCAATTTCTGTAAAAAAATTTGCCTAATAACAGTTTCTCTTAAATCAATTCATCTATAAATTTCCAATATTTACAATGTTAAACCACCTTTCTTGTAATATATACAACCGCATTTATATAATTCTGTAAAGTCTGAGAGTCAGTATTATTCATTCAATTAATCTTTTAATGAGTTCGCCAAATAAAAATACAATGCAGTGTATCGTGGATCAACTATATTTCAAAGTCACCCTGTGATTAAAACTTACGAGCGAACAACTCCTGCTGATAATTCTAAATTTCTTCAGTGTGATATGATATACAAAGTACTAAATTTGTATGTCGTAAATAATATATTATAATGTAAAAATTATCAGTGCAAAGTTCTATTTTTAGTTCTATAGTTATGATATCTAAAATAAATTATAAAAAAAAAACCATTCTGCAAATGGTTGAATTTCGTGATAAGAATTGAGCTTTAATTATTTAAAATAAAAAGAGCAATTACAGGATTTTAGTTGCTTTTTGAAATTCAAACAAAATTAAGTTGATCTTTAATTATCAATATGAAATTAAAGCTATCTAAAAATCTTGAATATATAGTTATACTGGCAATCTGGAGCTGTACATCAACTAGAGCTTTACCAATAGGTATTTTATTATATTTAAGTTGGTATATTAATACGAATTTTTCAAAATGTATTATAAGTTCAATTTTACTATAATTGTACTATTTTTGATAAAGTGGAACTTTCGTACATGATGATAATAACTCAATGAAATCATTATTCAAAGTTATTATTAGAGACCAAGTCCAAAATTCAATACTTATAAAAAATCCGTAACTATTTTAGCGTAAAGGTCCTATAATTTGTAAATAGCTTACTATCCGAATTTATGCAGGGTGTTTAGTATTCGAGTGGCAATACATTTACGGGTTAGTTGTAGAATTATACCAGGAATGGAAAAGCGAAAAGGTCTAGGTAAAAATTCTGCGTGATGGAATAAATGATGACGTACCAAAATAATATTAAAAAATATGAACTAAATAACAGAAAATAAAATTATCATAAAAATGTAATACAAAATAACCCGGAACTGGTAACATAAATGGAAAACATGGTAAAACTCTGACGCTAATCAATTATCTATATAACATTCCCTCCTTGGTAAGGTTTAATAATTTAGAAGTTATTGTTGAATATTTGTTTCTTAGTATTTCACTAAAGGACTTTTTAATAATACCGTGTAGCAATGCTAAAAATTAGCAGGAAATCACCCCTTAAAGTATTGTCGTGCAAAAATAAAACAGATTTATATTTGAAATTCTCATTTCAGAAGAAATCTTCGATAGAGCAGTGGCTACTAGTTCTACTAGAAGTAATCTAACAAAAC
This sequence comes from Rhamphomyia laevipes, assembly GCA_963920725.1. NCBI lineage: Eukaryota > Metazoa > Arthropoda > Insecta > Diptera > Empididae > Rhamphomyia > Rhamphomyia laevipes. The sequence goes on from OY987259.1 coordinate 34,483,579, forward strand.
GGCAAACATCCAATGATATTGTAATAAAAATAATTATAATGAAATAAGTCATTTCTTTTCAATACAAATTATAACCAATCATTTTAGTCTAATAAATCTTGTACCACATCCAATGGTCTAAAAGGTGTATGTGTTCCTACTACACAATGTTCACTACCTGAACTTAAAACTGATTTTTGGAAAACTCTAGGATATTTGTGTATAATCGAAAATAGGTGATGAAATTTATCAAATTATTTTTTCATAACAATAAATACATTGTACATTTTTAAAACTTTGTTTAGAATAATTGGAATCTGTTGTATGAAGCAATCTGTCAGTAGAGATGTACCAGAAATTATTCAAAACATAGATAGTCCACGTAATAGCAATGACAATTTCGAATTAAGATCAGAAAATCGAGGATGTGGAATAACAACGAAACAATTTCCCAGAATAGTTGGAGGTAGACCAGCAGAACCGGATGAATGGCCATGGATGGCAGCAATAATTCGGCGTGGTTTTCCGAATGTTTTTTGTGGTGGTGTTCTTATAAGTGATAGACATGTTATGACTGCAGCTCATTGTACTCATAAAGTAATAAGAGAATTGTTTGTGAGGCTTGGTGAATATGATTTTCGTTTAATTAATGAAACTCGTTCGCGAGATTTTCAAATAATCGATGTAAAACAACATATTGATTTTGATCCTGTAACATATGAAAATGATATAGCATTATTACATATTGATAGACCAACTATTTTCAATACATACATTTGGCCAATATGTATGCCACCACCCGATGAAAATTGGTCAGGATGGAATGGAGTTGTTATTGGATGGGGTACACAATTCTTTGGTGGACCTCATTCAAATATTTTAATGGAAGTAGCTATACCAATTTGGCAACAAAATAAATGTGAAAATGCATTCTTATATCGAATTGGAAATAATATTTTATGTGCAGGAGCTGAAGAAGGTGGAAGAGATTCATGTCAAGGGGATAGCGGCGGTCCATTATTAGTACAATTACCAAACAGAAGATGGGTGGTGGTTGGTATTGTTTCTTGGGGTTTAAGATGTGGTGAAAAAGATCATCCTGGATTATATACAATGGTTACCAAATATATTCCATGGATAATTCAAAGTTCAACGAAATAAAAAAAAAATATAATAATTTGTTAAAATTATTGGTATATAAATGAAAATTAAAATACGAAATTACTATTGTAAAATTTAAGATTTTTATAAATTAAATTATGTTGTCTTACTTTTCAAATTAAACTTTTAGCTTCCGCAAGTATCTTTTTTTTATTAAAACATTATAAATCTTTAAAATAGTTTCCTATTACTGTGTAATTAAATATTACTAATCACTTTCACTTCTTATTCTTATACGATGCAAAAAAAAAAACGATAGTACTAACTATTTTGGTCCATAAATATTTGTTTGAATTGTTCCAAAAAATCTAATGGGATTTTTCGAGTCGAGATCTAGTGAATATGCATAAGCCTAAAATCAAGAGAATGAACAGAAAAAAAGCTAAATTTTAATCTTAACACCAACGATTACGATTATCTAAATCTGTAAAGCTAAATGGCATAGAAACCGACGGTCTTTTATCACAACTAATTTTGTGGATATCTGTCAATATATAATATTTAAATTAGCATATCTATAAAATTGCTAAATCCTTAAAATTTTATTGTCATTTCTTCGAACTTATAAAACAGATAGAAAACTGATAGAAATCACTCCCCATAGTTTTATGTCATCAATTCATTTTGAAGTAGATGGCTGTATTTTATGAATATTTACAATTTACATCACACACAACACAGTAAAACGAATCATTTAAATCAACCCGCACTTTGAATTTAAGTATGTGTCGGTTTGCTCCCTACAGGGAGTCAATTCAAAATGAATTATTTAAATTGTGCGCGAGGGTGGTTAAACTGTTTAATGGTATTCTTACAGTTTTTAGTAGATGATTTGTTAGCTTATTTATTAATATAAATTTGACAATACTGAGATAATATATAATAATATTAATATTAGGCTTTGACAGAACTGAGATATTTCAGAAATACATTTACAACAACATAATACCACCTAAGATATTTTCAGTTCTGAAGAAGTTGCGATATAGTGTATTATATATTTATTAGTATCCTGATACTTATAATCGGATTCCTATTTCTTTAATTTCGTTGAACGCATTATATTATTTTGTGATATTTGATAAGCAATTCAGTCTTTTCAGATAAACAACACTAATTTAATTAACTAAATTTAACGTGGGGATATTAAGTTTTTTAATATTATGAAGAATAAATTAAAATATATTATGAAATATCCTAAAATATTAATAAATTAAGTTGCCGACGGATAAAGGATTTGTTAAGCTAAAAAAAGTTTCAACTTAAGTTTCATAAAATATATTTATATACATTTCGCCTGCAACTATACTTCTTGTGTTATATACTTGAGTTGTATGACCTGGTGGTACCTTCATTAAAATTACAATTAACTTTTTGTATTTTTAATCCGAGTTTGCAATTATAACAATAATGATCGTACTTCCGAATTTGGTTTGATTGAGTTATGGTAAATAATTAACTTGACATTAAAGACTTGAATCGCGTCATAGCAATATATTATTTTGATGTTAATTATCGGAAATCTGGAACAGATAGGTACCAACTCTAGAAGTAAATGTTAAACTATTAAACTATTTATAAAAATATGAGTGCTTCTCCCGCTAATATTATTATACTCTGGGGGTTTATATAATTAAATCTTTATTTTTGCTGCCATCAATATTTTTGTATTAGTACCAAAGTCCAAAGTTACAAGCAAATTATTTTTGAAATTTGTACATATTTTATTGCCATAATCAATAATTTCTCACATGGCACACCGCGAAATGTTAATATACTCTCCTGTACGTATCCCAATATATTTTAAATATTAATATGCAAATTAATTCTAATAAACCCGCTTTCGGGTCGGGAGACATACTATGATTTTATTACGTATAGTTGAGTTCTTCTGTAAATGATAGTTTAAAAAGTTATGTATCCCATTGAAATTGAAACATTTAAAATTTAAGGTTTGGAGATATTATACGGAATTATAAAAATACTCTCAGTTATGAACCTCTAATGTTCTTGGTTTCTGAATTCTGAATACTTGGTGAAAACCATTAATCAAAAATCAAAATTTCTGTTTTAAAAAACTATTAATAGTAAAATTTGCAAATGTTTAAAATCATAAAATTAAAAAAAAAAAAAATAATAATAAAAAAAAGTTAAAATAACACAGAATTTTTTGTTATTAAATAATAATGTGAAAAATTAATAAGTCAAAAAGAAATATTTCAAAAAACCAACTGCGGAAATAATTAATAAAATGCAATTAACAAAGGAAAAAAAACTTAATTAAAAGATGTAAAATTTAAACAGGTAAAAGAAAAGAAATCTAAATCAATTAGAAAGATAAAAATAAATTGTATAATTTGTTTAAAAAAGAAAAATTGAAAATACGCAAAAATAAATGTAGGAAATATTTTTCATATTATGTATTTTAACAACATAGCAATTCGTTGAAAATATTGTGTCATAAATACAGCTTCATAAAATGACTCTGTTTTAGCCCATTTTAATTTATTGTATATATGTGTGTGGCAATACGTAAGACTCTAAGGCTAGGTTATGTTGAAAATATAAAATTTATAGGAGTGAATTTAAAATATGTAAAAAAAATGGTTCTGAAAAAAGTATAACTGAAGAAATATCAACCAAATTTCTTGTATATAGCTTTCTGTGCACTTAATTACTGCAAATTTTGTATGTAAGGTATTTAAGCTGAAAATATTTAAACATAGTAACAACTACCACAGTACAGCGAATATTTATAATGTGAATATATAGCTAAACCACTCTAGCGCAATCTTTTATAGTCAGGGGCCATTTCAAAATATATATGATAGGGTCAGGGGTCCAATAAGTATAAAATTGCTTTTTTTTTTCAATTATAGTTACGCTAATATTGTGTACATTGCTATTCAGAGCATTATTTTTTGATAATTCGGAAGTATTTCAATAAATGAAAAAAATGTACAAATTATAAGAAAACTTTTTTTTGTATGTAAAATGTTTTTTTCTGAAAGATTGCTATATTTAATAAATAAAATTGAATAGTTGTACTACCACGTATTAGCAAACACACTTAAAAAAATTTAATATAGTTAATTCAATTTGGTTTACAAACATTATTAAAATGCGAAATGTATAATAGTTTTCCTTAAAATCTTAGCCGGACAGTTAGCAATGGATTTACTTTTTCGTTATATTTTAGAATCACACATAAAAATAAAGAGTATCTTATGATCTAACTAAACATGAAATTGAAGATCCAGGAATACTGCAATGTAGAGTATGTAAAAATAAAAACTCTAAATATAAGCTGTAGTATTCATTTAAAGTCATTGATGCTAAACATAAAATATACGTCGATTACCATTCTACAATCTCCCCGCCACCGCCATTCTATACAACGTTTATTATACTATCACAGCTCTGTTGATGTAACTAAAATCCTTTAGAATCTTTTTAACTTCTTTCAATACGCTATAGGGTTGCATTTTATAATGAAATTTTAAGTAAATTTGATGTAAATTTCCGTGAAAAGTATTTTAAAATTTATCATTTAATGACATTCACATTATTTGTTTGTTTTTAACATATAAATATATTTATAAAATTTTCTTTAGAAATTTATAAAACATTACTTAAATCTTTAATTTTTCATTACTTTCGCTGGATTTTTGAATGAAATAGTTTTTTCCAATTTTGTCGAAGAATGAAAGAAGCAGATAATTTTAATATTTGTATAATAAGTTCGAGTAGTACTACAGCAAATCATAATAATTATTATCACGGATAATTAACATCCCACAACATGGGAAATATTTAATTTTTACTTATTTTATTATTAAATATTTTAAAAACAAGACAAATAATGTTGGTGATATTTTAATCCTATAAAGATGGACAAAATTAGGGATATTCATTTGTCTATGACTAATTTTCTTTGTATATATGACATTGGGGTGGGCATTACAGTTGTTTTTAAAAATCCACCACCAAGGACTAAGTATAACAGACTATGTGATTTTTGACCATTTGTTTTTTAAAATACTTTAATGCTAATTTACGCTCCACTCAAGATTCTAACGATACAACTTGCATTCAAAAATATTTAATATGTTTACCATCGGGAAATCGAGGGTATAGCATTTTTCAAATCTAAAGAAAAAAGCTGCGGTTATCCCAACGCAAAGTTTGTCCCATAATCAACGTTTTGTAAAAAAAAAAAATCTGTAATATAATAATTTAAACTAGATTACAAAATTAAGCTTTTTCAGCTTTAGTAACGTTTAATTATTAAAGATATTTGAAGCTATAGAATTTCTGTAGACTTATTACAAATCCAAGCTTTGAACTCCAATTTATATGGTGTATATGCGTGTATGGTCAATTTATAAAAAAACATAAGTTTAACTTTATGTTCTCATTTCAAAACCAACAATTGCAACAACATAAATATATATTACAATAAAAAGATATAAAATACTTTTATTAAAATTAAATATTCTCAATATAAATAATATATGGACTATATAATTTATATAATTCACTGTTAAACCAATAAAAATGCTATATATATTTATAATGTTTGAGAATGAAACAAAAATTAAATGGTTGAGGGTTTTAGGGGTTATAACTTTATTTATTATACATTTTTTTTATTTAATGTTAACGAATTACAATATCCTTAAATAAGTTAAATTTTCATTTATTATAACAATATACGGAAAACCATTTATTTATATATATATTAAAATTTTATATATATATATATAGAATATAAATCACCTGTTCATAATAAATTCACATATTCCAGTTAATGTTAGCTTCTTTTGTGGAGATTGGAGTATCGCCATAGTTATTAGAGCTATATATGAATAAGGAGGTTTCACTAAATTTGTTGTATTAGTTTTTTCACAAATAACAGCATTGGTTGATAAATTTGTTGAATAGGCGGGACTTAAATCGTCACATGATGGCGAATACGGAACCAATGATTGCATTTTCATCATTACAAATAATTTTATATGTATAATAGTATATATGAATAAGCTCATATATATATAAATTTTTATATTTTCTAAACACTCTAGAAGTATATTATATATAGATATATACATATTATACCCATATATTTTAATTTATATATATATTATATATATATATAAATATATATATTATATATATATATATATATATATATATATATATATGTATATAAATTAAAAAATATGAAAATAATATGTATATAATTTAAAATTTACTTCTAGAGTGTTTAGAAAAATATATTTAATCCAAAAAGTTTAATTATATTTTAATACAGAACTACAACACTATTAATTTTTTTAAAACTCATTTTTTTTTTTAATTTCTATATAAAAATACACCAAAATAATAAAATTTAACACTTTTTAACTAAATTATTAATAATTTTTTTAACATTAGATATTATTATTTAATATAATCCATTCATCCGCTGGGTATAAACTCTGAGATTTCAGTTTTTTTTACGTCTGATTTTATCAAAGTATTAACAACAAATGTCAGGGTACAAAATTAAAATTACAATACAATAATAGTATTTCTACACACATTGGTATACATATATTTATATATATATATATACAAAATAAACCACTACAATTTGAAAAACTTAGCATAAAAGTATAAAAAAAATATGCACGAAAGAAAGAGTGAATTGTTAGATACAAATTTAGGGGATGATGCATTATTGATATTGTATATATATATACATATACACAGTTAATATATATATTTCAAATACATCGAAAAGGATTTTGTTAAATATCTACACATTATATAATTTTTGCCACTTTGTTAGAATCCTTTACAGTTTACACCAAAATATTATTATATTATTATAGTCCAAATGATTGTTTCCAATTCGTTTGAACAACACTTTTGTTATATACGAAGGATATTATTTTTTTTTTTTTTAAAAAAAGAAGTGGAAAAGATTATTTTTAGAATGTATAGTTAAGGATTTTTTTTTTTTTTTTTGTGATTTATACAATTCTGATTTGTTAAAAAATGAGCTTTATCAATAAAATATTTAAGGATATTATGATATACAATTAAAAATATTATTATATATATATAGAAAGACTATTGTTATGTAAAATTATAAGTTAAAACTTGAAAATATTTTAAATATAATTCAAACTTAAATCTAAACTTTGTTATAAGTTTTTTACAATTTACATAATATTATATCAGATTTTAAATTTATGGCTTTCACTCTTGTTTAAAATGTAAATTTTACAATGGCTTTATTAAATTATATATATATTTATATATTGAACGTCCGTCGGCAATTCTACCTACATCAGTTTATAGTAATCAAGTATCTAATTTACTCATCAATCTCAGACAGAAGCTTTATCTTTCAATTAAGTAACCAAGAAATTGGGGATCGCGAAGAAGAGACCGATTATTTGTTTGAATCAGTGAAATAATCAAAATTAGAGATATACTGCTAGTAATATACGAGTATAAACAAAAAAGAAGCATTTGTCCTTAAGCTTATGGAGATCTTGTATTTTCTTACATGCTGAGAAAAAAAATTGCATTAAGATCTGATGTTTCCATTATCGAAAACAAACAAATGTAAATAAAGTAGAAAGTAGACAGTAGACATAATACAAGCCAGTTAAATAAAAATAAATATAAAATTATTAGAAAAACAAAACATAAAAACTTGAATTAACAGGTTACCACGTAGATTTACAGCTCTGAGAAGAATGCTACTGCTACCCGCCGTCAAAACCTGATGGTATTTTAAACCATATGAAATTGAAGTAGCAAACATTTTAGAACTAAACTAGTTCTTAAAAGTATGACAGGTTCTACTAGCTGACTATACAAAAATAATATAAAGAAATTAACCTGGCTCACTAGCTTTGGGCTTCGCAGTTCTGAATAAGAACCATACTACAACACTCCGACACTTTAGAAAATTTTTAAAAATATAAATAATATAAAAAATTAAATTAAGAATTAAATTATAAAAATCAAAAAACAATAAAAACCGCTCGTCAAAAATTAAAACAGATATAAATATAATAAATTGGCGGCTAAAACTATGACTTTACTTTAACAAGGATTGTTTATGTTTTATTATATTTTATATGAATCTTTATAATTTATTTATTAATTTTTATTTTTGAATTGAAATTTTATAACGGTCTGTAAAATATTAATATACAGCATTTAAAAAAAGATCGATTCTCTCAAAATGGTGGTAATATTGGTACGAAAATAACACAAAAATCAAATGATTTTTGAAAACTCCTACAAAGATGAAATATTTGACATTTGACTAACAAAATGTTAACATTTAAATATTGATTTGATTAAATTTTTAGAATGCAATCTCATTGCAATTGCAAGTTTTATAGTCATTAATCTTGGAAGATTTATACATTTTTCTTTACAAAACTATACTAACGATATAGAATTAAGATTCTATGTACTCGTAACAGCTGCAGTTTACGATAAGTCTAAAGCGCTTGTCCGCGGCCATATAGAAAAGGTTAGTCTGCAAGCAAGATAATAATATATAAATGTGAAAAAAACTAAAGAAATAGTGTCGGGAAATACCTATCCATGATAAGTAAGCTCAACTGAGCACAAGGAAGGAAACAATCTGACATTGGTTAAAACAAAACACTAGATTACACTACAACATTATATTTAATTATATATAAATATTTTTGATACAAAAAATATCAAGCGTTTGAAAAAAAAATGTGGGTTCTTATTCAAAAACGTTACAAAAAAAATTGTAGATTCTTATTCTCAAAATGTATCATGACGAAATTGTTAATTTTAGCTGCAAGCATTAAAGTGAACACGAACCATTCACTACGGATCAATGTTAAATTATAATGAAATCTTCGCTTAACCTAAAACTATGCCCTACGCGCTACTTCGAGTATCTTTTATTTGTATATTTTTTAAACTTTTATTTATATAAAGTCTTAACGTTTTTCTCTCAAACATTTGTAATATGTATTTTAGCATGTGCTGTTGAATACATGATAAAAAACTATAAACTAGATACGTTTTGACATTATTTATTTAATTATTTATACAGTAAGGATTCATTTTCTGATGTCATTAGATCATTTATGAGTCAGCAAATGGATTGACAATCTTAAGGACTATATTATTTTTTTTATATGTTATAAAAATCAACCCTCTTTATATAAAAATTCTAATTTTCGTATTTTTAATAAAATTTACACCTATTTAATAAATTATCTTTTAATTAAATTTCCATGTTAACTTAAATTGATATTTAATTTTCCATATGTGTTTCGAAAGGATTTTCGTAATGATATATGTATACATGTTAGTTGCGTCATCGACATAAACTTGTATATGCCTCACCCATGAGAACCTATTAGTGGCACTTTGTAAGACATAGATAGTAAATCCATTTTAATAGTAAACCTATAATTTCATATTTAAAAGTGTATGGTATTTAATCTAGTCCTTTATTGCATCCAATATTCTAGTATCGTAGTCGAATTTCTACCATTCAAATAAATATTTAATTAAGATGTTTCTATGGATGATAGTTGTATAAAATCGTCACAGCTATATAGGTTCTATAATAGGAACCAGGATCTGTAATTTTGCCTTGATGAAAAAAATAACGTATATTTAAACTCAAGTGTAGAATTTATATGAATTTATAAATTTTGTGTATATACTTTTTTTATGGCTAATATTTTCATTTTGAATTTCTGTACTATTTAAAAATTTCTTTTTAAATTATATTATTATATATACATAATACGCATCCTTTTCTGTAGTTTAATTTTTAATTGTAACTATGGTTAAAGATAATTAATTAGCCCAGTATATTGAAAAAAAAAATAAAATATTTGTTATTGGACATATATGAATTTTCGCATAATTAACTTTATAAGTAAAAGTTCGATTACAAATCAAAATGTAAGAAATTTAGTTGATCACTTTAAGTAATTTATACTACCGATAAAAACTATAGTCTTTTAAATTAATATATTTTCGTTGGAAATATTCAGTTTGTTCAAATGCATTAAAGATTGCTGAATATACGTTTATCAGCTTTTTAGTGTAACAACAATGGACTTAAAATGATTTGTTTTTTAAATTACTTTAAGTCTAAACGCTGTGACGTCCTTGATATTTATAAAGAAGAGTTAAAGTTATTATTGTTCAATTAAGAGTATTTATATTTATTTTTTGTAGAAATTTTATTCCCTATGTTAATAGCAGAAAATTAAATTTGCATAATTTGTAGTGTTTAAATCAAATCAGTTAAACAGGAACAATCTTGCAAATTGTTATATAATTTTTAATTTGGTTATTATTACATATTTTTCGTTCTAATAAAGTTAAGGTTAGGTTATGGAGGCGGTAGTGTTTCACATAAAGCACACTTCATATTCAATCCACTTTTATAAATAACTATTTCTGACTAGGTATAAGTGTCGAACAAATTCCTAATTGCAGCAAATTTGAGAGTGTAGTAATTAAAATTAGAATAGCGTTACATCCACTACTAATGATTGCTTAACAATGGGATTTTTTTTTCATAAATGAAAGGATTTATCAAGGATTTTTTCTTTTAAAATGTACTTACTTATATAGATTAAAAATAATTAACACTATTGCTAAAAAAATTCAAATAAACCTAATTCTATAAAAAAAGTAATATTTAATTATCTGGTTTCAAAAAAAAAAAAAAACAATTTATAAACGTAATCAATCTGATTAATTTAATTAGCCATATTTAATTAATTAATGACTATAAATTCAGCCCAAAATATAATTTTATTAGTTATATTTTATGTTGTAAATAACATAATAAATTGTCTTGTGAAATAAACTTGCCTGGACATAATTATGCCAATAAATTTATTAGAATATAATTATTATACGTAGACATAAAATAAAAATAAAAATAGGATATTATTAGAAAATAAAACTTGAATAAAAGTTATATCAAATAATAATAAAAAAAAATATTCTATAATATTTTAAGTCCCTTGAGAATAAAGGGGCCTCTCCATTAATTTTTATTAAAAGTCGTAATGCCAACAATATATACGAATAATCCTTATCTGCGATAGAGTCGGAAAGAGAACGTTAAGAAAAATTATTAATAGAAAGCCTTAGTAATTTAATCATTAATTAAATCATTAATGAATTTTAAATCAATTTTACAAAAATAAACTATACATATATAAATTTAATATTAATTTATATTTTTTATTAATTAAATTATTGTGGTTATTTAATTATTCTGGAAATACTTTAGAATTATACGAAATATAATTAATTATATAAAAATGTAAGCCTTACATAATTACTTGCCGGATCCAGCCGGCAATCAAAAAATATAAAACAATACAATACAATTGTTGTAAAACTAGTGACGTAAATAAATTAAATCTGTTCTATTTAGATTAGAGAAGAAGTAGTAACAAAGTTGGTTCTAACCAATCAACATTAGAAATCGCGCTCTTCAATTTTCTAAATTAAGTATAGTTAAGTTAAAAGAATGCGTTTACAGTGCAGCTCGTTAGATGTTATATCAAGTTATTCAATACATACATTTAATTCTAAAGCTATATATTCTTACAAGTTACAATACATTCCAAATGAATTCATGCATGAGCTATTATTACTACTTTTTTTTACTAAACCCATTTAACAAACTAATGATAATTATAGTGACAATAATGGGTATAGTACAAATACGAAGGACTCCGAAGTAGTTTATTTATATAAATGTGGCGTGCCTACTTTCTTACGGCAGTGCTGTAAAACTTTCCAAGGATATATGTAAGCGTAATTTTAAAAAAAATATTATTTCTAATTTATTTCTGTAATTAAATTACTTTCTAATTTTGTGTATATAAATTTTATTTTAGAAAATTATGATTTTTTTGAAATAGTTGCGAAATGTTAAAAGTGTCAGTTGAAATATATTTTCGTAGAAAAGATATTAAATATATTTCTAAACTGTTTATATATGTAGAAAAATAATAAGTTTAATTTATTAATTGAATAAATATTTTTGGTTCTCAAAGAAAATTCGTAAGGCTGGTGGGAATGGTAAATAGGATTTAATTATGACATTTAATGTTGGACTTAATATATGTTTTGATTTTTTTTCAGTCCCATATTCAATAGGACGGCAAGATGAATTCAGGTTTAATTAAAGCCAGAGTCTTTGTGATGTCCTTTTTATCCAGGATGAAAACCTTAATATAAAATTATGCAAATATTTTTTGACACCTATAATCCCAAAATTGAAGATGATTCATACAAAAAAGTCCTTTTATTTAAAAACAAATATTCAACGTTCCCTTAATAAATTCCTATGTAATTGTAATTGATATTACATATTTTATTAGAGATTTGTTCAATGATGTAAAAATAGTATATAAAGTAAATATAGAAAGTTGTTTAACTCAAAAATTTATATAATTTTACTTGACAATTGTGTGTCATACACGTTTCTATTTATATATATAAAAAAAATATATATTATAAATCTAATAAACCTAGTAAGTCAATCGCTTTTGTGTTTCCAATAAAGAATTTTTCACTATAAGTCTCTTAAGCAAAACAATTAGAATTCTGGTTGTTTGAAAATTTTATTATAAAAATATTATTGAAATCCCTCCTGTTTTTGAATTTATTTGCCTACTAAATTGTTTTTATAAATTCAATCTTATTGTAAAGGCTTTTTAAGTCCATATCATCACAACTATTTAATTTATACACTTAAAAGAGATAAAAATGATTACTCGCAAGAATAAAAAAAAATATCCTTAGTTTACATTTTTTGCAGACAAATATATAAATCGCCCTCTTAATGAACATATAAAAAGCGTGTGTTCTTATATATGGATTCCCTTTACTAAATTCTTCGCAGCGGGGTGTGATTAGTATATTTCTCAACAATATTGGCGGATTAAAGTTTTACAATAGAACCCTATTTAACGGTATACAGATATATATGTTAATATATATAACACAATTTTTTTTTTCATTTAGATATTTAAACATTTGTTCACGTATTTATCCCTTTTATTAAGGTAAAGGATGAAAGTATTCAAAACAAATTCCTTTTTATTCACTTAGAGATCAAAATCCACATATACAATAAAAATTCATTGCAAAATGTTTACTTAATGACGTGGTGTTGTATTTTGACTTAAGAAAATGACTATAAGTATCCAATTATGTATTGTATATTATATAGAATAGTGAATCGTTTTACTCATATAAATTATAAGCTTTGTCATACATTTTTTTTGCCAACAATATGTATTAGAAAGCCATTGAAGATTCACTTTACAAAATTTACAAAAAAAGTTTTGTTTAAATCTACATATAAAGTGCAACTGAGCCGCACAAACTTGTAATCCCTTTTTTTAAAGTTTATTAATGATTTTTTCGAATTATTTTGATTCTATTATTAGGACCCCGTTTTTTCAATATGTTTGAATAAAAGTAGATTATATAATATTTAAAGCAATCAACTTGCAAAATAACAAATTTGATTAGAATTGATTGTTTTTAAAATGCAATTATGTCAAATATATTTTATATCCCCATTTTGTAGAACTTGTCAACAGTTTTACTGATTTTTTTTTGCAGCTGATTTTTTAGGTATAGTACTTATATGAAACTTAGAATTGCTCTAATTTTCGAAGCTATAACTTTGTTATAATCAAACTTTTTAATCAATGGCACTAATTCTAACTATACATATACTTTAATTTGAATTACCAAAGGTGGTTAATTTGATGCATTACCGGTAAAATATATTAAATTTTTATTGCCTAATCATGTCGATAAGGAATGAAAAGGTATAATCGACGGGCGGCAAATATTTATTTCTAGATATCATAGTGTCAGAATATAAATTTTTGATATCAGTTTTCTCAATTTAAAGAAGGGTGAAATTTTGTATATTATAACAAATATATAAAATTAATATAATGTTATTGTTATCCACAGGTTTGTATAGCAAGTGTTCTAATAATGGATGTTGAAACAGGTATCTCTTCATATAGATTAGATTATATTGATATCTTGATAATTACAAACAATAGAGATCTGGTAGTTTTTGATGTCTCATAGATATGTTTTGACTATAATTAAACTATTACACAGCAACCGTTGGCTGTGTGGTAATTATGCATCACTCAGTATGATATCTTAATTTAATCAGAGAAAATTAAGAGAGCAACTTTTGCTATCAATTTAACTTAGCCAGAAAAGTAACATATTAAAAAACCAATATTTAGAATGTATTTAAAGCAATTTTTTCTAAATATAATAGTTTTACTTATTTTACAAGAACTTTCCAATTAATATTTATAAATATGTAAAACAATTTAACACACATCAAAGATAAGGAGCGCACCAGCCCAATTATTATCCGCAACAGGTTGTTTTATGGAATTCATATTATGGAAGGCTATTTTAATTGTTTGAATATCCTCTTGAAAGACGTAGATTAGGAGCCATTTTGGAAATTGTCTGTACTTTACAGTACTTATGTAACATATACGTATTGCTGTGAGAGAATTATAATTGAAACGAAGCGCAATTGAATCACTCCAAACATTAAATTTAACTTTTTGTTTACCGTCGCCGCAATATTTAAAATAGAAAATTATGGCTCCAAAGGAAAGACTACTTTCTTAGAGTGGTAATATATGTTAAACGAAGAACTGACGAGAAACAAATTAAAATTTGATTTATGATTTTAAGATTGACAATGAATGAAATCATTTACTTGGAACTTATTTGATCCGATAATTCACCATAATTTCGACACGAAATAAAATAGATAATAATATTAAATGATCCAAACATTACGTTACTAATAGAATTTTTATCTATAGTTTCGTGAACTAATTTTGGGAATTAATTTTAAATTATAGAGTAGTTAACTCTTAAGTAATGATTTAAGGAAATATGGAAATGTATACTTATTTCTACCATTTTTCATGAAATGCGCAAAAATGAAGAAAAACTGAATAAATAAGAGGGGTTGTTGATGTTAATAATATTTTAATTCAACAAAATGTAAAGTTTTAAAAATTCTGGAATGCTTTATAACAGCAAAGAAGATGCCAGCTGCAGAAGGATGTATTATAAGTATATAAATTTTCCCTTATTTTCAATATCGACCATCAATAAAATTTTATTAAACAATACGAAGGGGGTTATTACTTTGGTTCTTAATTGTGGTGAATTTAAATTAATAAAACTCTTAACCGTACGTCATAAATTTTGTATTAGTATGATATATTCGGTCATAATAATAAATACAATTTATTATATTTGGTATGTATAAATTATTGCACTTGCATTAATATTAATATATACAAAATATTATAAAGTTTCACTAATAGAATAAATGCATGATCTTCAAAATTCCATTCAAAACACAAGGACATGAATTGTAATAAAGCAGAGGATTTATTACAATTACAAGTGTATTAAGTGAATTTTGTTATTTTTATGAGTATACCTATATTGTAATCTGAATTCAGAATCGTTATAATTACTCACTATACAACCAAATTTTGTCACTTTTTTTATAGATTTGTGGTTTGTCAAAAAAAAAAAAAAAATAACCACGTCTTAAATTTCTTAAACATTTTTGTATATTAAAATTTAATTTTTGGTGATATCACACTTTTAGTTGGTTGGTTAGTTTGAATGGAAGGATAGTTAACAAAAACCACGCACTTACACCTCGAAAGACCGTTGTAAGTACACTCCACATGAATGCTTATAATTCTACCCAGGAACACATCATTCCAATTCACCATGAACACAGTTAATCTAAAACTAAACGTTCACAACTTACGCGCCTCCCCCATATCGGTTTAAAAAATGAGGTTCTAAGTGTTTAAATCGCATTACTATACTATTTAGAGTTATTATATCTATCAACGAGTATAGTTAACTTCTTAAAGTAGCGATAGAAATATTAATTTTAATTAAATTGGTCAAGAAGAATTTTAAGAACATTAGTCAAGACTCTGGGTCTGTCTCAAAAACACTAATTTAATTGAAGTTTTCGTTTATTTAATTAAATGAGTTATGCATTGATTTCATTTTTAAAAAATAAAACATTTGGTAGAGTCCTAAAGAGAAAAAGATTGGAAATTATCATAGCTTTGTTTAAAAATTATAAATATGATTGAAAATAAAAGTGGTTTTCAAATTGCAAATCTTAATAATCAAAGCATATATTTCTTTCTATAACAATAAACAAATAACTCCAACAAGAGTTACTGTGCTATCAACTACTGTAATGCAGTACGTCACGGATGCAATTACAGACCAAAACATCAGATCTAAAATGGCTAAGCATTAAATGTGTAGAAAAAAAATTATACAAGCTTCTTGCAATTAAAGTTTCTTCATGTTGAAGAAACATATTTCGGAATCCAAATAAAATTAGTAAGACCAAATTGCAATAGAATGGCATGAAACCTTTGTGATTGTTGTCATTGTCCCAAGTGAAGACAAAATCATTGAATAGTTCGATACAAAAAAATTATAGTAAAATTATAGCGGATGGACTTAATTTAGTTCTTTACAGTTGTATCGATAGAAAAATGACTTCGATTAGTCATTTTTACTTTTTAGTAACATGGGGCTTCGCTTAAACATCACCCCAGCCCAGAATTCTACATTATAAAACTTATTAAATTTAACCCTTCAAACCCTCTGTCAATATATCCCCCTTTGAAACTTTTAATATATACTTATCGCGCTTTGTAAAATCATAAATATTTTTATTAATACTTTATGAAGCGATGGTAATTTTCAAAAATAGAATGCACACGACACAATAATAATAACTATAGCTTCTATATAAAAATCAAGTAAAATATGTTGGTGCGATTTTTTTATTAATTTTAATTTACAGTCAGTATTGTGATCCGTATAAGATACTTTTTATTTTAATGGTTTTAGATTGATAAATAAATAGATGATTATCAAAATGAAATTGTGAAAACGATATAAAGTGTTTAACTGAAGTCTGAAATAAAACCAATTAAAAGAAGACTTTCTGCAAAGTTAAATAATGGACAATGGGTTTTTAGATGGAAAAGTTTACGCGAGAGTTTGTTTTTTGTAATTATTTAATTGTTTGCAGTTTGCATGAATCCTTAGTTTTATAAAATGCATCAATTCATAAAATTAAATCAAATAAATATTATATATAATTTATAATATACAAAACAGTTAACCAATTTCAAGATGTCACTAAATATTTTTGTATTCCTGCACTCTCTAAACACGTACATATTATATATTCCTGAAGAGAATCATTAGAATCAAAGTTTGAAAAACTATCCAAATCCAAAAGCGTAATGTGCAGTCCTCAAATAATGTATTTTTTTCAAATGATTATAAATATAATTAAGAATTATATTTATGTAGTACTCTGGGATAGGGCGTCATAGTTTTATGAATTGCTTATACAAAACAAAATACTATATTTAAAACCCCATCTATTTAATGGGGGTTAAAAATTCTGAAATAATAAATTTTATTCAAAAATGTTTTGAAAATATTTATAATTGAAAAATGTTTAGAAATAAACAAATAAATTTATAAATAATAAACAATATAATTTAAAATGATATTTATTAAAAATGATATTTATTATGAAATTATTTATATTAAAAATAATGAAATATTATATAAACTATAATTAGACTTAAAATATGATTTATTAAACCTAATAACTAATTAAAAAAAAATTAAAACTATAAAAACATTCCATATATTATATATAGCTATCTGTATCTTAATTAAATTCCCAGAAATCAGATATTTAAACAAAAATATTTACAATTGCATAAAAAATACTAAATGTTGTCTTAGCTACTAGGGTTTTTGTAGTTCTACATTATTACTTTGTACTTTAACACATAATAAACTTTTCAGTTTCATATCAATTTCTTGATTATAAAGTAGTTGTGATGGTGCTGATAAGTTTTCTTGAACATTTCGATCATTTATTTCTTTTTTAATATTATATGTTACTAATTGACTTTGATTCTCATTTAATATTGGTTTTTCATCTAAGACATTGCTATTTATTTCCTCGTCACTTGTTCCAGATTCTAATGTTGTAGTATTCTGACCATTTAAAAGTATTTTTCCAAAAAAAGCTTCCTGTAAATAAGCTGGATAAGTTTCCCATATTTTATTTTTTACATCTTTTTTTTGTGTTCTTCTCTTTTTACCACCGCTACTAATATCATTTAAATTTGTAGCTGATTTATTACATGGTTTACCACCGCCAACCGTGGTGTCTACTCTTAAAACTCTATTTCTTACTATAAAGCCACCAATTCCTAATTTTTTAAGATTACGCTGTCTTTTTTTCTTTAAAACTTGTCCATCTCTCTCATTATCACATATCTCTCTTGTATCTCCTTCATTCCATAGCATATCGTATTCACAAATATCAGGATCAATTTTTATATCTCTTAGATTACAATTTTTGGCAGCATCTTCAATACCTCCAGAAACTACTGATTCAATTGCAGCTATTATACCAGCATCTTTTGTATCAACATTTAAATGAGCAAAATATTTAGGTTTTCTTTTCTTTTTAAATTCCATTTGTAAAGATTTAATTAAACTAAATCCACAATCACTTAATAAAACACCATCTAGAAAACGAGAATTTTCAGATGAAGAAATCTGTTCGGTAGAACATTCATTTACTTGTTTAAGAATATTATCACTATTTTGAATTGAACTTTCAGAGTCCTTTAATATTCTTACTGTTTTATTTTTTGGGCGGCAAAATACACAATTATACGAAGATATATTGATCTTTTGTATTTCATCTTCATTTTCAATACCATCGCAGGCAGCATGTAACCATCTTTCACACAGCACACATTTAATTATAAAATCATTTTCTGCATAATTATTAGAACAAATAGGACAACTTGATTTACTAAAACATATTCCGCATTCAGAGGAGTTCGTTTTCCACATACTATTATTGCCAGATATATTCCGTCCACACTTGTGGCAAACCGCACACCATTTGCATTTCCAATGTCCTTGTGGTACGAAGTCTAAAGGCGGCTCCATACAGTATATGTGAAATGAAATATCGCATTCGTCACATAATATTAAACGAGATTCATCATTTTTCTGGCCACAACCTTCACAAACAGTACAATCTAGGCAACGCCAGCCCTTTTTAATAATAACTGTTGTGATTTTAACATTAACACAATATGGATGATAACACTGGCCACATTGTGTACAAGATATTAAACATCCCTCATTATCAATTCCAATCGCACCACACATAACACATATATCTTGAGTTAGAAGAAATTTATCTTTAGCTGAACATAATATCAGTCTATTTTCAATTCCAGGCTCTTCATAGTTCTTGATATTTTGTGTATTATTGCAGGCTATCTGATTATTTTGAGAACCGAAATTTGGTGTAATTTTGTTTTTTGGGCCGCGTTTTCTGCTGCAATCAAGAAATCTTTGTCTCTTCTGATATGAAAATTTTCCTTTACTTCGGTTTGGTTGTTGTGAATAAATAAAACCCAATCTTTTTTTTGTTACACGAGCTACCGTCGAAAACATTTTATCTTTCCCACTAAAACTATAATCTGACATTTTTTCTAACATATCACTGTCTATTTCGTCTTCTAATAAATTTCTATCTTGTGAATTTGAAGTTTCAGCATCTATTGGTATAAATTTATTTTTTTTAGTTGTGCATCTATCATTCTGTAATTGATTAGTGCATGGTGGACAGATATAATCGTAATCTGGGTTGTTTTCTTTTTTCGTGTGATATATTAACAAGTCTGCGTCTGGATCACATACACTATGTACAAACCTTAAAAATTATGTATAAAATATTAATTTGAAAAAGATATTCTGATAATATGTATATACTTATTGCACGAATTACATTTCACCATTTCTTTATGTGCTGCAGCACGGTAAGCTCTATGACAGATTGGACAAGAAAATCCTTTATTTCTTTGTTGGTAACATGAATCGCATACTGTATAATGGGAATGCCAACGCGATGAGGCACCTGATCCTGGTGTCCTAGAGCCACAATCAGAGCATACTCGACAATACTATGTATACATAATAATAATTAATAAATTGAAATATTTTTTTTTTTTATATATTTTATATTTTTAACTACCCGACATTTCCAACCACATTTAGGAATAGATGTCATTATTGGCCTTAAGCAATTTGCATGATATACCTTATGACATTGTTCGCATGACAGTAACCGCCCATCACTGTTGTCCGACAATCTACATATTTGACATTTATTACAAGATTTACATTGCCATCCAGATCGTGAGCCTTAAAAAGAAAATTAATTAATTAGTAAGTCTGGTTATTTATTGTATAAATTGGATGGATAGGGAGGTAGACGATATAAATAATATAAATTTGATGGATAGGAGAAAGCAAAAGCTTTCGCGACCAAAACTTAATGTATGGTTTCTAAACAACCCAACATTTATAACGCAGATACATGTAACATCCGCAGGAACAAATTCCAGGCTTCATGTATAAAATATAAATTACCTGGTAATTGCGGCAATCCTATACAAGTTCCATGATAAAGATCTCCGCATGTTGAACACATAACTAAATTTGGTAAATTTTTTTGTTCCGAGCATACTTGACAAGTTATGTTAATGTCTGCACCTAGATTTACATATGTAGTAATTAATTATTTTAAATTAACTTTAATAATTATATATATTAATATAAAATTAACACTTACAGATAACTAAGACTTGCATAATATGATCAACACAAAAAGTAGTATAATTTTGTATAATTTGGATACCACCAGAAGCAGCCACACAAGGTAAATGAAAGTATTTTGAACAAGACATTTTACATGCGACACTAGCCCCAAAATGATTACAATATGAACATTTCTGTTTAAAACTTTTATATACAACAGAAGAAACATTATTTAAAATTCCATTACGATCTCTTGTAACACCAAAGGACCAAGTTGTACAAAGTCGATGTACATAATAATATTTATTTTCCTCCAATAAATTATAAAAATCTAAAGCTTCACTATATCCGATTTTGTCAAATTCATCGATATTTTCCAAGATATTTCCATTTTTTAGTTTATTTGGTCCTTTTAGACGCCGGATAGATGGTTGTAATAAGGTATCGATTTTATAATTCTTATTCAAGTTTAGGTTTTCACTGTCAGGTGAGTAAGAAATTAATAAATTTTGTTCTTCTTCATTTATTTGAAATTTCAACATTTCCCCCAGTCCCAAATGACTTCTTTCGCCCAAATTACATAAAGCACACAATTTTCCTTCATATTTTTCTTGGAAATAAGGTGGTTCTTCATTAACATGCATTTGTTTTTCACTTATTTCATTGCTATTGTAACTTTCCAAATTTGTTAAAGAACTTTCACTAGATCCAGTTAAATTTAAGTTCATTTTTAAAAAGTTATTATAAAAATTAATAAGGAACACTACTGGACAGGTAAAACGAATAATTTGTATCTGAAATAAATATATTATACAGAATTAAATATATTTACAAATTATTAACTAAAGTATCCGGTCAATTAACAGAGAAACAATTTAAAAAAAAGTATTTAAGTAAAAAAGCAGGTTAAGTAGTTGTTTAAAACGTAATCTTTATCAAATAAAAAGTTTTAAAATGTTTGCCATGAACTTACCGGCAATAATTTATTTAAATTTTATTTTTATAATTGCAGCTTATATGAATATTTTCGGGTTTGAACCCAATGATGATACTATTCATTTAACCAACTTTGAGATTATAAACTTAGATGTAATATGAAAATACTGAGGTATTGACAGTGTACAAATATAATATATGTAAGAAAGAGAAAAGTGTGAATAATGTAAATCGTCAATTATACTCCTGTAAACAAAAAAATAAGAACTCTTTTTAAAGCCAAAACGAATTATCTATATAGGCGAATTAATATACAGCCAAACAAAGCAGATAAGGAATGCAGATTATATAAAATACCTGCATTCAATATCGAATATTATAGTTCTCCATAATTATTTCACATTCACCAAACGTCATATCGAAAACATTTACTAGTTGCAGGTTGGAGGTATAACCTAATATTGAGTGTTTAGTAATTTTCAATTATAATATACAATTCAAATAGTATGTAATTTTCATATATGTACTTACATAAGTGAAAAATATAATTTATTATTTATCGTAATCAATATCAAATAAAAGTTTCCATATTTCTAAAACTAATCAAGTGGTAATTTTTATGATTAAGTTTTAAAATATTTGCGCGAAAATACTGAAATTTTTATTAGATTTTAACACGAGCAAGAAGTATGCTTGAACTGTTGATACAATATATTAATTATTCTAGCTTTGTTTTAATGATTTTAATATAATTTCCGATTTTTCGTAATACCCTACAAAATGTTATAAATAAAACTAACTAATTGTATACTCCAAAATACTGTATGTATAAATTTTACATAATCGCAAAACAAATATTTGATATATACAGCTACAGCCACTTTTGATTCGATATATGATATTATTGAAATATTATTTTATGTACTGTTCTTCATATAATTTAAACAGCAGCAATATTTTTAAACTATTTATTATTTAATGAGAAAAAAGTTTGTATATATACTTACTAGAATTTACAAAAAAAAAATCTTTTATTTATCGTACCGTACAATCACAACTCGGTTTCAAAGAATATTTTGAGGGACAGGCACAGGGAATGTATATATAAATATATACAATTTTTTACCCCACAATACATTGTCAAGTCAGCCCAGTCAGCCATTATATGTTTGTAGTATTGTAGCGATATATACTAACAACTTCAAAAAACCTCAAACATAATTTTATTTATTTTTATGGGATTCTACATTCGTCATATTTGTGTACAACATTCAAGCCGCATTCACTTGTGCTTCTACATTTAAAAATACAATATTTTCACGATTCTGACCCCTGTAATATCAAAATTATATCCCTTTCAAGTTCATATCATAATAAACAGCAATTAGGAAATAATACCAAACCTAACAAAATATTTAAAAAATTTAATAAATTGCTACTAACTTGCGATTTTTCTCTAGACAACTTTTCAGATTTTCTTGTAGATTTTTTTTTGACATTTGTTAATTTGCAAATGGCGATATTTGATAAAAATGTAAAATTTGCTCATGAAATTTAAAATTTAATTACTTTGCGGTGATTATTTGAGCGGAAAAATCAGTTTACTACTAAATAAATAAAACATATATATTATTGAGGTGTGAAGAACTATATTATTCAAAATATTTTTATAGCTAATTGATTTTTTGTTGACGACATGATTACAAATGAAATGTTAGACAGAAATTTCTGATATCAAATAGCCAGCTTGTTTTTTTTACCTGTCAAAAAAAATTGTCAGACAGAAAAGCCTAACATTTCTATCAGACATTTATAGCTAGTAAAAGACAGCTGTTTAAAAAATCAAATTTTCGTATTTGAAAATAAGCTTCTACAATATTTTAGTATTACTAATTATACACATGGATATGAAAAATATTAAAAAAATAAAAAAAATATTGATGAAAGTAATAAAATAATAGTAAAATTGCTAAGTAACAAAACTTTTGACACTTATATAAATATACTCGAAAACAGATTATTTTACAGTTAACAGGTACCAGTTGTCACAAACGAGTAGAATTTATATGAATTCGCCATTGTGTATATCAGATTATAATGTAGCCAGATAATTGTGTTTCTCACTTAAGCAACAGAAATGACATTTATTGAAATGGTGTTGGAGGCAGGAATGGCAGGAATCAATCAGTTTTACAATACACTTTTGTAGATGCCCTAGCCGCATTTCATTTTGTTTTGAATAATATAAAAATTAGTTTTAGTAGCATTATATTTAGCAAAAGCTTATGCAATCTAATAACTAAATAATTAACAAAGTGGAAATTAAGTTATTGTGTAAATTACAATGCAATATATTTATATTTAAACAATAAATGAAATTGTGATGTGAATTTATATTGCATAGAAAGTAAAGAGAACTGGTTAATTATGATCTTAAACTTGTATAGGCATGCAAGCTAAATTTAAAAAAGCCATAACATTAATTAACACTTTTATATATTTAAGTAAGTATTATAGCTATATGTATAACAATTGATAAAATATATAAATAATTCTCATAAAAAAAATAAAAATTTGTACTTTATTCAATATGTCGTCGTCGTAAGGAAAATCTCATTCGAATATTGAAAAGTTTAGGTATATAAACACAAAATTTATTTTTTTCATATATGACACAACACAAAATGCCTTTGATGTTGGAATTTAGTTATTTATTTTCTGTGTGCTGTGTACGTATATTTCTGATTAATTTAAATGGTAAATTCTCCAAAATGTGTGTTTTGTGATTTTAGATATATTAATACTATATCTAAAGTTCTCTTTTCATTTTCGTTTTTGTATAAATAATAAAGAATATTGCTTAATATCCATGAAAGGCTTCCAACTTAACTAATAATCATATTCTGATATTAAAAGTAATCAAAATAGGTTTTATATTTTAAATTGTTTACATATAGATCCAACAACTATACATAAAAACAACAATAAATTTTGTTTAGCTTACATTGCATACAAAAAAAACAAGCAATATTGGCATTTTTCCAAAAAAAATCTAGATATATACTATATACATAGTAATTTAATACAATTAAAATTAAAATACATTTATAAGTTCTGTTGTAACTCTAAAATATATTTACAATATAAGTATATATTATTTAAAATTATTGGTAACTTCAATTCATTGTTATAAATATAAAAATATCTAAATGAATTTAATTTATCACCAATTTATGTTTTATCAAATTAAAATTTATTTTCATATATAAATTTCGACGATGCATCGTTAAAAAATATTTATTAAATCGAATCATATTCATATGTTACAGTTGCAATTAGTAACAAATGTAATATATATATAGACTTTAAACCATTTAATTATTATAATAATAAAACAAATATTTTAATTTTCTGCCAAATAAAATCCTGTTTTACCATATATTTAAAAAAAATATTTCTACCATAGTCAAAATTCAATTTCTTTAGTCAAGCTACACCGCATATGTTTAATCAACAAGTATCGTTGTATATATTAACATATTGTAATATAACTTTGTAAAGTCAGATTAAACAATAGTTGCATAAATTTCCTATACTGTATCATATACACATAATAATTTTAATATATTTACAGTACATAACAAAATTTAAATTATTTTATATCTGAATTTTGGATACACATCCGCGCAACTCATCGGCTACCGGATCATCCACTAGAAGGAATTTGGAAATAATTCAATAAAGTTGTATACATCGCCAGTACCTGCCCAGATTCTATGCAAATGCTAATGCCACACAACGAAATAAATTTGAATTTACAGCTTAATTTAAATTAGTTCTGACCTGTGTACAATCAAGATGCTGTTGCTTGTTCAAGTTACAGCATATACAATTAAAATTTCATCAATCAATTTTGTTTACTTATTTCATGCTGTTAAATAGCATAATAAGGCTTAGATTTCAGTACAGTCAACAAAATGTATCCCACTTAGCCAAGTCGTAGTTTTTTTGGGGATGACTGCATATTTTTCAGAGAAATGTATGTTTAATGCTGTTTTTCTTCACTTATGTTGACACCGAAGTCTTTGTTCTTATATACACACATTGGCAGATAAAAATTATTTCACTCAGATATTTCATCATATATGTTATAATTTTGTATATAAAATATTTCTATATCTTTTTAATATTATTATAATTATTATTATTTTATAAACTACCCTTTTTTACATTTTTTTAAAGAGAGTCCTCAAGAACATATTGGAAGTGAAGGGTTTGTCTTATTTTAGGATCATTTCTCCCAAAATTATACAACACCATATACTAAAACCTATTTATTCTGATATGAGTGAAACATTTTCCAAAATTCTAAAAAATACTGGTTAAACAAAACACAATCATGTTGACATAGAATATGTGATTATATTTTTTAATAACATTTTATATAATTTCTTGTACAAAGCTGTATGCATATTAATTTAATATATATATTTCTTTTTTTTTTTCAATTTTCTAGAATGTTAAACAAACGATACTAATTTTATAATCGATATATAATTAGAGATTTAAACATCCCAATAACAACACAAATTATATAGAGCTTCTTTATTAAAATGAAGCAAAGGTATTTTTTTAAAATAATTATTATAATGTAGTTATTTGTATTAAATTTATATTTTATTTATAGCAGATATGTGGAGCAAATGAAATGATTCATAGAGTTTTGAATGTAAAGAAAGATTCGGGAGTAAGTTATATGTACATAGCTAACTCTAAGATATTATTGGAATGCAAAACAGAAAATGTACGTAGAATATTCCAAAAATTCTTCAAAAAAATCAATAAAGAATTTTCAAAACGATGTATTACAAATAAATTTAAAAAAAATAAGGCAGCAGCTTATATGAGAATCGATGATGGTTCATATAAAATTTATAGACAAATATACAAAAACATTAAAAATAAGAACTTTCCAACAATATGTTTAGTAGACTTTTTTCCTAATAGAATTTATATTAATGGAAATATAAAGGAAGTGGCAAACATTTTAATAGTATCGAATACCATAAATTATATGACATTAGAAGTAAATGAATGTTTTGCGAGAAATAAATTTAGTGTATGTGAAATTTGTAAAGTAGACTATAATATTTTAAATACTAATTTAAATACATGGCAACATGGTAATTTATTGAATAATAAAAAAAAATATTTTGTAATTAACTCTATTATGAAAAAAAGTGTAGGCATTGAATCGTTTTTAAAAATTAACATTAACGAAACATTTGTGAATAACATGAAATATCAGTGTAGTGAAAAAAATAATTGTAACATTGCCACTAATAGATTTGAAAATTTAGGTACTCGTGATTGCATTGAAAAAAACATTTCGCGTCAAACACGTCAAGCATCACATATGAGAAAAACTTATTCAAACCGAAAGAGGTCAAAACCTTATAAGACATCGAAGAAAAAGATATTAAATACAAAAACTACTGTTAATAAAGTAGGATTATGTGCAGAAAAAAATATATGTCTAAATCCAAGCGGAGAAAAAAGTGATAATACGAAAAATATTGTATCACAAGTTGATACTTCGCACATTGATACGATGTCATTATTTTACGAAGTTGTTGATACGAAAAATCATCATAGATCTACTAACTATGACATTGCAGATAATTATTTAAAACAAAATATCAAACAAAAACCAACATTAATTGTTAAATTCAAAAAAATTCGACAATCGGAGCTGTCATTATTAAATGGCGAAGCTGAAAATTTCATGTTTCCTAAGCGATTCTCTTATGATAAACAAAATCCTATTAAATACGAAAGAACACCGCTTAAAAGATCATTTTCGAATGCATTTGAAACTGCCACTGAATGTAAATTTAATAATTTTGAAAGGAATGTTCGACATAGCGAATATAGTTCAGTATATAATAACTCACGAAATACAAATAACAGTCATTCTGAGACTAGCTCAAATTTAATTAAACCTGATATCAGTTTTTCATTTGAAAAAATACCTTCTGACGAAACTTGGTTTAATGTGTTTCGTAGACAGGATGAAAGCAAAGAAAAAACATTTGAATATTTTGGAAGTACAGGTAAATATAATAATTTAATTTCACATATAGATTAAAAAAAAATATTAGTTAATTATATTTATAAATAAAATATGTTGTTATTGTTTTCTAATTAATGGATTTAACCGAGGCCTACACTCCACGAGTTACCTAAAATTACTTTTTTTTGTTGCTACTTTGTTTATAACTATAAATATTATTTATAACATAACTATCCATTTAAGAAGATGTCATTTATATTTAGTAATATTTTTTTTTAAATACTGACCTGCTTATTGCGCTTTATTCTTATTCAGTTTTTTAGTTCATATAATATAGTCAATTTGTCGTAACCCAGGAGGAGAAGGTTTACATTACATGCAATAATAAATTAATGTTGTTTCAATTAATATTTCGGAAAATTCTAGTCATGATCTTTATCTTGTATGGACTCCATCTTATTTTATCACATAATTTTGTTTCTGATCTCATTGCCGATACATACTGACCTGTTACTGCTGAATACGAAAATCGTGTTTTGATATTCTCAATCTGCGCAGAATTCTTATCATGAAAGAATCTTGCATAATATACACATGTAATATTCATCTATATACATATAATTAACAAGTTTTGATACTACAACATACTTATTATAATGCTTGTTGCAAAATTTAATATTTATGTGTCATGTTTTTCAGGATTTAGAAGACTACCTTACGAAATGGGCCCGCTACCACCGTTACAAACTTGTCGTTCGTGTACTTTAGAAGAGGAACCCGAACATATAATTTCAAAACTGAAGTCCCCGACGGAGGAAAATTCTATTGCAAAACAATCTGGAAGCAAGAAAAGCGAAACGGACATCAAAAATATCACACAAATGAATGAAAATTCGAATTCAGCTTTTAGAAATTTTGAGATGCCAAGAATATCACCAAGGGAACATGCTTCAACTTTGGCTATATTAAGTTGTTTAATTAAAAAAACTACTAATGAAGTTGATTTATTGTCTACCAACGGACAAACTAGCCAAGATGATAATATATACTCAAATTCTCACTTATTAAATTTAATTGAAAGTGTTAAGAGTTTGAGAAAAAAAACAAAAACATCCTACAAAAAACAAAATAAACATGTTCCTGTTCATGTCAACAAAAACTGTTCAAATAATAAATCGCGAAATTTAGAAAATCATGTCAGTATGGAAAAATTAACAAACGAATTGGATTATTTTCTAGTTAAATCATTCAGTGAAAATACTGATCATTCAATTTTTAATCAGAGTATAAACCATTTTTCAAATGACATGAATCTGCTTGAGATAACAGAAAATCAATATCGACAAGAATCACTAAATAAAGCCTTATGTTCAAATAAATATAAAACAAAGCGAAAAAATAATAAAACTGGCTGGCCAAAAAAGAAAAAAATTATTACAAGACAACAAAAAACTAAAGCTACAGACAATAAAACTAAAAACAGTGAATTTTTAAAGCGTATGTCTCCAATAACACCACCATATAGTGATTCAGAAGAATCAATGCAATGTTCTTATTTGAATATTTTGGATGATAATTTTCAGAACTCATATTTTAATGAAGCTGAAGATGTCCATGTATGTAATACTGAAGTAAAAAAGGCGGATGATAGTCGTTATATAAAAAATATGAAATATACATTGGACAAGTCCAATACATCAGAAAAACACATTGAATATTCTCTCCAGCCAAATATCAATTTTAATTGTTCACCTAGAAAACTGCGGAAGCTGAGAGGAAGGTATCGTGAAAGATAAGCTATTCTTCAATTTCTAAAGAAAATATTTAATTTTACTAGATTTTCGCGAATAATTATTTGTCAATAAAATACAAATATTAAAAAAAACTTGATTTCTTAGTTTTAATAATCAATGAAATCAATTATGTAACAAGAAATTAACAAGACAAATAATGAAAATATTCGCATAAAAACAGATTATAGAACAAATAACCAAATAAGTATTGAAAATTTATAAATAAGAATATTCATATTTATCTTTAATTCTTAATAATCATATTATTTGTGCAAATAAATATAACTTTTTAATTTTATGCGTTGATATATTGTTATCTAATAGGGAAAATAATGCTATATATAAATTACGAAATCTGAAATAAAAGATTTTCAGACCTCTTTAAAGCAATGACCCTTATATATATTTAAATTTATAAAAACGTCTATCTATCTATTCTATACGTTAAATTTATTTTAAATATGTCCTTTATGATTGAAGTCGACTTGTTGACTCGCACTCGACGCTTTGCCTTGCCTCGATTTTGACACTTCGATAAGGTTGGGAATGTTGAATAGGGTTGAATTGAATTCACCAAAATACTCGCTGGCGAGAGTTTCAGCGAATCCTCAAATATATTCAGTATGGTATGATTGAAATATAGCTGGTGATTCGATTATTGTCGACTACAGTCGCCGTTTATTTCATATAAGTCGCCGACTTACTTTCTAATAAATATTAAATATTAAAAATTATTTTTAAAGATAGATTTTATAGCTTTTATAAAAAAATTAACGTTGATTTTTTGTTCATCCTGTAAACTAAGTAAACTAAGCTTTTATTAAGCCGCAGGATTTTTTTATCAGGTTCAGTCCAGGGAAGTCACTTTGGACTTCTATATTTTCAATGCCTTCATATCGAAATTAACTGAAGTACTAATAGTGATTATTAATTACATACTTTTACACAGGTGATTTAAAAATTGATAATACTACACACTGTCAAACATGTAACTCCGACCCATGATCGAATAAAATTATTAGATCATGACTCCGACCCAAAAAATCAAATTAATTTAATTTTCGGCAACCTGTTTGACATTGACAAACAATGTGTCACCTTCATGCTAGAGATACTCTCGCCGCTGGTGCCGCGATGACGCTTTGCCGCGCTGTCAAATAAAAGTTCAGATATATAGAAATATATGAAAGCAGATAAACTCGCCGCCGGGCTGCCGCTGGTGCCGCCGGTGCCGCAACAATGTTGGTTCAATTTCAACTTTTTGCTCAAAAATTCTACAACCATCACGGCCATCATTTGAAATTTCAAATCGGCTGATCGTCGAGTGCGGCGCGGCGAGAGTATCTCTAGCATCAAACATGCATATTTCTGCGACTGCGTGACAGCCGTGTTAAGCAACATATGTTTAAGTTAAGTGTCATAATGTAAATAGACATACAAAGTACAGTAAAACGTCTCATATATAATATTCTGAAAGACACTATAGAGTTAATAGTTTACGCAGCAACTACACAGCAACACGGACGGTGCAAATAAGCTTCAGCCTGCCTTTGCCTTAAGCAAAATTAGCAAGGTTTATACATAGCTATAATAACAAACCTTCTTATTTTGGTTTTGATTTGCTTGGTTTTGTTAATTGTTTCGTTTATAATTATAGTTTTGTTAAAATTTTAACAATACAAAAAACGTTGCAAATTGCAAACAAAATTAAAGGAAAATGGAAAAAGTGAATACAGAAGCAAAATCAAATTTGTGCAGAATTTGTTTAGGATTAGGAGAATATGACATTTTCAGCGGCGTTATAGTAGTGGATGATAAAAATATACAAATAGATGCAATGTTAAAAGAGTTTACATCTTTAGATTTAGAGGTATTTTTTGTGACCATTTCACGAATAGATTTTATAAATCTTGTAGTCATATTTTTTTTCTTTCAGAATCTAGACTTAGATTCATCTCATATTCCGACACTCATTTGTAATTTATGTTCAGATAAATTGATAGAATGCTATCAATTTCTACAACAAATTCAACAAGCCGATGATTATATTATGAATCTTTTAACAATGCCACCATATACATTCAGTTCAAATGAAGATCATCATGATAATAAATTATTTTGTAAAAATGCATCAAGGTCTGATTCAGAAAATGAAAAGCATCCAGAAATTGAAGAATATACTGTTCAAATTTTAAATGATTTCGATAATGAAATAATTGAGAAAAATCCATCAACCATAGCAAAAAATCATAATACAGAAATTTCAAAGAATCTGACGATAGTTCAAAGAAAACGTAAAATAAATAATTCGAAAAAGCTAAATTTAGTACTTACCGAAAATGTTTCAAATATACCCCATTTTGAACATGATCCGGTAAATTGTGATATTAATAGTGATGATGATAATGTTGGTGAAAATGTTATAAATAAAAAATTGAAAATATCAAACATTCATAAATCTGTTGATGACGTTGCCTTTGTTATAACAAAATTTATTCCAAGTGAAACAATTACAACAACACATACTAATGTTAATATTGATGAAAGTGCTATCTCTAATCAAACAGACTCATTAACATATAATAATCAATATAATAACGATGATATAGTTAAATCAAATAATATAATACGTACTTATGATTTAGCTGCTGTGGAAATTGATCCCACAGATAAAAAACAATTCGAAAAACTAATGGGCATTAATTATGATGATGACAACGACGACGAAGATAATAATGATGATAATAGCGATTCAAGTTGTGGTGCTGTTTACGCTTGTCAATATTGTACAAGAGCATTTTCATCAAGTCAATTTTTAAAACAACATATTCGTAAAACTCATGTATGTCAGTTTTGTATGAAAGGTTTTCCAAAAAGTGCTCAATTATTTGAACATATTCGTAATAATCATAGTCAATTCAATTGCCCATTTTGCCAAAAAAGTTATAAAAGCAATAGTAATCTACGACAACATATGAAAAAAATACATACGTTTAAATTACCAGCACATACATCTCTTTTAGCATTTAGTAAGAAGGATGAAAATGTTTTATCGTCAAATCAAAGTAACACCGTTATTGGGTAGATGAAATTTGTAATTTGTATAAGGTATAAACTATATAGAATTGTATATTACGCATCGTAATTTATATTAATAGCAAAAAAAAATTAAGTTTACTTTCAATAAAATCGTAAAATAAACAAATTGAATCAAAATCAGATTAAAAAAATCTTTATTTTTCTTTATTTTTCCGATAAATAAATATAAAATGTAATTCACGTTGAAACAAAAAAACTTAATTATATTTATAATGAATGTTTCGTTCCGTAAAATAATATTTATTTATGAATTTCTATCATTTGTTATAAATGATATTTTCAAATTTGTGTTTTGATTTTATGTTGAAAATTTGAAATTCAAATAATTGTTATAAAAATTTGTGTTAAAAAATAATTGTCCAAATTTTTTTTTAATATTAAATTTGAACACCAAATTTCTTATAAATACTATAAAATCAGAAATCACACATTAAATAAGAATTAGTTTCTTTTAATTTTTTTCTACCTCTACTTCTTGTTCCCAAGATTTTTCCTTGGAGAGCTATTTGTAGTATACTTTGTATTTTTAAATTGTTATCTAACTGTTAGCGCAGCGCAACGCTACCTTCAAAAGTTAAACTATATGAAAATAGTACTATCAATTCATAATGGAAAATTCTTAGCGCAGCGCACAGCAAAGTTCAAGTTGATCAACTTTTAACTTTTTAGCAAAGCAACGCTGATAGATGTCAAAATTTATTATTTGACAACATAGTTGGTTGTCAAAAAGTTTGTAAAATAAAATAAAAAAAGTTTGGATAAAATTTGTAAAATAATAATTATAAAAATATTTAATTTAATTTTATTGTGTATAAAATTATGTTAATAACATAGAAATTGTTCTAAATATAGAATTAGAAATGTCATTTATCGCTGTAAATAAATATGTATTGTGAATTGAAAAAATATTAAACCGTTGCGTTAACTTGCGCTAACTTTGCTGTGCGTTGCGTTGCTAACATTATGAATCCACTATATTAGATATCAACGCTTTACGCTTAAAAAAAAAGTAGAAACTAGATCTACTTCATGCGTGCGTGAAGCGTGCGTGGGTGCGTTAGCAAAACTGCATTTAAAGTTGCTCCATATATTTCCATTGGTTCTACTCAACTTGTCAACGCTTTACGCACGCACGCTTGTGAAGCGACATTCTGTTTCTCGCCTTACTTCCAATTATCATATAGTTTTTTTTTTATAATTATGGTTCAAACAAGCTCGACTGACGACGGACGGACAAGAAACGCACAAGAATTTTCGATGGAGCAAACTCGACGGTTGAGACGGACTACATATTCTTCAATAACAGTTTATAAACATTTTTTTTTTGTAATCAAAACTATCTACTTATACTTTAAATTAATTTTTCACACTGATAATTCAATCAAAATTTTTTTCAAATGTTAAATAAATTTATTTTAATTCAAAATTTTGAAAAGTACCTATTTTGTATCCGTCGTGTCCGTCGTAAGTTGAAATCGATTGAACTTTTTCGTCTTGCGTCCGTCGTGAGTTTGCTCACTTTCATATATTCCTATACATTTTAACTTTTTTTCGACATTTGAATCCGTCTCCGAGGGGTTATTCGAGCATTTCTTGTAGATCAGATCTATTTTCTGCTATAGGCGCCGCATCATCCATCAGCAAATCTAATATTATTCAGCCGATTTCCATCCTTTCACTCAATCTTTCGACAAAAATTTCATCAGTATAGTCATTAAATAAGGATGGATTTAACTATGCATCCCTGCCTGACACCTTTGACCTTTATTAATGTTTATTTCAGCTGATAAGCCATCTGTTGTTAATATCTCCTTGATTCTAGTATAATAATTCAATAGTTGTTATATCTCTGTCATCTAACTTTTTTTTTTAAATTACAAATTTTAATCAGAAGTTTCGAAGATTTAAGTTTGTTTACAGCTATAGCTCCGGAAACTTTGGAAATTTTTTTAAAAATTTGAAAACGCATCGCTGTATGCAGAAATTATGTACATATATTTCAGGCATTTCAATTTTATTTTCATTATGTGCCGGTTCACAAACAGCGTGTAACATCATCAAACATCCCCATACACGATGAAATCTGCATGACAACAGTGGTACATTACATGACAGTGTGGTACAACATGTTTGAGCATGTTCGTGTATGTGTATGGTCCAACCGTCCGACGAGAAATCCATGTCGCTGTCACTGTTCAGAAGATTCATATCAGATTCAGATAGCAACAGCACGGAACAGACAGAACTCAGAATCAGAAGCTGTTCGAATTGTGTTCGCTAAATATCTAAAAGTGTAACATTCTATTTGGGAAAACGCACAATGTCGCTCGAAGAGGTAACTAAATAAAAATTTAATAAAATTATATTTTAAATAAAACTAAAATAAGAAAATATTTGATTTAAAAAACCTTTAGGAAATTAAAGAACCTCAATTTTATTGTGGTTGAAAATATTTACTCTTAACCAAAAATTAATTATAAGTGACACCATACCGAAAGATTATTTGTTGATTCTTGATTGGATATAATAAAATTTTATTATTATTCCAATTACAATCTATATGTAATCAAATTCGACAATAATTCGGAATTTTCCCGTTAATTCTTTTAAATTTTTATATTTTATTAAATTAATACAATTACTGGAAAATATTGTCTATCTCTAGAGATTAATTAAAATCAAATTTATATTTTAAATATATATATATAACATATTCTAATGCTAAAAGCTTAAATATAATTTAAATTTGTGTTTATGAATATGATTGTTAAATTTCTTTATATTTCACTTTGTAGAATTTTAAAAAAGCTTCAGAAGATGTTAAAACTCTGAAAAAAACACCAGCAGATAATGATTTACTTGAATTGTATGGTTTATATAAACAGGCAACTATTGGGGACTGTAATACAGGTATTTTTAAACTAATATTGTTAAAAGTTAAAACTATTAATAAAAAATTATATATTTTTATGTAAATAGAAAAACCAGGATTTTTAGATTTTAAAGGTAAATCTAAATGGGAAGCTTGGAACGGAAGGAAAGGCTTATCAAACGGTGATGCAATGAAATCATATGTTGAAAAAGCTCAGTCTCTAATTGAGACTCATGGATTGCTGTAAATCACGAAATGGAACAAAACCAAATACTATTGCAATATTTAAATCTATATACATTTTATTCAGATATCCTTTAAGAACAACATGCAATGAGCGTAAAAAAAGTTTTTTTTAACCTTACGTATATTTTATAAATCATATTTGATACAACTTTGCACAAAGCCATTTAATCTAAACGCATCAAATGTGGAATGAATTAGCTTTTTCATATAATTAAGAATATAATTTTTTTTTTATATATACATTTATATAATAAATTTATTTTATATCCAATAATAATTTATAATCTTTTGGCTTATATAGAGCAGAATAAGTATGTTTTAACTATTTTATGATTTTTTTTTTTTTAATTTTGTTGTCGACAATACAATTCATTTTGAAGTTCACGTAAATTTATTTCTAATGTTTCAACTTCATCAAATCTCATGGCAGCTCTAGCTTGTTTTATATAGCCTTTAATAATATTAATTTGTTCTACTAATGGATCATTTCCTTTACCAGAATAAGTTGATTGATGTCCACTCCAATTATCTAGTGTTGTTACAGCAGACTAGTAAGGAATAAAAATTTATATATATTTTTTGTAGATTTAAGATTGAAATACTGATTTTACCCCAGATGCAAAATTTTCTTTATTAGGACTTGAACTGCTTCTACTATCAACCAAACCATATTTTTCGTATGCTTCTAAAGCTAATCGTCGTTCACGTTCAATACGTTGTTCAGTTTCTTGACGTCGTTTTTGTTGTAGTTTTTTAATTTCTTCTTCAACTGGTAATTGTGGTATTGATAACATTTTATCTTTAATAAATTGTATACAAGCTAAACGTACAGCTTTTTTTAGAGCATGTTCGCGACTACCATCAATACATTTTAATGCCAAAACTCTTTTACTTTTTACATCAATTAATTCCGCAACATGTCCAATTTTACCGCGTAATGCACTAACATCATTTATTGTATAAATCGAGTCACCATCATATAAACTATTTACCATTTTTAAATACATATCAACATCTGGTATAATATTCTTTTTTAAATCTTGTATTTCCATGTAAATAATACTAATTGGTGGTCGACATGTTCGGCTGTCTTGCATTTCTTTTCTTGTTTCTAATAATCTTAAACAGTGATCACAAATACGAATATTATTATCTGTTTCATCAATTGTATTTTCAGTTTCATTATGATGTTGTTCTTCATTTTCTGGTGATGTTACATTCACTAAATTTACTGTATTATTAAATATAAAAATTAATTGAATCCTCAGGAAAATTATTTAATTTTATATTAACTTACTTGCTTCAGAGATTGGTAGAAATTGTGAACAATCATTACACATTATCGAACCACAAAGCCGACAATGATGTTGTCTCCTTGCAATATGGAAATTTTTAGCACATTGTGGACATAATTTAACAGATTTTCCATCTAACCATGGAACAGTCTAAGAAAAAGTATAACGCAATTTCAGCTGGATTGTAAAAATTATAAAAGCGATCACAA
Organism: Rhamphomyia laevipes; assembly: GCA_963920725.1. Taxonomy (NCBI): domain Eukaryota; kingdom Metazoa; phylum Arthropoda; class Insecta; order Diptera; family Empididae; genus Rhamphomyia; species Rhamphomyia laevipes. The sequence continues at coordinate 34,521,078 of OY987259.1, forward strand.
AAATGGAGCAATGAGAATGTAAATATAAAATATAAAAGTTGATACTTTAAAATCGATAATGCATATAAGTTTGAAGTTCTTATACGATTCAGATTAGTGAACAATGAAATAGGTTAATTAGTGAATAAGAATGAAATGTATTATCATAATTCAAAAAAAAAAAAAGATTATTATTTTAATCAGATTTTCACCGTATTGATAAAGTATATTAATGTGGATATAATATAATTATGCAACGAATTGCCAAATAATTTAATAAGTTACGATACGATTTTAAAAGGGTTTTTTTTTGCCATTTTAAGTTGACAAAATACCTTTTGTTCATGTAATTTCCTTTGTACTGGATCAGTTGGTCTGTCTTTAAGTAATTTATTTAATCTTATTAATAACTTATTCGTTTCACTAGCATATCGATCTAAACGTGGAGTTCTGTAACAATTATTATAATCGATTAAGATTAAAAACATGATTTTGTTTAATACCTAATTGAATTAAACGCTGAATAATGACTACAATCTATTCCAACATCCTGTCTCATATTTTTGAAAATATTCCATTGCATTGATGATTGTACATTATTAACTTTTAATGTATTATCAATTGATGTAGCTAAATCAACAGTTTCATCAAAATTTATTCTTATCTTACGTTTAGCTATACTAAAAATATCTTTTAATGATTTTATTACATCCTGTTCTTCGGCATGAATCTTTTCAACATGATCTGTTAATCTTTCTGGTGTTTTTAAATCTTCACGACATATTGGACATAAAAAGCCTTCTAATATTTTTCCATCATCATTGTCATTAAATGGATTCATCTTCTTAATTAAATAAAACAAAACTATCGTATTCCAATAACAGAATAAATATCCCAATAGCCAATACTCAAATGAAACACCCCCAAAATAAAAATTGAATCTGTTTGGGATTTAGAAGTTGGTATCTTTTTCCAAATGTCAGAAAACTGAACTATAAAAATATTTTGTATAAAAATATTTATCACAACATTTTCGTTTCGTATAATATGCTGCTGAAACTGAAATTGAAATTGAAGGCAAACCCAAACCAACCCTTTAAGCAACGAACAGCCGCCGAATTTAAACCCTCAAACAATAGAATACTATACGAACCGCAATTTGTGTTTTAAACCATAATTCCAAACAGAATCAAAAGCCGCTCATCAAGTGTAATCATAATCGTGCAGTCTTCACAAATACATGTTTAATTGTGTATAGAATATAGAATATGATATGATATGACAAAATCGTTTTAAAATCTTATAGATAAATAATTTATTAATTATGTATATTAGTTTTTTAATTAATTTAAGCATATTTTCAATATTACTAATATTTTTTTATTCGAAACAGATATAATTGTATTACTGTCCAATCACTGTAATTTGATATTATTTGATGTTTTTCATGAAAGTATTTACCTATTGCCCGACTTTTTTCAAAATTTGTACTGTAATAGTTATAATTATCTTTTAGAGTTGGAATTCCTTGATTTCTATGTTTAAATAATTTAGTTACATTCCACATTTGTTACATTTGCCGCTTTTACTCATACCACTTAATTTATTCGCGAATGTATTATTATAAATTTCTATAATTTTATAGTTAATTAAGCAAATATCCTAAATGTGCTTTATACATATATTAGATCTTAGTTACCACAACTGCCTATTTGTATTTCGTTGTAAAAAATCATTCTTTGATATTACTTGGTAAAATAATTTCTTTATAATTAGTTTAACAATTACAATTAAAATAACTATGTTAACAATTACATACTAATTTTTTCAAATGTCATATAATAAAATTCTGCTCTAAAATAATTTTTAAATATGTCAAGTTGCTATAATTCCTACTTAAAAATATAATTTGTTGTCTCGTTTTTTCTGGTTTGTTTTTTTGCGCCAACTACCGCATTTTCGAATCTCGAACTGTCAGTTCGCAACAAACGTTTTATTTCTATTTCCGAAATTTTGCAATTTGGTTTGTAATGTATCGCTAATTTGGTTACTCGGGATTTGGTTATGAGAGTTTTCAGTTATCGAAACCCGAAAAATGACGTTTATTTTGACTTTACAAATAAACATCCTTTTCCGGTAAAGTTTGGAGCAGATCTAGACTTTCTTGATTTTTATTCAGATATAAAACTGAAAAAATCGTTATAATCGGTGACAGTAAAACATTTATATAAATTACAATGCCTCCAAAATTTGATCCCACTGAAGTTAAATTAGGTATACTTTCGTAAACTATAGTTATTGGCTAATTACAATGTTTTGTTTTGTTTTTTAGTATACTTACGTTGTGTAGGTGGTGAAGTAGGTGCAACTTCTTCATTGGCACCTAAAATCGGTCCACTTGGTTTAGTAAGTTAATTATTTTTAATAAATATTGGCTATTATTAACAATTATAATTTAATTTAGTCACCGAAAAAAGTTGGAGATGATATTGCTAAAGCTACATCAGACTGGAAAGGTCTTAAAATTACTGTATGTTTAACAATTCAAAATCGACAAGCTTCTATAACAGTTGTACCATCAGCAGCTTCATTAATTATTAAAGCATTAAAAGAGCCTCCACGAGACAGAAAGAAGCAAAAAAATAGTAAGTTATTTCATATATTGAAAATATTTAATGAATTTCGTTTATTGTGAAAATTACGCCTGTTGATTATTCTTTTAAATGTATATTATTTTATATAATGACATTTGTTATTAAGATTAAAAGAGAAAAATAATTATTTAAATAATACTTATGAAGTGGTTAATAGTTCCACTGAAAATAGAATTTATAACATGCAAAATCCTCTAAGAGTTTACCTTTTAAAAAAAGTGAACAATAAAATAATAAGTTTAAAAGGTTTTTGGCAAATCGGTAATTTAGACTCTTCAAAGTTTACCAATTCTAATTAAGTTGTGAAGTTTCACATGATAATTAATTAGATAATAATATTGATTAAAATATTTGACATGCCAATTGGGAAATTTTTATTAAGTTTCTTAAGAGTACTATTTGTACCTTTGGTTTTGAAAGATTAGGTATTATGTTATTTGAAATAAACGTATACTAAAATTATCCAAATGAATTTTTCTTCACATATATTTTGTTTGTATATCTCAGTAAACAGTTTCCGCTATGTCGCCATTTCGTTGGTAATGACATGATGGTGGACTTACGACTGATACTTTATTTCTAATTAAAAATATTTATATATTCGATTCAATTTAAAATTAGCGGAGTAGAGATTTTTCCAGAAATTCTAATTGCCAATGTGATGTTAATTTATTTATTTTACATTATTTAAAATATGTTCAAATATTACAGAGATTCTTTTGAGACATTTTTTCAATAAGTAAATTATTTGTATTTTAAAAAATTTCGTATGAAGCCATTACTTAGGTTACCATGTTTTTATGATTAACTAGGTTAAATTGCGTAAATTTAGATAAACAAACGATCATAATTAATACAATTTAAATCATCTATATAAAGTCGTTAATATTGCAATCTATTCAGTTATCAATCATTGTATTTACACGATTAATTCCTCTACAAACATTTGATTTTAATATGTGTTTTGTTTTTATTCTCACTTCTAGTTAAACATAATGGAAATATTTCTTTTGACGATATCTTAGCTATAGCACGAACAATGAGACCTCGATCTATGGCACGAGAATTACAAGGAACTTGTAAAGAAATTTTGGGCACTGCCCAAAGTGTTGGATGTACAATTGATGGACGGGCAGCACATGATATAATTGATGATATTAATAATGGTGCTCTAGAGATTCCATCTGAATAAATTTTTTTTTTTTTAAAATAATTTTATGGTTTCATTTACAAAACTAATATATACATACTAATGACAGAACAAACACCAGTAATACAAATTCGTTCAGGAAATTCTAATCGGAATAATACAAATCTCTTAAAATATGAAATGAAGTAAATATTTATATTACTTATAGATTTGAACTTTAATTGCTCATTTGAGAAACTTATTGTATATTTTATATACAATAAGTATATAACAATATTCATATTTTTTTGTCATTTATTTATCGGTGCTTATTATAAAAACAATTTAAAATAAGTTTAATAATTATTAATTGTATTTTCAAATCAATTGGTTTATTAAAAATATAGTGAACTGAAGTTAATTGAACTTGAACTTTTTACTAATATTTCTTGCCGAATTTTATTACTTACAATATTCCCATTTCATACTCTTATATTTTCACGTATTTTAAAACTTTCGATTTGTTGAACTCTACATATTTTTTAATAACGCCACAATATTTGAAATTAAATATAGGAAGTTTATTAAATTCAATATGCTCCAAATTAATTTAGACTTTGAATTAACAATTTTATAAAATATATTTTGTACCCACTGAATTTATTACGATCATCATGCATTATCCTATTATGAAACTTTTCGATCGTAAAATATATTTTTATATTGTGATATTGGTGATATTTACCCAAGACATTTACCAAAAAACATTGGCGCATTGTTATAATAGCTTTTATTTATCGGTGCAATAAAAACAATTTAAAATAAGTTTAATAATTATTAATTGTATTTTCAAATCAATTGGTTTATTAAAAAAATAGTTAATTGAACTTGAACTTTTTACTAATATTTCTTGCCGAATTTTATTACTTACAATATTCCCATTTCATACTCTTATATTTTCACGTATTTTACGTGTTTTGCGTTATTTATAAATGTGGCATCAATTTTCAAAAATAATATTTAATTTACGATTTCTGTCGAAATTTTGGGCTCGTTGGGCTACTTATTAGTCATTATGCCGTCCATACATTATCAAACGTGTTGTGAATCGGGTTGTAAATTTTCCCCACACACACTTCAACTCGTTTTACAACCGATATTGCAACCATCATAAATTGATGTTTTTTTTTTACTATTTTTTATATGTCAAAATGAAAATACCTATTTTGTCTATTTTTTAAATAATAATTTGCCTAATCACAAAAATATATTTTTTAATTTACTTATTTGCTTGACAACAAATGCAAACGGCCACTTCAATTTTTAATTTTAAAATATTTTTTTTGGCAGTAAACTTCAAAAATGTCATTTTGGTTGTACAACTTCCCCATACACTATACAACTTCAACCATCAACCAACGACACGCCCACTTAAATTAATATATTTTAATATTTCTTCAACCGATTTACCAACCGTCAAAATGGTTGTCAACGTGTTGTCAACTTGCCCACACACGATACAACTTGACCAAGTTGTACAACACGTTGTACAACATGTTGCATAATGTATGGGCCGCATTAGACTTCAATCTAAATTTTTGGACTCGAAGGAAAATTTACTTACCTTTTATTATTTTAATTCTCAGGATGTATTAATATTCTAAAAGTGCTTTCTGGAAAAACAATATAATTTATCCCCAGTCATGAGTAGGTAAATAAGCTAATTTTTTTTTTTAGTTGAAAATATATATATATAAATAACGTTTATCGTATTATTTTAAATAGTTCATCGCATTTTCAATTTAAATAATATCCAAATTCTTCTCCATTCAAAACAAATTTCCTCTTTGATGGGGAAAATTAATTTAATGTAAAAATTGTTTTTTTTTTTTTTATATTTCATTATTTTTATTTTTTAACTTCATAAAATTTGTTCAAATATATTTTTATTAGTTTATAAATAATTTTATGAAAAAAATTTATAAATTTTATTTACAATATATTAAAATAAAAAAAGTTTTATTATAAATTAAAGCGCAATTATATAAAAATATTTGTTACGACACCAGAGTTTCATAATTATCGTAAAAATATTCCGGAAAATAATTTTTTTTTTTTATAATATAATGGCATTGAAATCTCACTTATACGATATTAATAAAATAGTAAAAGGACGAGATTATTTTAGTCGTTTTTAATATTTTTTTTTTTTTTAAATTATAGGTTCGTGTAATTTTTCGAGGTTCGTGTAATTGAAAAAAAAAATCGCATGAATTCTTCAGAATAGTTAAGTTTTTTCATGGAATTTTTCAAGGCTAATATTGTTAAATACCCTAAACAATGTCAAATTAAAGAAAGGTTTTTAATGTAAAAAAAAAAAAAAAACAAATATCCAACAAATTTAATTTGACTGGAATTACCAAAACCAAAATAATAAAATTGAATTTTGAATTAGTGTGTTCTTTAAAATTTCAATCTTAATTATAATAATTTTTTTTTTAATACGTACGTATATTTTTTTAGTTGCTGGAAAAGATTTATAAATTTTTTATTAATAAAAATAGTAAATAAAATTAACAAAACAATGAAACATATCAATATTTTCTATTTTTAGAAAACAAATTATTGTATAAAATTGTATAATTGTATATATTAGATTTATATTTATGAATATTTTCCAATACATTATATTTTCGAAATCAACAATTACGATAAAAAAATTATTGCTATTTATTAGAATTTAATGGTCAAATTTACATAATCTACAGAATTACTTTTACTAATGTAGATATACATATTAACAAGAACACAGTTAGCCCATAAATAATAAATAAATTCCGAATAACAAATTATATCCTTCCAAAACATACATCACAAAATAGTAGGATAAAAGCAATTTACGTGCTATGCAAAAGAACGATAAATTATCCTGATATTATACGCTAAAAGAATTAGTAACGAATTCTGATGCTCTCTAAAAGATATTTCAAAAGGAAATTATATTTTTAATCAGTATAATATTATTTGTAATATTTTTGTCTAAATAGTTAGTTTGTTTCTGTTGATTATTATCTATTTGCAGTTAAAAAAAAATTAATAATTAAGACTTCACTCTATTGCATTCGAATATACAAGCTGTATATATATGTATTTTTAATTAACACATATTGTCGTATCGTGCAGCTTATTTTTTATGCCATAGTCAAAGTACCGGCACCCATGCCAAAACCAACACCTTTTGGTCCAAAATTTCGGCCATAACAACTTCTGCAGTAAATATCGCCATCAGGACCATCATTCAAATTAGTTGAATCTAATGATTTACGACAATCTGAACAATGGAAACAGCGTTTATGCCAAATTCTACTTTTGCTTATCATTTGTTCAGCAGCATAAACAGCAAAACCGCATCTTGGACATCCATTTGCAGATTTAGCACCACAAAATGGTGCACCATCGGGACTAAAATAAATATACGACTTATGAATAATTGATAAAAAAAAACATCATAATATATTATTATTACAAAGCCATTGTTGATTCACCACTTGAAGATACTAGTGTTGGGGCATGACCATATCCAAAACCTTTTGGTCCAAATAATTTACCATAACAAGCTCTGCAATGAATTTCCTTATCAGGACCATCGCAAGCGATCATGGAATCGAGAGGTCGTTTACATTCAGAACAATTGAAGCATTGTTTATGCCACATTTGTCCTTTCGATAGCTGTTGCTCTGCTGCAAATACCATTCCACCACATCTTGGACAACCTTGACCTTCAGGTGCTTTTATTGAAGTGGTGTCTGTACTACCAAATGGTCTAGATGATGAAAGTTCATCTTCACTGTATATAAATAATAACACATTTTCTTTATCAAATTAAATAAGTTAATTAATATGGTTTTAGTTACGTCAGTCCATCAGTTTGTAGAAAACCAGATCCACAAGCAAATCCATATCCATGAGGACCCCATTTTTTACCATAACAAGTTTTACAATAAACATCTTTATCTGGTCCATCACATGCAATAATTGAATCTAATGTTTTTGTACAATCATGACATTTAAAGCATTTTCTATGCCATTCTCGACCTTTTGTAAGAACTTGTTCGGCAGCAAATACAACACCTCCACATCTTGGACAACCTTGACCAGGAAGAGCTTGAATTTTTGCAGTATCAATAGCACAAGTTTTGGGTGCCATATCACTGAAAAATATTAAATTATATTCAATTAATCTGACTTAATATAATTTATATTGATTATTTTAATTGAACATTAAAGAACATTAAGAAAATTGAGGACCGATATGGTAAAAATTAATCACATTCAGTATATAAATATATAACATTTGGAACTATAAATATATATTTTTTGTAAAATGTTATTATTGTATACAACAGTTATATACGACAAATATTCGGCTTATAAATTAGAACAATTTCTACCTCTGCCACTCGATATCCTTTATATCAGACATTAGTCCTAGAGAAGAAATTCCTATATGACCATAACCACGTGCACCGAATTTTTGTGCGTAACAACCTAAAGATATTTCAATTTTCTCAATTTTTGTTTTTATTAAAATTAAAATTTAATATATTTTTCATATTATATACTTTGTTTTTAAGTGAAATATTTAAGTGAAATAATATTATATAATTAAAATATTTATATATGTATATTATACATACCCATTAGCATAACAATCACTTTGTAATGCTCCTCCGCCTTGCCCATAACCATACCCTTTAGGTCCAAATTTCTTTGCATAGCAAACTGTACATGAAATGGAACCATGCAAAAACGTATCATTAGTAACTTAAAAAAGTGTTTATTCATGCTTTAGTTAAGTAAAATTTAATTTTTCATAAATTATTGTTAATATAGTATAATTAAATGTAACTTTTGAATTCAAAACTGAAATATGAAATAATGTTTTTTAGTTTATTAATTTAGCAATCTCAATTGATATTTTTGTTATTATGTTTAAATTTAAACTATATAATTAGTTCCTATCGTAACCGCTTATTATTTACTTTATATAAAATAATTTAGTTAACACGCTATAGGATTTAAAATTATTTGTATTTGTTTTCTATATTTGAAATAAAATTTAAATTAGAATTAAGTATTTTCAAATAGTAATTTAGTAATGCTGATACGGACAAGTACAAAAGTGCCTAAAAACTATTTTTTTTTTTAAATTCAAAAAAGTCCTTCTCAATTTTAAAATTGAAACCAGTTGAATTATTGAATGCAATAGTTCAACATATGACGGCCTCAGTTGGCGGAAATCTGATATTAATTTTAAATTATAAATTGCAAAAATAGTTGTATTCAGTGCCGATTACAAAAGTAATAAATGCAGAATCATATCATATTTTATAAAACTTAAAAAAATATTTAAGATTGTAAATAATTCTAAAAAAAACTTATAATAATTAAATTGTGCAAGGACATTTTCATTCTAATTAAAAAGGTTTTACAATATTTAGTATAATTGCTAATTGCTAATGCTATTGCTAATGATTAAATATGAATTTAGTAGTTTTGTATTTATCTATCTATATAGTTAATATGGTTTAACCTTAAAATATAAATAAGCAATTAATAATTATTCAGAATAACAGCAGACCTTTGCAATAAATGTTTTTATCTGGTCCTTCACAGCAACTGACTGAATCGAGACCTTTGTTACAATTTCCACATTTAAAACATTCTTTATGCCACATCTGAAGATATTATAAAAAACATCATAATAGTGTAAATATATATTTATTATAAAAATTAAAAAAAAAAATGATTTTCTGGCAAAAATAATTTTATAACGTAAACCTTAGTAGAACTCGAGTGAAATGAATTTTAACGAGATCTCCAAAGCTGTCCAAAATATCCGGTGAAATAGTCGTGAAACAATTGTTAAAAATATTTTGTATTTTTCACATTTCATTTTGACATTTTAAATGTTTTTTTATACAGTTTTATTGTACACTGTCCAATAAACTTTTTAAATTTCTATCTAAAAAAAATTAAAAGTAAATTAATTGGAGAATTTTTCCCACCATAATATGTTGATTAAAAAAAAAATTACATTATTTTCATTACCTACTTTACAACGGGAACTTCGTTCTATATGAACGAAATTATATAAGAAAATTTCATTTCACTCAAGCTACATACCAAGCTTAAATACTACTGCTCTTTAAGCTTTCTAGTTCAATATAATTAATTTCGAACCATGTTGATAGATGACCAAAACCATTTCAATATGGAGATATAATCGAAACAGAAGAAAGTAGGATCGACGGAATTGATAGAGCTTACTAAAGCTTTAGGACGGCAAGGTAATGTGATACTATAAAATGTAAATCTAGTGTTCAATAAATTATTGTGGGAAAATTGGTGGTTAGAGAAGATCTTGGATAAACCAAATAATGTCACAGCGCAGACCGAAGATGAAAACGTGATTACTTGCTCGGTGTGTTGAGTATTTGAATTACTTACCGTTGGTGGAGGTGGAGATTAACCTTACGTTGGATAGGAAATATAATAGCAGGTGTACCTGGTATGTTGTCTTATAAATAAAACGAGTGGTTTCTGGTCCTGTAAATTGCTTCGAAAAAATAGCATGTAAGAAATAAGAAATCACTGTGGTGCAGAATAAAGCTCAAAATATATGAATCAAGTGTCTAATCATCATTAAGAAAATGGGTGCTTCACAATAATGAATAAACAGCAAACTAGATAAAATAAATGATACTTTTATAATACCTGTCCTTCATTTGCCCTTCCCTATTTTATATAAGTACTTATATAAAAATTTCAAGTTCAAGGCCATCTATTTATAGAAATTTGCAATATATTTTTATAGTATATACTTTGACAATATTGCCGATATCTTTTAAAATATAAAGTTGAAAAATACTACTTTTGTGGACTTTTTTGTAGGGTATTCAATTATTTTTCGAATTATTCATTTCCACAAAATATAATTCAAATATGGAGTAATATATGAATAAAAAAATTATCTCTGAACGTTTTAGAAAATGTATTCATATAGTTTTCACGTGGACCAAAACAAATTTAGTTTTTACGTGGAACTAAAATTAAAGATAGAGATATATTCAATCAAAAAAATGAATGAATGCAACCAAAAAAGTTATATGAATTTACTCACACTCGAATTTATTGTGCTTGAGTAATTTGGTATTTATTTTAGTTAAATTAATTGAAAATTTTATGTCCACGTCCACCCCTGTGAAATTTTTTGGAACCACTTTTAAAACTGACTTTTGTAATCGTGTAAGTTATTGAATCATATCATATTTATATATAGCTTCATATAGCTTAATAGCTTAATTGAAGATTACAAATTTTATAATAAAAACAAAAATATATATGAAATAGCCTTGTAGTAATTTACCAAATTCAGATCCACAATCGCAAGGATGTCAAAAATGTTTTAAAGAATTTATTTAAAAGTGAAATTTAGTAATATCAATTTTATAACAGATAAGGATAGTCAGAAAAGTACTCTAATAACTACAATACAAACAAACAAAATATAATATTGCAAAAAATCATTGTCAATACTGTACATAATATACACATGTCACATGCCCGCATGGACGCCGGCAGGATTTTGTGTAAGGTGGTGCATGTGAAAATTATTATTGATTTCACCAAATGTTCTACAAACATATTGCGAATTTATCTTTCAGCCACCTTTAACATTGTTTTAGCCTTCAAAAAAATTAAATTTTGATTTCAGGAAATACCCGTTACAAAACAATATTTTGAATTTACGAAAAAAATCATCTCAGTAGGCTGATGCTCAGAACTTTTGAGAATCAACTTTTACTTTCATTAAAACGCATCAAATTCAGTTGTTTTGCTTTTTGCGTCAAATTAAGAACACGCCAAAAGTTTTTATCCATCAGTTTTCCAAGCTATTAAAATTGGACTTACACTTCCTATAACAACATGTACGGTGGAACGCTCATTTAGCACATTGAGAAGAGTGAAGACTTGGACAAGATCAACTATACTATGTGCGAACAACGATTGTCTGGCTTATGTATGATGAGTCTCCATAAAAAAATAACTGTTGATAATGAAGATTTTATAACCGAAGTAATTTCAAAGTTCGCAGAGAAGCCGCGTAGGTTACAATTTTTATTTAATAAAGATTAAGAATAAAGAAAAATTATATTGTTTTATTTTTAATGCTTAAAAAAGTAAAAAGATGAAATTTTTTTCAACCAAAGGTGGTGCAGTTGCACCACCTTGCACCATACTGCCGGCGCCCTTACGCATAAGTTATACCATGTGCAGATTAATTACTATAAATCATAAGTTCATAACAAAAATTTACAGAGCATTTGCACGAAACAAAATACATTAATTTCAGTTTGGGCTTTCGCCAAAATACTATCGGGAATACAAAATGGATATGTGATCAAATCATCATATTAATTAAAATCATTATTAGGTTTCTGAATTACAATTAAGTTAATAAAATCTATATTGTCAGTATAAACTGATCTATATACTAATACAAAAATTATATACGAGAGTTATGTACATTTGTTTAAACAAACATAAAAACTAACCTTAAATGAAAAAAGAGACTAAGTAATTTAAGAACAGATGACACAGTTGTAAACATAATTTAGTACCTCTGCAATAAATATCCTTATCTGGCCCATCGCAGTGCATTGTAGAATCTAACGTTCTGTTGCATTGTACGCATTTAAAACATCTCCTATGATAACCCTAATTAAATGAAATTTACATTGTCACAAGATAATTAGAATTTACAAATTACAAACGAATATTTTGGGAGAGTATATGTAAATTAAAGATTCCTGTTAAAAAGTTAAAATTATAATGCAAACATTTAATTTATAATTGAATTTTAATTCTGTACTCCAGTGATACGTAAACTTTTTAATCCGGGAACACAATAAACGTAACTTTTTACCTTTAGTTCCGCAATAGAAAAAAAAATATACAAATATAAAAAATTTATTACAGAATATCTTGTTTTATATTTAATGGGACGAGTGGTCATATTGCGGTGTATAGTTCGATTTTTCTTATACAATATTTGCATCTCATTATACAACATCAATAATACTCTTTTATTTTGTTTTGGATCTGATTTAAATAACTAATAGTCGTGTAATGTAAATAACCAATATTTTTGCAACTCTTACAAATGTCGAGTTGGCAGAAAAATTGAACCGTTTAAATTCCATTAAGACCGTTGTTATATTGGTTGGACATCTAGGTGAACTGTTTAGTTCGACAACTGTTACTTTTATAGTTGTTACTTCTTCACTATTGAAATAAAAATAAAAATGTTGATTCTATTGTAACTAAAAAAATTGTTCAAAGGTAACAATTCAAAATTTGGTTTGCAAGTTCAAAGGTAACACTTCAAAGTTTGGTTTGTATCAACCAGCAACGAAAAAAATATTCGAATACTTAGCTACAGACAAATAATTGACCATTCTATGTAATGTTATCATCCACCATGATTAAAGTAATAAATAGAGTAATAATTCATTTGCCGGTCAGAAAATATTCAGCCAGAGTAGAGTAGGCAGTCCGTATTAAATGCAATTGCTCAGCGCAATTATTGTTCTCTTAGAAACCACGTTCTAAACGATCTAAACAACATCCACTAACTGATTTCAAGCGACAGTTGACAAGGGTGAGATAATACAGCTAATGGGTATGACATCAGAGATATAGTTGACAGGTTGTACGACATTCGTCATTGTAATAAACTAATAATAATCCTAATTTTTGTTAATAAAAAAATAGTGTTAATATAATTCTCCACGCGATTGCTGTACGTTCGTTTGCAAGAATTTGTAGCCTCGTCAACCCAGAAACATTATAAATGCAAAACGGTCTTATTAGATCAGTTCAGTTATATACTATAACCGAAGAATTAACAACTCGGAATATATAACAAACAGTTAAACGATAGTTAGGTATAATAACAAACATTAACATAGTAAATATGTCTGGTGTATCTCGATTGAAATTGTTACGAAAGAAATACCTGGCAACTGGCAACTGGCAAAAACTGAGCTGTATTATCACTGAAATATCGATGTTTGATATGATTATTATTCATTTTACTTCAGTTTGTATCTATATATGAACACATTTTGCAGATCAATGCTCCTATATTATAAATATTTCTAAGTTACCTGGTCTAAGCGCCGGAATAAAAAAACTGGGAATTTAATTGTACTGGTTCAAAGTTGAAATCAACCAGATAAGAATCAATTCCAAAAAACCAACTTGGACTACAATAATAGTTCACTATTAAGATCAACAAATTATATAGAATAAGAAAAATTAGAAAAAGTAAGTGATCCTAAATATTTAGATTTGGTATACGAACTTTAAAGTACTATAACTAAAATTTAGTAAAATTGGTTTTAACTTCTGTAGTATTGAAAGAACTATCTAAAGAGCCCAACAGTAACATAAACTTTATTTATAATATAGTTTATGAATTTGGTAACACGTAATATTTTCACATTATATTTCACGTTTTAGAAAATTCAAAAACTGTTATAAATTGTAAATGGGGTAATAGAATGGGGTTTTTTATGAATATAATACATACATAATATTTTCCACTACATGTATATATAGTTAACTTCTTAAATATGTTTACGTATTTTAACAGAAGTCTTTGTTTATAGATTCTGTAAGATCTTACTATTATTTAAAATTAACTATTTAAGTTATTTCACTCTTACCCTTCCTCTAGCTAACATTTGTTCAGCCGCATAAACATAACCACCACAACGGGGACATCCTTGTCCTTCGGGAGCTTTTGCTATTACTTTTGGTTCTAGTCTAGCACCATTTCGAGTACCTTCCAGATCATCGCTATTCATAAAAAAGTATAAATATTAAATCTAAAGGACTATACTAATAAAAGTGTATTTGCAAGATTTTTAAAAGGAAATAATTTTCTTATACATAGTTAGCATACTACAGCACTTTCGAGTACAGCACTTTGTTTCGATTTAAATAATCTGGCTAATTAGAATACAATAGCAAAGATAGAAACAGATAAATATTACGACATTGATTTGCACAAACACTTACACACCACATTGGATACACAATATTCTTCTATTTAATATTGTTCTGTTAATTAAATATGTGATATACAATCAGTTCCTACATTGGAAAAAATTACTAATATCAATATAAAACAATTTCCCACTCCGGTAATGATTGAATACAATTTCCCACTTCCATATTACATGGATAATTCACACCATCATTAGAGCCAACCCCGAATAATGTGCTCTTATTATACATTTTCTACTAAAAATATCCGTTTCGCAAAGTTACAAATATTAATTTCGTACTATTCCTGGAAATAATAATTGAATAATAAGAAACTTAGCAGCACTTTAAAATTCATACTGTGCATCAAATAATCAGATTGAAATTTTGCAAAATCTACTCAATTTAGTAGGCCAAACTAAATCAATTCTAGTATATCGTGCAGTACTGAATTGAGATTATGAGTTAGACTACTATTTTGCTATTGCGGAATTTACACGCTTCAAGTAATCGTTCAAGTTCCACATTCAAGTAGAATTATTTTACACAATGCGCAAGTCGTGTTTTTTATATAAACTTGAATCCCACAAAATAAAAATAGAAATGCTTTCTATTTTTTTAAAACTTGAACGGCATACTACATATAAATAAAATTCAAAAAAATTTTTTTATTGCGATTTGACACTTTCGATATTTTTTCCAATCATTTGCTGCCAACATAAACATTTCAATGTATTGTTTCCAATATTAAAAAAAAAAAATTACTTGAAGCGTGTAAATATAAAAATTCATTCAAGTTCCACTTGAATAGGAACCGAATTTAATTTTTACAGAAACTTGAATGAAAAACTTGAACTGTGTAAATTCCGCTTATGATACAAGTGCAAAATAAAATCATCAAGTTATTTAGCAGAATATCCATATTCAGTTAGACTCTGCGTCTATCTGCATACTGACTTTCGAAAACGGTATTTATTTTAATTTAAAATCGGTTGACATTTTTTTAATTATTTTATCCTCTCATCTTGTTGATTTCGAAAATATAATTTTTATAAAACTTTTCATCTGCAACTTTTGTACGAGAAGCATACTAAATCACATTATTACCAGACAACCAATTTCGACAATCATTATATGTATAAGTCATTTATATTATTATATAAGTGATATTTATGTCTCAGTCTGGAAACAAATCCGTGACCCAATGTATCACAGCACAGCATAACCACTATGCCGACACTATCAAATATTTTATATATAATTCTTATTTCTGGTGTCTCCAAATATTATGTATACTTAATTTAAGTTTGAAATATTTTTTTATTTTTCAATTAAACAGTCGGATAATAAATATATGTATCTCGAAAATAAAACGTTTAGCCAACTTAAATTCTTACCCCCAGTGCCCCAGTTATTATCAACATTCTCAACATTGCAACATTTACAACAACGATATATGGCCTTTCAAAATTGCGTTCTTGCTTCTATGACATTACACAGTTGAGAATAATTCGTTCCGCTTTTCCATTGACTTAGTATATTGAAGAATACTTAAATACATACTTACATATCGAAAATAAGCCTGGACTTTTGGCTTTTTTTATCTTAACTTAGGCTCACATATCATTAACTCAGAATACTAATATATATATATGTCAATTTTGCCATAATATCCTCTTACAAAAGATTTTAATGATATTACTGAGAGAGTTACAGAATACTACCGCTGACTTGCAGAAGAAGGGCGTTGTGTGAAAAATGTTCCACAGTTTAAGTAATTGTAGAAATTTTTATTTTAGGCTATGTAATTTCTTGAATAAAACAGCCAATTTTTTTTCTTACCTTTGTTTAAAAAAAAGTGCCACACGGCTGATTGAATGAGGCTCAAAATATAAGTCATATTCTGAACTTTGCGTATAGGAATAAAAGGATTTGTATTCTTATTTACACTTCTTGAACAGGAATAATGCTGATGCAACTCACAAGAAAGTATGTCATGCAATTTAGCATGAGAAATATATTTTGACATAAGATATGTAGCTGGGGTATTGTCAACAATTTTGGGTTATTCCCCGGCTGCTTATTTACAAATTTTGTTGATAAAAATTCGACTCATATTCAACTCATAATATTATATATATCTTAAATAATTAGTAATAAATAATATTGTAATTTATTAAAAATTTGTTAATATTGCGGTAATAGAGGTAGCGGTTAGTGTCGCCAACAATTAATTCTTTATATATTTTTAAATAGCAAAATATTGATTCAAATAATAAATTAGCATTATAGATATATGAAACATAGATTATCCTATGTAAATTTCATATATTTATTTTTATTTAAAGAAATTTGCTGATAAAAACTCAGCACATCATAATATAAGAAGGTAATCATTTGAAGTTTCTAATGCTGGGCAGTTATTGTAATAACCGAAATCGTTATCGTTGTATATCGTTTAGCGCTAACGATAAATTTGTAGTTTTTTTTAGAATACCTACCCAGAGCTTTGATTTATATGTCTAATTTACAGAAGTAATTAAATTTCACTATTTATAATTTTGGTGATCAATATATTACGAAAAACTATATTGATTTATTTTATAAAAAATTAAATTAATTTAATTTGAAAAATTTGTAATTATTTGATGTTAAAATATTATTATTATTTGAAAAAGAAAGGTATTTTTTTTTATGTAATTCGTATAAAGAATGTTTTTTTTTAATTACATTTTTTCCGGAATATACAACAAGTTATATTACATAATATATTAAACAGGCAAATTATATTCAACATAAACATCATAGAGCTTATAATATGAAAGAAAGTTAAAGCTTAAGAAATATAAAATATATATATAGTTTAAAGAAGCTTACATAATTTTAAGGCAAACTAAATGAACTAGCCATTCTGAAAGGGTCTCTGTCACTTCTTATACAATACAACAAATAAAATTGTTAAAACTTAATTTCCATAGATATACAAACTTTATATATTATGAATTACTTATTCATTAATTATAATATTTTCAATTTATTACATAATATGAATAAGTAAATAACAGTTTAGTTCGTATTTGTATATTTTTAATCCCATATAAAATTAATAATAATACTGGAATTTCATTCTCGTCTTAATTAGAGCTTCATCTTTTAAAAAGACACACTATATAGTGTGTCTATTTTTTTAGCTATAGCTGTTGAATGAAGTCTATATTTTTGATTGAATTAAATACGAAGCCGTGTATTTGTATAACGAGACTAAAAATCCAGCATAATCATAAAATATATCTATAAAATAAGTATAATATGTATATAGAAATGAAACGACTTAGACCACTTTCAAAACTTCTAGCCCTTAAATGTTATGTGTGTATAAAATAGCAGTATATTTTAAATTGAGGGTTACTTTCCTTATTTAAATTTTTAACATAAAATCATTATAATATAGTTTTTTTTTAATTATACAGAAAGCCATGCTAGCAAAAAAAAAAATTGAAAAAGAAAAATAATAATTTAAAAGCTGATCTAATTTTATGTTTCTCACCATTTCTCCTTTTTATATATAATATATAATTTCAATCACCATATATATTATATACATATATTTATCCTTTTTATAATGTTGAGTATATAAAAAAACCAGAGAGATAAATAAAAAATCAAGTCTAACTTTTTTTTTCTATGTTTTTAGCACCGATTTGTATTTAACATTTTACAAAAAAAATTATGTAAGTTTAATTAATGTATACAAAAAATATAAAACAAAAAAATTTTTTTTTTTTAAATTTCTAAATATGAATGACAAACAAAAATACATGTATGTGAATAGATAACTACATATATAAGTAAATAAATTTTATAGTACTTTTTTTTTATACAAAAATAAACATTTTTTTTTTTTTTAAACAAAGATACAGATTAACATATAAGTGTTAAAATTATATAGATATTTAAAATGATCTCATAATTGTAAAAGTCCTGGTTTTTTTTTTGGTTTGAAATAAAAAAAAATTAAGCAGGAATCAGCACTCCAGCGCAGTTTTCCTTTAACATTGTAGATCTAATTGCTGTGATTGAACAAGAAAATGGGACTTAGATCTTATATTGCATATATATTTTTTTATATAATTAACATAATTTTAAATTTGTTAAATGTTTTTTTTTTTTTTTAAAGAAAAATATATAATAATATTTCCCTCTCAACCTATTTTAATAGATATTAATTACCCATAAATATATTTATTAAAAATTAAATTTCGACAATATTTAATTGTAAACTTTAAAAGAGTAATTTGTTTATAAATAGGTTTTAAAAGCCATTAGCTTGTTGCAATTAAATATTTTTTACTCTATAAACTTATGGTTCTGAATACACATAAAAAATAAGGTCAAAATTGCAATAAAATGTCACGAAACCTCTAATTGAGGCGTTACTCTTCTATGGATAGATGGACAAATATAAATTAACTAGATATTTTTCCAATTTTAACTAAAATTTGCTTTCTATTGTAGTTAATACGGTTCTCTATAATTGTTGCCGCTTATTTGTCACAATCACAATAGGCGCCTCAGTGGCCACAATAATTAAGTACATTAGGGATACATTGGAATTTAATGGTTGTACTAAAATTGGAAATGTTATGTACTTAGATATTTCTGAAAATATCTAGAATTGATCTATTTCTTGAGAATTCTTAATTGCTTTAATTTATTCACTGCAAGTCATGAACCTATAAACACTAATAATTATGAAGTCTTTTAAAAATAGCTAAATATTTCCACACAAAAAATAAATCGGCGTAATACTTATAAGAGTTGGAACTGAACAGCATTAAAATACAATGCTTATCGGCAAAATTGTACCATACGTTAATATTAAAAATATTAAAAACATAAATTAGTTTAAGGTCTATTTCAAATTAAGTTGTATGCATAAAGTATTTACAGCAAGTTAGAGCAAATTAGAACAAAATGTTCAAGTGCTTTCTAGTGAATTGGACAAAAAGTTAGCAACGAATTTAGATAATTTCATTTAGTATTATATGAAAATGGATATAAATTTGAAATTTGAACAAACAACTTAACATTTATAATTTTGTTTAACATATAGTATTAAATGATTTTGAAAATTTTGGTTATATATAGTGTTATATACGATATATATATATTATTATAAATAAAAGGTATATATATAATGAAAAAATGTCGTAAAAGAAGCTGTTTTGTATTTTGTAAATTTATTTAATGTAAGATTTTTTTGATATTGTAAAAAAATGTATATATAATATAATTATAATATATATATATATGTAATTAAGTCTGTTTTATTGCAATTAAGTTAATTTTTTGCGTGCACAATAATAAATAATATAATTAAACTATTTTATCAGTTTTATTTATGATAAGGAAAGCAACCCTTCTGGCCAAAAAATTAAGTAAGAAAACTGTTTTCTCTGATACCAATAATAATTGATATTGAACTAATTATATAATTTTATATTTCTTAGCTATAAGATTAAAATAAATAATTTGTATAATATTTTGATAATAATTTGCCTTTAATGTTCTAAATTACATGTAATATACATGGCACAATAGAACAAAGTCACATA
Source organism: Rhamphomyia laevipes (assembly GCA_963920725.1). Taxonomy (NCBI): domain Eukaryota; kingdom Metazoa; phylum Arthropoda; class Insecta; order Diptera; family Empididae; genus Rhamphomyia; species Rhamphomyia laevipes. The sequence goes on from OY987259.1 coordinate 34,541,570, forward strand.
ACCTATAAATATTTTTTGGTTTATTTTAAACGTTTTTTCCCGGACAGAGCACGAAATTTTATGATCCTCAACGATCAATCCTTATCATTCAACGATATATACACAAAAAGTTTGCATTTAACGATAACGATTGATCGTTACAGATTTTTGAATACCTGCCCAGTAAATGGAGAATTTCGTAATTGTTATAAATAGAAATTAATGTTTTTTTTTACACAAAAATTTAATCGTCATAAATTTTACACCCAATATAGATTTTTTATGGATTTTGTGCTATGACACTAAGCTAATGCTCTATCTAAAATTGCTCAAAATAATTGTAGTTTTTCCTAATCATTATAGTAACCTATTAACATATAACTAAAAGTACATATGTACATAATAATCTAATTCTAGAACTTCTAATAGAACTTTTATTTTGAATATAATACTCTTCTATTATTAAAACATCAGTTTGATCAGTTTTAGGATAGTGGAGATATGAAAATAAATTGAATTTTTTTTTTGAGACTTCAATGTAACTTGTTGAATGTATATATAAATATATATATATATATTACTAAACACCTGGCCACAGTAAAATATAGCATTAATTAAAATATATATATATTTTGTGAAAGCGTACCAAAATCTTATGGAATTTATTTTATATAAATTATTTATTCAAACTGGCCTTTTTTGAAATAGGAATGAATTAAGATATTTTTGTATCCATCCATTTTATACAATATTACTTTTTTTTACAGGAAGCTATATAGATATAGACATAATATTAGAATTCTATAATTTTTTTTTTAATAATTTAGCACATAACCATTTTTTATTATGTGAAGAATGTAACCTCATCAAAATAAGAATTTTAATTGAATTGTATAATTATATTTTATATTTATCAATTTTATATCTTTATTCCAGTAATTGAACTTAATTTTGAATAACAAGAAATGTAGAATACTTTTTTTATACTATTATTAAAAGAAATATAAATATAAAGATTATAATTCCTAATATAGTTCAACAGACTGCCCTAAATTGAGATATACTGTCCTGACGAATATAACTTGTAAGAAATCTACATATAGTCAACAAATAATCAAACCTGTATGAATGCATACAGGAATATAAACTTTATTATGCTATATTCTTAATATACACGGAAAGATTTGAAAGATCACACTATAAATTTTCCTGATTTATGCTATATATATGTCAGACTTGTGTATTCAATTCTTTCCGCGTGTATATATATTTATGTTATTGTTATCTGAAAAAATTATATGTATTATATACATATTTATAAACAACTTACTCTCTTGTTAAATGAGCTCCTTGATCCATAGATAAACAACCGGCACCACCACCAAAACCGTATCCTTTTGGTCCATATTTACGGCCATGACAATTTTTGCAGAAGAGCTCTTTTTCATGTTCAGTGCAATTGGTGGAATCTAGGGCTTTGTTGCACATTCCTATAAATTTAAATTGTGATAATTTATTAAAAACAATTATTAACGAAATAAATCTAAAATTGAAAATCTTTCCTACAATTTACATTCCTAAATTAATTATTCAAATTATTCATTTTAACTATGGCTCAAAAAGCTTAGATATGAGTAGGTTTAACACACACAAAGTCATGGTCTAATACTACATATAGTAATTGTAATTTTAATTATGTTTTAGCATCACAAAGAAGTTAATAAAAGTTTATTATTTGATGGTTCCTATTTTCTATTTAATAATCTAAATATATTTCCATTTTTCCCAGTCTTAAAATTAAATTACTATTTTTATTATTTGACTCATTTAAAGCTTAAGTTAGAATTCGTGCGATATCTGAGACCTAATACATCACAGCACCACGCACCACACCATCACCGCCCACTCGAACATAAAATTGTCATTTACCAAAATAATAAACTGAATTATTAGCCTTAAATATGATTTTTTTTTTTAATTTACTTGACTAATATAATTCTAAACATTTAATTAAATATGAAATTTGTATTGGTTAAATAAAAAATTGTATAAAAATAGAAAATCTAAAATATATTAAAATTGAATATCATAAAATTAACTATAAATGTGTTTAAAATAAAAACTTTTCTATAGGAAATTAACTAGAAAAATGATATTAGTACCTATATCTATTTACTTAGCAAAAAAAGTCTATTTTTTCTTAGATAGTATATAGGAAACCAATATATCTAACCTCAAAATAATATAATTATTTTTATACTCTATTTTTAGTTTACTTTTTTTTTTTTTTTTAAAAAAATTAATTTATTTTCCTATTTTTTTGTTTAATCAAGAAGAAAATTGTAATTATTATGTATCTTGTCAGGTGCGTACCATGCTCATTGGCCATCCGTGTGCAAAATTTAATTCTGTTGGTTCATTGAAATCTGAAGAAGTTTAAAAGAACAGAAATCCCAAAATTTATTATTTTGGGATAAAACCAATTTGGATAAAAATCATATAATAATTTATTTAAATCTATATACTAAATATTAATGCCACTTCATTTTCAATTGAAATTATTCGGTTGGAAACAACTGAGCAACGGATTAGTTGGAATATGAGTAAGTCTTAAAACATATTTAGAATTTTTTCCGATTATATTGCTTTTTAAAACATTTATGAAGATAAGACACGTGTAAATATCAATAAATATTTTGTATACTTATTTTAATTAAATCAATTATTATATGCTTCAGACCGCGCCCCTTATAATTTGACACATTGTACCTATAGATGGCACCTCTCTGTATTTTTTAGCTTTATACAAATAATTCTTTTTTTTAAATATAAATACTTACCACATTTAAAACAGGTCTTGTGAAATTTATATCCACCAGCGACACGTTCTTCTGCTGCATATACGGATTTACCGCATTTTGGGCATTTAGCTGTTTCAGGTGGAGTGAATGGCATTTTCTCTACTTTATGATGCGATAGATAATTTATATGAAAAATTTGAAAAAAAAAAAACAAAAAAAAAATTATTTTATAAATTTACATTATAAATATAATTTTTAACTCTGCCAAAAATAAAAAATTTTAATACACTTAAAAGCAAAAATCTAACCTAAAATTTTTTTTAAAAAAAATTAAATTAAATTTAAACTTCTACTGCTTAAAAACAACTATGACACTTCTATAGTTTCAAATAAATAAATAAATAAAAAAAAAATATTAGAATTTATTTTAAGCAATATTTTTTTTTTCTAATTATAATTTATTTTTAGAATTTTAAACGCACTCATATGAACTAAATATAGGTTAAAAAAAACATTTGTCACAATTTATTTATAAAATTTTTTTTTAAAAAAAATATATGAAATTTTAACAATTTAAAGTTTACTTTAACAAAAACAAATTCTTTTTATATTAATTTATTTATGATATTTTAATAATATTTATAATTACTAACTATATGACAATATTCCAAAAAAAAAAAAAAAAAATTAATTATTATTAATAAATCCACATTTAATTTGAAGTCGAATTGTTTGTTTTAAGAAAGCATAAATTAAAAAAAAATATGTTAAATATAAAAATAATCACAATTTTTTTTTTTTAATTTTTTTTTTTTTTAATTTTGTACCTTTGAATTTGACGGTTTAACGAGAAAATACTAAAAAAAAAATTCACAGACTGAGCTCTGTACTTTAACAAAATTCGTTTTCGAATGAATTGGAGGGTAGCAGTGCGCATATAGTCTATGTTCAGCGCTGCACACGGCACACAACACAAATATAATGTTGGAGAAACGATTACTGACGATACTACGCGATTACTTAAAAATCTCGCATTTATTAAGTTGCAAACTTGATATTAAAAAAAAAAAAATTGTTTTTTTTTTTATTATTTTTTATATTTAAAAATTAAATAGATAAATCTCACCGGTATAAAATAATTTTAATAATAAATAATTATTAATAAAGCATTTTTTTTTTACCTGATGATGATGATGAATAAAAATATATAAAAATTACACTGCAAAATGTTTATAAATCTATTTTCAGGATAATTAGTAAGCCAGTTAAGTAATAAATGGAATAAAATTAATTTTTATATTGTTTATAAATCTTTTAGATTCTCTTTTTTTTTTGTTTATTATATTTATTATACTCTTCCGAGCGTATATGCTCCGTTTTCGCGAGGTCTAGAGGATATTTGTATATTTGGATCCAAATATCATATAAGTCAAAATTTCAAATTATAGGTTAAGACAATAGACAAACTTTAAATAAGATTTAGAAATAATTTAAAGTAATGTACTACGTAATGAGCCACCTAGCTAGCTTAGCAGACTACTTTAAGGCGGTGTGATAGACATATACAAAATGAGTGAAAAAATTCAGCCAAAGATGGAAATACATTGCAGAAAGCAGTATAAACAGTGAAAGAAATTGCGAGTGTTCAGCTTATGAAAACTGCAAATTAATGATTAAAACAAAACTTTCAACAAGTAAGATATAGAAACAACTTATATTGATGTACTGGACAGGATACTTAAGCTAAATTAGGAGAACAACAGTTTAAAATAGTAACACATTACAGAAAACAGTACAAACAGTGAAACACATTGGATGAGGGTTGTGCTCAAAGAAATTGAATGAAAATTTGCAATTTAATAATAATAAAATTTGTAATATTGTATTAAAATTTAAAATTTTCTAAAAAAATTTAAATTGTTACAGGGTGAATTAAAACTCAATAATAATAATACTATAAGCTCGAAAGCGAAATTTTGTAACACAACTGGATATAAATGATTCGCGGTGTGCCATTGTGTAAGAACGATTGTTGGAATACTTAAAAATAAAGATTTATTATTAATTTTTCACATAAATAAATGATATAAATGATAAAAAAATTAAATGTCTGAGCATAAAATTTAATTTACTATACTAAACAAATACATATTTCAAACCATAAATAATGTCTTCTTATTTTTGATTTTGATACTGACAGTATACTAATATCAAAATAATTATGACTTTTTCGCAATTTCTTTTATAATCCTCAACAGAAAACTTTTGGATACTCAAAAGAAATTATTATACCAAATATCCACAGGTTCAGGATAAGTAAAAACAAAAAGTGAGTATACTATTATAATATAATTATTGAGAACTAATATATTTTTAGATTCTAAAATTCATATGATGACTCAAAATTTATAGAGTTAAATACAGTTTATAAGTATATAAGTAAAGATTTTAAATAATATAAATAATATTTACTTATATACATATGGCGGCTCTATATATATTAGATTTTATGTTATATTTTTAGTTTAAGAATCATAATTATTAAATATGCCCTATATATATATATATATATATATAACAATATAGTATGTATATATAAATATTGGTGGCTATTTTTAAATTATATTTATCAAAATTCTTAAATATATAAAATTATAAATGATAAATCTCACAAATCTTTTCTCTAATATAAATAATTTATATATACTCCAGAATTTTATATTATGGTCAAATAAAATTTGAAATGTCTTTATTCGGTCTGAGAATATGTTTAGAATTATCTATAATATAGTACACTATATCAATAATAATATCAATAAGTACATAAAATTAAATTTAACCACGTTTTGTTAATAATTTTATATATATGATTTAATATAAATATATGTACAATTTTAAAATCCACACCCCATAAGATTATATACATTATTAAAATCCACTCCTCATAATGTTGAGAGAAAATGTCCATCACAAGAATTCTATTATGTTTATATACATAGTTCCCACTCCAAATAATCAGGAAAAAAATAGTCCAATGAGTTTAGATATAATTGTATATTTGTACAACATATACAAGCAAATTCTGAAAGAATATTATATTTTTCACCTTATTGGAAGAATTGGAATCATTTAATTTCGCCTCATTCGAATTATAAAATATTATTGAGAATATTTTAAATTAGATTCATATATAGTTTATTTTGAACATTAAATTATATATATATATATATATATATATATATATATATATATAGGATATAAAATAACATTAACCAGAAAGGTGTAGCTGTAGACTATTTAAAATTATATATTATGATGGATATTATTAGTGTATTCTGGGTTTCTTTTAAATCTGGAATACAAATATTCATTTTGTAAATAATAATTTAAACTTTAAGCAAATTTTTCAGTTTTATAGTTTATATTTTTAGATATAATAATAATATTAATTTTCCATTCAAAATTCAATATTTTCAGTTATTAGAAGTAAATTTATATTGAATTTATTTAAAATATTATTGAATATATTACTGGCAAATAAAAGTATCTTCCACTTCCATCGTTTTAGTTATTCACTTTTCAAAATTTTGAATTAATTGCATAATTACGGTTCTATACCACCAATAGTATACTTGTATACTTATTTTTTTGACATATTTCTAAGTATTTGATGATTGTTCTTGTGATACATTTTCAACGATGTTAATCACATGATTCATACTACAAAAATTATCACAAACAGTGACTTTTGGAGAATGTAAATGGTTTCTCTATTAACACTGACGTGTTTTCTTCATCTGAAATGGTCCAAATGCTTCAATCCAATAAATAATCTTGGATTTTCTTTATCTAAAATAGGGATACTTATTTGAGCTATTGGATTTTCTTTATCTCAAATTATTCACGTATAATTTGAAGGTATAACAATAAGTAAAAAAAACTAATATTCTTTTAATAAATCAAATAATAAATATAATTCTGTTATTATTAGGAGAATTCTTCAAAGGAAAAAAAAAACAAGAATTTAATGAAATGTTTATATTTTAATCTATAGAATATGTATTATAAAATATGAAAATGTAAAAATAGTTTTAAAATTTATACTGTATAAATATTTATATACTTTATATCTATATACACGATGCCTCCATGTATTGCCAAAAAGAGAACCAGTTTCTTCCTTACAATATTTAAATCCCTGACTACACTTTGAAGGTTTATATGTCCAGCTAATAAATTCCAAAAAAGTAGAAATTGTTTAGGGATACACGGAATTCACATTGTGATTCTCATTGAACTGTCATCAAAGTGAATTAGTTATACGTAGTGTATTATTTAGAGCGAATTATCAACACAACACAATGAATTAGCCTAGCCCCTATTAAAGTAGGATGTCTCTATATAATCGCTTATAATCTCTATATCTATTATAATCTATAGCAAAAACTCTGACAATGAATGTGTGACGACACCCACTCATTATTATTGCTACTTTTTGGATTTTATTGTGACTTGCCATGATTCTTATTTCCTGAGAAAATTCTTATTACTTAAAATGATTTTCCGAAGTTGACAAGTTGCAAACTAATCTTCAGATTAAGTCATGAAAGCGATTAGTTTACTCCAAATATCTGCCAGAAAAAATATGCATTAGACTTTAGAGTGTAAATAAAAAGTGTAAATAAATATGGGCTTCGAGTAGATCAGCGTCTGTGAATCATCATGCAATCATATCTGTATCAAAATATGTGCAACAATGAAAGATATCATCTGGAAATAATAACCAAAACGGCGCTGTGACGACACAACTAGTGAATAATATAGCAAATTCAAATTATATCCAAAACAAATTACTTTCCTTTTCAACTTATTCTCACATAATTTCTTTTAATAGATAATTTTATGCGTTTTTATAAATTCATAAAAATTTAAACATGTATGAGTATGTGAATGCATGTTTATTATTTCATACATTGAAATCATATGAAATATGATATGATAAATAGTACCTAATTGCTAGGGTTATGGAATATTTATAAATTGGTTTTTAATACTGTAAAGATCGTCTTTAACCATTAATAGATTTAAATATAAAGCGTGCCGCGCCAAATAATAATTTTAGAAAAATAAAATAAATAAATATTTGCATTGGCATGTATAGCTTATATATTAGAAAATTTAGACATATTGGTCTGCGAAAAGAAATTTTTCTACTGGATTTCTTTAACCCTTTTAATTCCAGTGTTTTTGATGGTCTTCAAGGTGCGGTATAATAACTCCACACAAATAACACAAAAAAAAACAACTGTAATTGGAATTATTTCCCACAGACAGTAGGAAATAATCTTACTGGAAAATTGAAAGAATTATTCATTCTAAAACATATCAAAATTAAAAAAATATATGGAGTTATTCTTATTCCCAAGTGTTGTATAATGCTAATTTCTGAAAAAAACTTTTGCTCTTTCAAGAAACTTTGGAAACTTGTGGAAAGAAGAAAAATACTTTTAGAATTAAACTAATTTTGGCAAAAGCAAACTAATTTTTTTTTTTAAAGTTAGCGTTTGACAAATTTCCGTGTAGTCCCTTATGCACATTGAAAATAATTCCACACTAAGTAGGATATAACTCCATAAAATCCAAGTAGTATTGTTTCCCACAAAAAGGGGAATTAATTAATTTTAAAGAAGGAAGGTGGGACATATTCTTACCACTAATTTTGCATATGTTACAATTCCACAAGGGAATTTGTTTTAATGTAATAAGAAAGGTTTTCTGGAAAATGCGGATATTCTGATTTTTTTAAAATAAGTGTGGTAAAACGCTAACTAGGGAAAAGCAGATTTATCCGATATTTCCAAAAATGTTGGGTAAACTATATGTTTTGAGCATTTTGTAAAAGTATTTTTCATCTTTTCTCAAGTTTCTATAATTTCTGGAAAAAACGTATCCTTATTTGATAAGGCTAACATTTTACTGTTTTTTAAAAGCAATTCCCATGTGCATAAATTATTGCCCTGTGTACTTAATTTTCTGTTTAGTACTCTACTTTTTTAAATCTTGCCAAGCTAATAACTCAATCAATTTTCAGTTGGATTAATTCCCATTGTTTTCTGTATCATTCCACTTGGATTTTGTAGAGTTATTTATCATTAAGTGTGAAGTTATTTGTAATGTGGTGTTAATATATACCGCATGGTACCGATTGTAACTCGAAGAAATACTAAATTTTGTTACAATTTTTTTAATTGAAATCTAATCATTATCGCCACCTGGTAAATAAATTAATTTGCAAATATTACGTCCAGAAAAAATATCTAAATACTAAATAATCTTTTTGTTGGTATATTAAAAATTGGTTTCAAATTTAATTAAATAAAATTTATATGCTCCACCTTCCAATTTTATTTGAAGTATTTTGTATATTTCGTAATAATATGTAATTTGATTTAAAAAAAACTCCTTGCTTAAATCAAATTTCTAGGAGGATAAATGGGCACCACCAAATATTACCTAGAACCACCACTGGTTCTAATATCTAGAACCGCCACTGGGTATTAAAAAGAAAATTGTTGGAAAAATTTGTTACAGCATTTATATGAAATAAGAAAATTTATGAAAAACAATTTTCTTTTATTCTTAGCTTATGTCTAAAAAAAGAATGTAAACAAGTCATTCTGAGAGATATTATCAAATATACTACAGAAGTTTATAAGAGCTCTAAAAATATGTGTTTATTAAAATAGCTTTTGATCAATGATTTCCAACCTACGAGAATCAGGTGCGTAATATATATAAATTATATTATATATGTATAAATATATATGTATATATATATATAAGCAAACACATATATATAATGTGGTTATATAAATCCAAAGAAATCTAATCATTATCGCCAAGGTTTAATTTGGAGAAATATACTATTTCGTTGTAATTTTACAATTTTGAAATTATCTTATAAAGGAAATTATTGAAATATTGCTGTATCACAATACAATACTGAATTCCCTAACTTTCACGGTTTAATTTCATAAAATACATGGGACATAAAGATAATAATCCAAAAAATTTGTTGTTACATACTAATTTATATGTCAGTCGACACCTGAATTAAGTTTTACTGTCTTTCCAGCTGGTGGAAAAATCCGAAAATTATCTTCAATAATAAAAACACACAAAAATTCATTCAATTCTTATTAAATGAAAACAAAAAAATTATACATTTTTAAAGTAAAAAATTTACCAATTCATATAAAAGTTTTAAGAAAAGTATTTATAAATTAAAAAATAACAGGCAAAATAATAATAATTTTAAATTATTTATTAATTAAAATTTTTCGGCCAGCTCCCATATTTTGACCAGCTTGTGTTGCACCTTTATTAGAACCAGCTTGTAAACCAATAATAGTTTGACCAGCTTTCATTTGTTCATCGGTGAAGTCACGTTTGCATTCATCAGCAGGTTTTGGTCCCAAATTTGGTCCAGTATATTCAGGATGTTTATATGTCTAAAAAGAAAAAAAAATATGTTCATTATTTTATATGAATAGTTTAAAAATAGTTTTTTTAATTACCGCACGTCCAAGAGCAAAAATTGTATTAGTAACACCAGCAACATCTTTTTTTTCCCACAAATCTACTGTTTGGAATACATCAATATCTGGTACTCCATATTCTTTAAGGGCATTTTGGAAATTATTAATGTTTTCCATCATTTTGAATTGGCCACCAGATTCATTAATTTTTGGAACAGATCCTGGTTTCAATTTATTTAATACACGACATAAAACAATACCGTCCTTTAAAACATCTTCGTATGCATGACCAGCTGGAAATTTCCAAGATAAGACATTTTCAATCCATTCTTGGGCTTCTTTATCCATACCAAGATCACGCTTAGAAGCGATCTACAAAATTATATATCACTTTAATAAAATATTTCATTTTCACAAAATTGAATAGCAATTAATTTATAAAATTATTACTATTATTATTTTATTATTATTATTATTTTATTATTATTTTTCAAATTTAAATATACCACATACTTTAGCACGAACTGCACGTTCTAACGACATTTTTGGAAAATATTAATAAAAATGCAACTAAAATCTTATAATGCTTCTTTGACGAAGACAAATTTTAAACTAGCGGACCTGTTCCATAATCAGCAGGCTTTTAAAGGCAGTGAAACTATTTGCGAAATTTCTTACATATTCAATTCGTGGGTGGATATAATATTTTTTTTGTAGCTTTGGTGTTTACTTAATAGAAAAATAAATTTGTTCAGAAAGTGGAATGTTTTTTAATATAAAAATAGATTTTTGTGAAAATTTTATGAAAAATTAATTATGTATCAGAAAATTGGTGGTGGCCTTCATTTAAAAATGAGTCAATTCTAAAAAAAAACTCAGTTTTACCAAAAATCGGTCTATATATTTATATAGTATATTGATAAAATTACGATCCAAATATATTTATAATATTTTATACATATAAAATTTTAAATTTAATTAATTTTCCAAATACAAATTCTTTATACAAAATTTATATATAATCCGTACTTTTATATGCAATTTAAAAATACAGCAAATATATTTGTATAATAATATGAGCACTTCTAGATGTAAATAATAAAATTAAGGGTAACATTTTAATTTTAATATAAAATATCCTTTTGCCTTTTGGGCCAGGATCAGGATTGGTATATTAAATTGAACGAATAAAACCTGATTTTATAGTGATCAAGTTTTATCGGGGATCAAAAAGGAACAACAGATATAGTTGACGCTAAATACTAATCAAAATATTTTTGTGAAATGAAACTAAAACAGTGTTGCCATGAGACTACCCCGGATTTTTAAAAGGTATTTAGTTTTGGAACTAATATTGCCATGAGACTACTAATTTTTTTCCCGTATTTAAAATTAAAATATACCAACATTTGATATTGTTAGTGATAAAGATAATAATGCTGTTTTTTCGCACGTATTAAATTCGTATAAGAAAAATAACTATCTCCCTTATCTATAACCCATAAAATCATAAAAATTTGTAAAAACTAATATATAATATCATTAAAATTCGGCGTAACACGCACTTTTTAGTGATAGAAGAAAATTACTATATTTATTTGTTTTTTATGACTATTTATATTATTTGGCCTTAAAATAAATCGTAGGTTTTTTAAGAAATTCTTATTTTTTTTTATATAAAATATTCATCTAATATTATATTTCTACTATAAATTTAATTATTTAATCTTATTCTATATTTTTTTTACTTATTTATATTTTTATAGACTATAGTCTATCGCAAGCTATTCATCCCAGAACAATCCATCGTAAACAATTTTCTGTTTTTGTAACCATGTTGTATATTTGGAGAACCTGGTTGTTTACCACCATATCGTTACCATTTTACTAATAGTGGTTTCTTAGTTTTAAATGAACTATATTGTAAAAGTAAAAATTACGAATAAATTAAAAATTAATTATTTGTTAATAAATTTTAAGCATGAATAATTAATTGCTTAGGATAATTTTATGATTTCAATCAATAACGCGATGAATTATCTCTAGCGATAAATATACCGGTTACCCATATTATCAATTATTCAAATTTTTTAATGTATTTAATATTTCATTATTGAAAAAATATTAATGTTGAATTATTAATATTAATGTTGTATTTTAAAATAATTATTTTAGTGTCTAAGTAAATTATGTACATTTTTTCCATTTAATAATTAATCATCGTTCATATTTAAGTTTTCTTGATTGCTGTATGAATTGTCAAAAAATTAATCTATCAATTTTAATATTTTTCTCTTTTGCACTATTCAGCTTCGTTTTAACCTTATTACCAATTGAATAATCATTGAAATATTATTAATAATATTTCAATAAAAATGTTGTGTAGTTTAATTTTTTATACTTAAATTTTGTTGGCAATCTTATCATATTAGAAAATTATTTGATTAAATACAGAATAATATATCACGTTTTAAGAAGTTCGATATTTACTATGCGTTACAGTTAAAGAAGTTCGCTATTTACCATATGCATTACATTTTTTGAAGATTTTTATATGATGACAAATAGCTTAAGCACGCAATATTAAAATGTTGATTCATAACTTTTTTAATGTTTTTAAATTTTATTATGGCAATTAATAAAAAAATTTATAACCTAGGGATACCCCAAAACTCGGTGTAATGTTTTTAATAATGTTTTGTAACAAATTTCAGGAATTTTTACAACAATTCAAATCTATATAGAAAATCTAGCTAATTTTGACATGAATCCACTAAATTTACTGACTCCATACAACAAACTAAATCAAGAAACTAAACTCGTATGTGCCAAATTTTCATCAAATAGTATAACCATTTATAGTTTGCGTATGCGTAATCTTCATATCATCAGAAATGTAATTTTCATAAGTTTAACCGAATCTTTCTATCGCAACATGTTATAGTTATAGCATAACTCTTCGTAAAATTGTGAAAATAATTAAATTTTAAATTTGAAAAAATTGGTCCACTTCATATTTTTATATTTTATCATAAACATAAATTTTAAATATAATTAATTTAACTAAATATATGTATATTGTATATGTGGCTACTTTTAAATATATTCCAATTTGTAGTTGGAAATATAAATATATAATATTAATATAATTAATGTTATAAAAACTCATTAAATGTTGCTCAATTATTGAGGATTGCGTTTACTTTCTGTTTCCACAGCAAAATGATTTTCTGAAATTAGCATTTTTGAAATATCCACTCTGGAAAACGTAAAGAAAAATTGTAGGAAAATTTCGGTTGGAAGTCATTTATTTCTAGTTTTTTTATTTAAATATTTTTAAAAAAAATATCAACAAATTATTTTGGGTAATTGGGCTTACTTTATTTAATCAAATAATAGCACAAACTTAATTAAAGTAAAGTTTCTTACATCACAAATTAAAATATTTAATGGGTTAAAAAGGATAAACTCCGTACATTCATAAACTCTGCACATTAGTCCAATATGAATACCAGAAAAATATTATTTAATATATTTGATAACGTAAATTGCGCTTTCGTACAGTATAAAATAACTGTCAGTATAGTTAATTGTATAAAATTTACTTTCTTTCACTTGGTTTTGATCTTAAAATACCGAATGAAATTTTTCCTGTAGCTCCTTTCAACAATGCATAGCATACTTCAAGTGGTAAATCTTCCAAACTATCTCCCGATAATGTACTAATAATATCTCCTCGTTGCAGTTTGGTATCAATTTCAACGTAACCTGATGGTAACTGAAAAACAAAAAACAAAAAAACAAAGAGAAAAGAAAACACTTAAAAAATTTATATTTTTCTTTAAATAAATTACTATTTCTGTAATAACAGCTCCTTTATTATTAGCAGCAAGCGTTAATCCGAATTCTTTTCCTGGTTTCTTCATAACATCAACTGTGATAGATTCTGTTTCGGGAGGATCATTTCTCCAAACCATCAAAGTCACCTTAAACATATACATACAGATAATAATTATGTAATATGAAATTATTATTTAAATAAAGTTATTATAAATTATACCTTCTCATATGGCAAGTTAAAGAACTGGTGTACTCTTAATGTAGTCATACCTGATGCTGGATTTGTAGTATCAAATGGAGTTGAATTAAATTCTAGAATTTGATCAAAAACACGTAAACGGTTATCCTTTCCAAAAACACCATTTGGATATATATGGGCGATTGTAACTCCTGTCTTAAATATCAAATCTTATTTAGTACAAAATAAAATGTAATAACGAAACTAGATAATTACCTTGACTAAATTATTTTTTCCACCTACTACAATACAGCCAAGCGGAGCTTTACCTGGTTTAATTTCAATTAAAGTTTTTTTATTTGTAGCAATTTCAGCTACTGATGGATCTTTTGGTTTTTCAGGTTCTGCTGCAGCTGAAACGTAAAGTTAATGGAACGTATTATTAAAATATAAAAGTTAATTAAAAATACTCGAAAAATTTTATCAATGAAAAACGTACCTTTAAGTTTTTTCTCTTCTTCTGCTTTTTCTTTAGCTATATCAGCTTCACTTTTCAAACTGCAAATTACTAATGTAACAATACCCTTACATCGTTTTAAAATGCCAGAGACCTATACAAAAAAAAAATCAATTTAATTATTAAATCTCTTTCTTCATATTAAAAGTTTAATTCTAATTTTAAATTATTTAAATATAATTGATATAATAAAACAATATTTTGTTTCTTGTTAAAAAAATCGATACTATTGACAATTTTAAAGTATACAAATTTATGTTATTACAATATTTATTTAGTTTATTTAACACCCTTTCTATAAAATACCTTTTTGGATTTGGTTTTCTTGAACCTCTTGCTATTGTATTTGTGCTAAATTATTATCAATAAGTCGGATTCATTAAGATAATGGATATCATTCTTAAATTTATTTTACATTTTCATTATTTCATTACGACTTGTAACTCTAATACCTAAATATTAATAAATTCCAGACCATAATTTACGATCTATTTCAAACGTACCATTCAAAATGACTTAATAAGATAGGTTCTCAATATTTGCTCTGTAAAGGAGACTATTTAAACAAAAAATAGCAAATCTTTGGCTGGTTGCATGTATTATGTAGCATATATGTATGCTAGGTTAGGTTTAAATATACTAATGAACAAATCTGAAAATTGAAAATTATTACTTTATCTGGTGCAGACTTAACATCAAGACTTAATGATGTTTTTCCAATGTATTCTTGCAATCAACAGCTAACCTTATTAACCATTCTTTAACAAAAGGCCAACTAAAAAAAGTGCTTTTCTTACAAATGACATAACATTGAATGGAACGAATAGTTATTATATTGGAAAAATATAAACAAAAATAGTTCCTTAAATTTTAAACTATGATCTAATTTCAGTTATATGTATGTTTGTTTATGCATTTTAAATGTCAAAAATAATTAACTAAATTAATTTATATAATTGTTTTTATAAATGTATTTAATTTAATTTAGAGTTGTATTTTAAAGTTAATTAAGTTATTATTTTATTGTATTTGTAAATGTAAATGTTTGATTTAAACAATAAATAAATAAATTATTATATTACTTAATTAAAAGCTGAGACAGTGGAAGGTGTATGATTACTGGATTTTTTCTCTCCTTACTAGTCAATTTACTTTCGAATACTTAAGCAGGCACACAACTGCATGTTATCTATATACCGAATCTAAAAAGTTTGGCTAACAATTCTTTTCAACAATTTGATCTAACACGTAATTCGCCTAAACGGAAGATGTTTGCGTATCCGTCTTTTTTAAACTATTCAAGATATATAATTACAGATTATAACATATTAACTAATTCCACATTAACTATTTTATTAAGCATTTATACATCTCACACCCAACACTAGTTATACTAATATGGCTAAAGTTTAATATATTTTAAGTCACTATATATATATCTGTATAGTATTTTATAGGGTAAATAGTTATTTATTTATGTATTATAATATATTTACTTACCATTTCATAGCTTAATTCGACAACTACATCTTTATTTATTGCTAAAATAAGCTCACCAACTTTTAATCCAGCCTAAAAAAAATAGATTATATGATATGTATAAGTAAATATTTAAAAAAATACAAAATGTTTACCAACCTCTTCCGCAGGAGAACCAACTTGTAAATCTGATATAAAGATACCAGTTCCAACTTCTATGTGTTTACCTTCTATTATCATTATTCCTATAGCAACACCAGATTTCTGTATCTGTATTGATCTTACATTTTTATAAGCTGTAAACAAATACTCTGTCTATATAGAAATGTTAGTTTTTTAGTATATATATCTAATATATATAAATATATATGTTTTTAATAACCTCATCTATAACAGGCGGAAAATGTTCCACAGGTTTCACAGAAAGAGTACCTTGAGTACTTGAACGCCTACATAAAATATACAATTAATTTTATATTTTAATTGTATATATTTTAAAATTTATATAATAATTTTACCTTGCTACAACCAACACAATTTTACCACCAGGTAAATTTTTAAAAACTACAGAAGCATTTAGATGACATCTATCGGTTATAACAATGCCATTAACTTCCAAAATTTCATCACCAGGTTTTAAATCTGCTTTTGCAGATATTCCTGTTGGATTTATACCAGCTATAAAACATGCCATTTTTTGTCTATCTTTATGGCCAGCTAACGCCAAACCTAAGTCCTCATTTAGTGTTCGATTTATTACAGTTTTATGGACATTTCCCATATTGTTATATTTTTTTTTAACTTTACCTGTAATTAATAAATACTATTAATAAATGATTATAAGAAATACATCATAATAAATAAAAACTATTGAATGTAAGAAAATATTGATATTGAAAGAAATAGCCAACCTTACATTATTTAATTTATTTAGATTTTACGTAAAGGATATTTTATAATTGATTTTTTTTAATAAATCTTCTTATTTTGATCCACTACTCTAAGTTTCTGATATTTGATATCTGATATTTGATAATCTGTGTTAAAAAGATTATCAAATATCAAAGAGTGGAAGATTAATAAGATTAAAAGGATTTTGCTTTCCAAAGGTTGTTACCAAAATATTTTCATAAATTATTGTAATTATGTACAATTATGAAAACATTTATAATATCTAAAAAATATCATTAATTCTTATGTACTTGTTGTATAGCCAAATTCATCCTCGGTTTCCTTATCAGCCATTTTTTCAGATTTACTCAATTTTACGTTGGCAGCAGAAGTTCTGTCAATCTTGAATTATAAAAAAAATCATAATTGTATCATACAATATAAATAATAGAATAGAATATAAATAACAGAAGTTCAGAAGTATATAAAACAAAATTTTTATATGACAATCGTGGTTCGGTTCTTATTAAAATATGTTATATGTATACTACTAGAGCTAGGGAATTATTTAACTGAACATGTAAGTCTTTATATGAAATCGGTTCAAAATACAATTTAATTTTATTAATCATCTTCTTAATTTAAAGATGACCATCATCGCTCTTAGTATTTGTAAGGACTTGTATACGTATATTTCCTTTTATACAGATACAATAGTTAAATTTTTTTAACTAAAAACTGGCCTTCGCGCTCGATGAAATTCAACCTAAAAGCCGGTTTTATTAATTAAATGTATAAAATGCTAAGAAAAATACAAAATAACCAATTTAAATATAGAATTTTGGATCAGTTTCAAAATAAATCAGTTCAATAACATAATGAAAATAAATATAATATTTTTATTAATATACATTTTGTATAATAATTATAATTTTAATTATTTTATATTTAGATTATTGTTCCTGCCTTTAATATTTATAAATTCATTTATTGTTGCCTCATCATACGTTAATAAGTTGGTGATGTAATTTTCAAATTGACAAAATTGTAAGAAAATGAAAGGATTCAATTTTATGGGCCTCTGTTTAATCTTAGGACTGAACAGCTTTGTATCTAATTCGACGTAATATCTATTTTTTCGACTTGCGTGCTTTCATTGAAAAATATTTTAATTGTAAGTGATTGAACTATTGCTGAAACAATATATCTAAACTATTAATAAATGATATAATTGTATTCCATAATTCATAAAACTTCAAGTTCAAGGTCCTGTATAACAGTATTGGAAACCAGAATATTGCTGTAAAATCAAAAATCGGCACCTTAATTTTTAGCAGTACACTACTGAAACTGAAGTTTATGCTTACACATACACAAGTAGATCCATAAAAAAAAAACATATTTATTTAACAAGTCTCATAATTTAACTATTTCAAACGAAAATTTTAATTGACAAGCAATCCTAAGGTTAGGGCCAGCAGAAAATCTGTGAACATGTAAGATGAAGGCTGTTTTTTTAGGAAAAAGGTACCGAATTTTGGACTAAGTGTATGAAACATACTTTCATTCCCTTATATACCATTAAAGTATAATGAAAAATCAATTATCAAAATAAAACCATAATTTTAATTACAGAAAATATAAAATTACAAAACAAACTTACTTCCATTCCACCTGCACTATACATTTTACCAGCTGTATCTTGCATTTCCTCGTCATCATCATCTTCGTCGGCCGCATTATCTGTACCTGATGTTTGGTTATTGTTATTTTGGGGTGTAACTAAACAAAGGTAGCAAATGTTAGATTTGTATTACTATAAAAATTATATAAAAAGTTAGATACCTGGAGAAGCCTGAACATTAGATGCATTATTATTATTATTATTATTATTATTACTAATATTACTAATATTATTATTATTATTCTTTTTAACATCAATAGATTTCTCTCTTCCAATACTTGGCTTTTGAATATCCTTCTAAAATAAATTTTATTTTATTCGTATTTTATTTATTGCTCATTTTATTAGTTTCGAAATTTCATTTCAACTTTTGAAATACTATATATAATTTCATTAATAATACGTACTTGTCCAAACCTTTGAATCTCAAGTTGAATTGACTGTCCTGCTAATTTGATAATATCTATAACATCATCTTCGTTAGCATTGCGCACATCTCGATTATTTAGTGTAAGTATTCTATCACCAACCTGCAGATTTTAATTTTTATATTTTTTTTGCCTTTGACATATCAATATAATATTAGTAGAAAAGTTATTAAATATTATATAAAAATACAAAACTTTTACCATTTGCTCATTTAATTCTTTACTTGAAATATATTTCAAGTAAAGCGACCATACCTGACTAAACCTACAGTTTCAGGCTTGACCGAAATATGAGGTTTTGCACTACTGAAACATTTCTAAAAACTTAACATATTCGAATTTTTGGAATTTAGTTAGTTTGATAGGATATAATATAGTTATAGATAGATAACGGCTGAATCATCTTTATGCACCATAAACATAAGCTTAAAACAACTTGTGGGGCTATGTATTTGAAATTTCATGGAACGACATCAAGTAAATTCCTAGTATATGAAAGAAATGTAAATATTTCTCAACGTCTTTTAAATCGTTCCGAAAATGTTAGTTTTTATAATAAAAAATGTGCAATCAAATCAAGTACAGTGCAATATTATCAAAAGTAAAAATGCCTTGTGACCAACTTTCTAAGATAGCTTAACTGCGTATTGGTATTACATATGTACAGCAGCCGTTGCCACGGTAGACTAGATTATAAAGGTTATAAACAGAGGTATATGAGGAGTAAGTGAAAAGTACTGATGTAAATTAGACTTGGTGTACAGTTTCCGTTCATCCACCTTATTAGATAAAGCCGAATTCAATCTCAGTGCACCAGTTGGCAAAACAACACTTATAATAGGCTGTGTTGAGTAGTCTGTCCATTTTATAATACAAGATTATCAAATACAATCACTAGACCATCATTCACAAAAATGATTAATCAATAATGCTATAGTAAGATTTATGGTAAAATATTGTGTCTTTTAATTAAACTTACGTTCAATTTCCCAGAAAGATGAGCTGCACTACGAGGAGTGATGGCTTTAATAAATATTCCGGATACTTTTGATGATGGTGAATTTTGAACCTCAAAAATAAATATAATTAATTATTATTATCAAATAGTAAAAAATATTATTTGTAATTGTAATAGAATTATCTACCTCTCCTTTTACAATGCATATACCAAAAGATGAACTGAATGTTTTATCAAGTTGTATTAGCAGCCGTGAATTATCTATATTAGTAACGTATAAATATATTAAATAAAAGTTATTAAATATAATTACGTATAAAAATACGATATGTAATTTTCATTTATATTAGTTAGGGAAACATTTTTAGTTACAATTATTTTTTTTTTTTTTTAATTAAGCTATTTTCATGTTTCAAACCAATCAATTGATATACTGAAATCAAGAAAACTTAAATGATTTTTACTATAGTGTTACAATAACAACTATGCATATTAGGGCAAAACAATGTCGCAAGGACATGGTACTTAAGTGGATTTTCACTACTTCATCATGTACCTGATATGGATGTATACAGTACAAGTACAAAAATATAGGTTTAATCTGTGATAAATAATGTAATTATATAGGTTATTGCCAAACGACGGATGGACAGTTTTTTTTCTCTAAATTAGTAGCTTTAATATCGCCAGATTATTAAAATTTCCTTTATTGTCATTCTTATAATTCTATTAATTTAAAAATAATTATTGATTTTTTTTTTTTATTATATGTATTCAAATTCTATATTTCTAATAAAATTGTGTGTATTTTCTAGTGTTTGGTTCATTCTTTAAGTAATTTACTTAATATAATATATTTTATTTGGATTTGCCAATAAACCTAAGATAGCTAAATAAGATTATTCAATACTCTACTATTTTGTTAATTTTTCTTTTATATAAACTTTCAACAATCTACACAAATAAATAAAATATATGTAAACCAAAGGTTAATTGACCGAATTCACAATTTACCGAATTTCCAATTATTGACCGAAAGTAAAATTCACATAATTTAACAAAATTTACCGTTTCCGGTAAATCATGTTTATTTTCAGTAAAATTAATTTCGATCAATTGTGCATTAATTGTGAAATTTACATTCGGTCAGTTATTTCCAGTCAATTACTCGGAAATTATATTTTAATACATAATTCTTTTCATTATTTTGTAATTTAAATCTGTAACAGTTCAAATCATGCAATAATTTCACTCCACCATGGAGGAGGAACAATTTCCAATATAATAGATTACCTAAATTGTTTTCGATTTATAATTCCCTACAAAAATTTACACTACACTGATTGTATTAAAAGTTATATAAAGATAAACGGATTACCACCTATTTTTGCATAGTATTTGTATTTTATTACATCTTTTAGTTCAATAATATTAAAAAAATGAAAATTTAATTAATGTTCAAGAATATTAATAATAATTTTTTTTTTGCATAATATTTTTTTTTTTTTTAATTTATACTTTAGCAAAGTAGTTACACTTTTATTAATTAAGAAAAATGAAACAAAACAATTAAAAGAATATTTATAAATGGCATTATAAATAATAAGTTCATCACTCACCATTTTCTTGAACCATTATATAGAGTTTTTATAAATTTAAACAACCGAAAAATTTTAATTGGAAATTGCTAAAAATTGATTTTAAACTTGTTAAACTATTAATCAATTATTTACAAGCTCCGATATTTGTAATAATATTCTTCAAACTAAATAAAAAAATATTTCAAATAAAAGTTCTAAATAACCACAGCAAGACATAACGCAAAAATATAATTCCTTTTTCAATTTAATTTAATATTACTTAAAATTTGAGTACAATTATTGATACTGTACAAAATGAATACTAAAATAATATAAAGTTATATATTTTTTTTGAATAAGTTCAATTGTATATATATAATTCAAAGCTTCACTATTGATCTGAAAAAACCAATAGAACTTTAACGTTTAGCTATTAAAATTGTAATGGCATATGGTGATGAGGTGTTCATAATATATTATATAAGGTATTTAAATAAATTTGATATTTCCATTTTCTAAATATATTTTATAAATATGTATTCTTATAATTATTTGAAAACATTCAATAAGATTTCGTAACAAGTTATTTTTTATTATTTATTTATTAAATAAACCAACATTTCCTATATTACATTCCATATTCAACATACTCATCAAATTCGGAAGCTATCTATATTCAACAAATTGGAAGCCGTATATAAGCACATTCTTTTTTTTACATTACATCACGTTTTAAAGTTATTTAAATTAGGTTTACATTAGCTTTTGTTCGAAATATATTCGAGAATTGACTAACGTAGAATTAAATCAAAAAATACATAAGTTTTCGTTTGAAAAACATAATGGTAAAATTTTTTGTCAAGAATATAAAATAAATGGTACGAAAAAATGTATTGAATGAAATTTCTATAATTTCTATATACAATGGGAATGGGCTTCTGTTTTCTAATGCAGATACAGAAAATAGTCATTTTCTTGGTACATGAGGACAGACTGAAAGCCTATGCTTGGCAAAACACAAATAAGAGACGGCTCTTTATATAAAACATAGTAATGATTGGATAAATATCACTACATTTTCACAGAATATTACTAAGAACTTAGATGGAAGATGTAAAAAAATACATATTTCGAAATAACAGTGCCCACTTCGTCTCTAATAGTTTTTACTAAATAATATTACTTAAATGGAATTACCAGTTACTCGTTTAAAACCTTGGGAAAGAACTGTTTCAGTTATATTTTTGGAGAGACAAATTACTTCTAGTATAGGATGTCGCATTATTATATGGACAAGTTTTATGAATGTAATAAAGTTGGTATTCACAATATCAATAACAATGAACGCGTGCCAAAAAGTGAAATTAATACATAGTGACGACGTGTAAATATGTAAAACCGTAAACTCATTTTTCACCTTACAGTGAACACTAAATTGTTCGGTGGATACTCACCTTTAGGTTCATAAAGGTTTTTTTTTGTATTGGCATGAAGTGTAATAACTAATAACATTAAATCGACATTTCCATTGAAAAATAAAAACATTTATTTTATTGCAGATTTCAATATTTTTTGACTGTTCGTTTATTCAGTACTAAGAGATTATTATATATTTATTATATATTTAATAAGAAGAATGTATCATGGAATTTAATTAATTTTTAATTTCATCTTATTCAGGTTTTCTTTTATATTATTATGACGCTTTTTTGAGAGGAGTTTGTTGATTTTGCTTTAATTGAAGAATTAAAGATCTCATACGTGATACATCTTTACTAGATTTATTAGTTTTGGGGTTGAAATCACATAATTTTGCAATACGTTCCCATTCCATACCCGGTTCAATTTCATCCTTCTCAGCAACACATTGTTTCTCAGCGTTTCTACAAAAAAATATTGGAATTAAAATAAATTATTACAAAATTTTTCAGTTAGATAATTTTAAGTCTATTAATAAAATAAAACAGGAACGTTTTACGATAACTAGTAATCCAAAGAGAATTTTTTGTTATTCATTTCGGGTGTAATCTATAATTGTTTAAAATTAATTTATATACTTACTTAGCAGATTCCCTGGTAAATATATGAATGCATGAAAATATAAAAATATTTTAACATAATATGTCGCTGGAGTGGTAAAAATTATTATTGTATTTTAAGCTACAGAACAACTAATTCGGTTAGATATATAAGAAAGTAGATTTAGTTAGTGGTATTCCTAAAAACTATAGTTCCTCTTGCGTAGACATTTTGCCTTAAATATGGAGTATAGTTACAGTACACTGATAATATTAATATTTAGGTCAGTAAGCACATGAATTATTTGCAAAATTGCATCAGATTTTATAATATTGAGTAAATTTGACTGTACTACAATTTTCATCAAAAATTCTGTGTAATAGATACTTCAATAACTCGTCTCAGAATAGTAGCGTATTAATAGGTATAACAAGACGCTCGAACCAAAGACAACAGATTTAGTCTACACAAAAGTTCGTCCTGCGGTTATGTACACAAAGGAGAAAGTATTAAAATCAATGTAGAATTAAGATCTTTACGACGCAGTAGGTAGAGTTACATAATATTATATTAATAGTTATAGAAGACTAATGTTACCGACATGTATGAGTATGATATAAAAGTGTTTATACCTATTTGCTGCCTTCGTTCTAGATATAGATTCTTCATGTTGCTTATACCATTCTTCCAATTCATTTTTAGCATGCTGAAGGAGTTCTTGTTTTTTAATTTCTTCTTCCTTGTCCTTTTTTTGTAAAACCTGTTTTTGTTCTTCTCTCCATTTTTTTATTTTTTCTGGCTCTTCCTTACTTACTGCAAATAATCAAAAGGGAAGAAATTGTTGTTTTATATATTTTATTTATTTGAGTATATATTATCATGAATTCATAAATTTATATAATCTTATCTCTTGGCAGTATTTATATCCTGTGCCCATAATATCCAATTATGTAACTTTATATTACAGATTTAAGAAAATATATTTAATTTACATTTACCATTGGTATGGTATTATATTTATATGAGGTTGCAGTAAAATCTTCAGATATCAGGATTGGAAAAAATATTTTCCAGGATGTAATATGTAAACCATAATTAAAAGATTATGAAATATATTATATTTTACTACAATCTCACCAAGTTATGCCACCATTAAGATATGGAGTAAATATTGGTAGGATATAATTATATGGTATATCAATATCTATATGTATATATTTTATTTTTATGGCGTATTACAATAAAGATTCTAATAAAAATGCATACCATTAGCACTAGAATCGTTTTGTTCTCCAATAGTGTTAATCATTTCAAAACTCCCAGTTGCTTCCATATTTACATGATCTGAAAAAAAAAAAAATTAGAATGTATATATGATAAACCAATATAGAAAAATAGGAATTTGTGTCCACTATTGTTACTCATTTTGTTAATAGATTTATGTGATGTTTTGGAATTATGTTAAAGTATTTAGTAAAGAATATATAGGTTATACATTTGATTTAAACAGAAGCACATAACCAAACTATTCAAACAGTGGCATACTCATACGTCGGAGGAAATACAATATGCATATCAAAATCTGGATATGATGAATATCCATACAATTTATTCATACCTTCAATATTTAGATTATTGCTTTCGCTGTCTTTAAGCAGATTATAAGGACACAATATTTTAAATTACAAAATATATAAGAAAACTATAAGTTATTTTTTGAGTAAAAGAATAATTAGTAAAATAAGAATTAAAAAGAAAAATGTTTGTAGAATTTATTTTGCCTACAATTTAGCAAAATTTTGTTGTAAAAGTTCAACTAATTTAATTATAAACATTAAAAATTGAATTATAACCAATTGGAATTTTCCAATTGAAATTTAAGTACTATTTTCGACGAAAGAAATGATATGTTCTTGGAAAATTATTCACTTGTGCAAAAACATGAGTAAACATCAGGAAACATGATCAGGAAAGAAAAACATATATTTTATTTCCACAATTTTTTTTTAAATGTTTTACATTTCTAATTTAATTTAAAACAAATAATCAAAAATTACCAATGAAACAACTTTGACACTTTGTAATTATTATTTAAACCAGCACATTAATAAAATGGTCATATATGAGGGCTAAAACCAATCATACGCCCAATTTAGTAATTATGACAGTGTACTTGCAAAGGGTTTTTTTGGATTACATACCATAATTTTGAATTTCTGATGGAAAGTTATCGCTTTCTAACCCAGCGAAAGCATTTTGTTCTCGAGCAAGAAATTCTGCAGCTGGATCTTGTTCTACTTCAGGAAAAGTCGGTGTATTTTCGAATTGATCCATTTTTTTTATCTTCGATAAAATTATAATAATTAATATCACTATCGCTCTAAGAACAAGAAGAACAATGATGAAGGAAGAGTTAAAGCTGAATACAGCAATATGATGGCTACCATATTGAGCGCTACAAATTTTTGTAGTAGATAAGAGCGACAAATAGTTTGTCAGTTTGACAGATTTATTTGCTCCGAGCAGTTAATCAGGAATCTTAAAAGATTGCTGATGTTCACCGCCCGATTTTTCAAAAAGTAACGAACTCATCCAAAGAAGTAATGATAATGGGTATGTGGGTAAGGTTTGTGTATATTTTTTTTATAAAGTAAATAAAAGTTCCTGTAAAAAAATTATAATTTGTTTATTACATATTCTTCAATACAAATTGTTAGAATTAGAATGTTAGCAAATAAACAGGAAATTATTTCGCAATAATAATATACTGTTATTGTTATATTCTGCTACTGCTATAATGTTACTATTATACTGTTACTGTTATAAAGGGTGTTCAAAATTGAGGTATCATTTTAATTTAAATAAAAATAGACTTTTTTTAAAATATTAAATATATTTTTATTTTAATTTATTACAAATAGGTTCCGGTTAATAATAACAAAATATGTTGGCCAAGTGCCCCCCTACTGGCTCGGCAGGCTCCCAATCTTTTACCAAAATTCTGAATCACGTTGTTGAAAAAAATGTTGTCAATGGTTGAAATCTGCTCGATAATGTTGTTTTTAAGCTCTTGAATTGTTGTGGGATTATTGCTGTACACTTTCGATTTCAGAAAACCCCACAAAAAAATTCCAACGGTGTCAAATCGCACGACCTTGGTGGCCAATTCACTCCTCCTCTACGAGAAATAATGCGATCTTCGAACTTTTCCTTCAAAAGATCCATTGTTTCTCTTGCTGTGTGGCTAGTGGCACCGTCCTGTTGAAACCACATATTCTCTACGTCCAAATCATCAATTTCCCGCCACAAAATCTTCGGATCATCTCCCTGTAGCTATTTCCATTGACCGTAATCGCATTTCCATTTGCGTTTTCAAAAAAGTATGGTCCGATGATTCCTACCTCCTGACAACAAACCGTAACTTTTTGTGGATGTAATGGTTGCTCTAAGATAACCCTTGGATTCTCTTCACCCCAAATGCGGCAATTTTGTTTATTGACGTAGCCATTGAGCTGGAAATGAGCTTCGTCGGTGAAAATTATTTTGTTAAAAAAATTCTCATTTTATTCTTGTTTTTCGATTGCCCAAGAAACGAATTGCCGACGTAATGCATGGTCAGTTGGTTTTAATTCTTGCGTCAGCTGGATCTTATAAGCCTTTAAATGGAGATCACGATGCAAAATGTTGAATAATGTGGATGGTTTGATGTTTAATTGCTGCGAACGATGACGAATGGAAGTTTTTGGATCTTCTTCAACACTTCTGCTCACAGCTGCTACATTCTCGGTTGAACGGCCAATACGTTGATAAATTTTACTTCTGTTATAATTAACAGATCCAGTTTCTAGAAATTGATCAACCATCAGCTTAATGGAACGATTTGTTGGACCATTTTCTCTACCAAATTTTGTTCAAAATTTCCTAATTACATCTTGAAAACTTTTACCATTTTCAAAAAATGTTTTAATAACAAAAACACGCTGTTCCTTCGTGTAGCGTTCCATATTAACTAATCGAAATGTATTTAGAATATACCTGAAGAACCCTCTTATAAAAATTCCAGGTAGAAAAAAAATGGCGGCAAAATCAAAATGATACCTCAATTTTGAACACCCTACTTACTGCTCCTACTTTTATACTGTTATTGTTAGTGTTAAACCGTAATGGTTTTACTTATACTGTTGAACTGTTAAACCGTTACTGTTATACTGTTACTGTTACTTTTATACTTTTATTGTTTTTCTTATACAGTAATGTTAGTGACTGTTAATCAGATTCGGTTACTGTTATACTTTTACTGTTGGTGTAATATGGTAACATGGAGCACATTCATCAATTGGGCTTTGGTAAACACTTTTGTAAGTATAGTATAAGTATAATACAGAATACAGTATACAGTTTGAGTGAAAATAACGGCAGATTAATATTAACTTTTATTTTTTTGAAATTACTTACGCAATTTCGTGGGACAATTTCGTATGTGACAAAGTAAGAAAAGTCTCAAAACAATTGTAGTAAGTTTTTAAAAATAAAAGCTACACCAACTTTTTTTCGCTTGAGAACATGAGAACTAAAAACATATGTATCTTTAGTAACAAAACTTGACATTACTTAACAACGAAATATAAGTGAGTGATTAACTTATAATTTTCTGTAATTTTGTATTATATTTTTTATATATGCTTTATATTTTTCACTCCCTGAAATAAAATTGTGATTTCATAACTAAACTTACTTTTATCTATTTTAAACAATATACATTGTCAGGGCTTCCAGCGATTCATAGCAGCTGTAAGATAAGTTTTCATTGACGAGATAGGCTGTTTTAAGTTTATGATCTTATATCATAGATTTTTATATTTTTAGTTATATCTACATATATACATATATTAATAATTTAAGTTAATTTAATAATAAATAAAGAAAAAAATATGTTTCAATAGCAACATTTTATAATTTTATTTATATCTTATATTTTATTAATCTCATATATTATATTAATATAAAAAAAATATTTATATCAAAATATATTATCGTAAAAATGGCTTTAAGATACAATATTGTGTTTAATATGAAAATAATTAAATGAACGGAACATACAAATAGAGCTGAGTTTGCAAGTAGGTGCAATCCTTAAAAATAATTTGTTATTAATCTCATATTATATAATTATAGTTTTTTGTAAAATGTTATGTATTTAAAACTTTGAGGTTTTCTATATATTATCTTATTATGTTAACCAGAACCATCCATATTACGCTTGAAATTTGTGAATCCAGCACGATCAATTTCATCAAAATTTCTTTTGAAATTAGGAAACACCATTCTATCAATATCATCGAATTTTTGATTAATTTTATTTACACCAGCATGGCCATTCTCATCACTATTACGTTTGAAATTTGTAAATCCTGCACGATCAATTTCATCAAAATTGCGTTTCATTAAATCACCATTGTTCAAATTTTCATAAAAATCTTTAGAATTATTTGAAAGTCCATCAACAATATCATTAGATGTAGGCTCGAAATCAGATAAATAGTATGAAAAAGGATATTTTACTAATAGTAATGGTCCTTTTCTAGAAGAAACAAAAAATAACAAAATTAATTATAAAACATAAATAGAAATTTTTGGTTTCATAAGTTTACCCTTGTATAATATTTCGGTCTGCTAACATTTTCCTTCTGGCATTACCTAAAATTTTATTTAATTAGTAAGAATAATATCAGTAGTAATTATATATAAATGTAAGTTCGATCTTAATTAAAATAATATGCTATTTGATCGATGCGGGTTAATACGTAACCCGGGCACATCAAGTAATTTTTTAATAATAGCATTTATTCTGAAAATGAAAAGTATTAAGTAACAACAATCTAAATCAGCTTTTAGCTTTCGAATAATGTCAATCCGTAACATGACATGAACAATGATAATAGACCGACAATTTCTTCTAATATTTGAAAATATATGGTCAGTTTCTTCAATTTCATAGAAAAGTTTATTTATTTATTTATTTCTGTTTAATTCAAACATTTAACAAGTACGAGTAGAGTAGATGTAGATGTAGTCATAAACATAAAGGTACCTCGTACGAGTAGATGTAGTCTAAAATTTTACAATGAATAACAAGAAGGCACTGGCAGTGCTATTTAGAATATATAATTATTCATGAGAGATCAAAAATTTATAATTATTAATATAGTTGTAAGAGTTTATAATGCTACGAGTTTAATGATGTTTTCGATTTGCTGCCATCGTCACGTTGCTATCGAAGACAATTTTTTCTTACACTGCTATCGACGGCAAACTTTTTGAAAAATATATTAATTTTAAATTAAAATATAGATGTTACATCACATAAAAATTTAATATGTCACAAATTAGTGTTTCATATTTCTTGTTGTCACTTTAACAATCTGTAAATATAAATATGCAAAATAAAATTTTTAAAATTGTACTTGATTTTCCAGAAAAAGTCCAATCAATTTACCTACAAATATCATTTTTCTCTTCCTAAATAAAAATAATATGTGTAAATGTTAAAATTTTGAGTTAGAATTATAAACTAAAAATATGTTTATATGTAAAACTTGATACAACTTTTGTGAAAGTACCATAATGTTTACGCCAATGATCACTACAAACGAAAGTAATTCGTTTGATCATTTATGTATAAGCTACTGTTTTTAAGAGCTTCTTTTTGTGACCCTAAGACGAAATATATTGTCTTTACAATCGTTCAGATTAAATTTAAATAATGCTAAACGCAATGGACAAGTTAATATAAAGACTTATTTACCAGAGTAATTAACTATGTAATCCTACATTTCAAGAGCAAATCCTGTGAAAGAAAACAGGAATTTAAAACTGCTAATAATTTTAACCACTTTCAGGCGCCAAAATAAATTCCAGAGACAATGTATCAGAACGACTTGTAAACTTGACTTTCAAATGCATACAAGTTTCACAAAATGTCGATTGATGATATCATTGAGTGGTTCATATCATACACATACTAAAAACAATAAGAATTGTGTTAGTCTTTCCCGAGATCTTCAATTCAAATCAAAAGTTGTGCATGAGGTTTAAAATATGTTTAATATAACAATAACACCCTTAAAAATCCAGAGGTCCAAAGATTGAGTTTAAAAATAAATATCTACGGAAATGGAATCATGCTTTGGTTTTTTCAGTGAAATTATAAACTTGTATATATTTATTTTGCATGTTTTAAAAATCAAAGTATGTATTACTTTTATATATTTATTTATAATTTATTTTTTTATATTATAAACCTAAATATACTTCTGTAATTATTTTGACAATATTTCTGACAAAATTATAGTAATAGTGTTTGATATTATTTCTTTATTTTATTAATAGTTCTTGTTTATTTTGTTTTGGTTCAGACATCAAGTCTTAAAAGGACTCACTAAAGTTTATTGGATGTTGTAAGAACTGTTCTTATAACTCCCAATAAACTCTAGATAGCCTCAATTCAATTCAAATTTTAGTTACAATTTGAAATATTTATGTTGCATTTTTTGTGATTATTATTTTAAAAAAAATCATTTGAAATATTTAATAACGTTTTTAAATATTTAATAACGTGTGTTCTTAAATTTTGATTAAGTTCCGTTTTAGACTTCCCTTTTGAGATATACGAAAACTATGCTGGGAAATAAAAATTTCAATTTATCGGATGCTATTCTTAATTGAATCGATGATTTCAAAGTGATATATAAATAATTATCTTTTTTAGGAATTAGAATACATATACATATTTCATTTTATCAGAGTTTATCCTAACAACGATTCGTGATTGGTTTGGGTTTTATTGTTGAATAGAATTATAAATTAGTATTTAGATTAATTAAATACTGAAATTAATCTTTAATGTTCATTAATGATTCCTTATATTTCAAGAGGTTCATAAAATAAAATTTATTATTAATAGCTATATTTAACTAATTAAAATACCTACCTAACTATTTTAATCAGTTTATGAAATAGTTTTGTTGTTGAAAAAATATTATAGTATGTATTGATATGAATATTATTTTATATTGCTTATTCCATTTAACTTACAATTGGTAATTCAATATTTTGATCGACAATATTGGTCCAATATCTTAAATTGTTGCAAATATAAAAAAAAAAATCAAACAGTTTTTTGAAATATAATGATAGTTTTTTCACAACCATTTTTTAATATGTAAAGCTATAGGTATTCTATATATGATAAATATTAAGAATTAAGAAAGGTTTATTTTTTTAATAAATTTGCACCACCAATAGAATCAAGAGTTCTTTTCATTTGATGACCACCATCAGCAGACTCCATATCTCTAATATAATTTCCTGCTGGTATGTTATCGTAATTTTTTATCATTTTCGGTGCATAATAGAATAATCTTTCTTGATCCATATTCCATTTATTTTTACTGAATGGACTGTTCTTCTCATCTGTACTGTAGTACATGTTTTTCAAGATACGTTCAGATTTTGGAATTATATCCACAGTAATTGGAATATTTCTCAGAGAATTAATCAATCCGATAGAATCTAAATGTCGATAATTGCTTGGATTATCTCCAATATATTCATCTATAAATAAAGTATATAATGCTAACATTTTTATGTAAATACTTTAAATATACTATTTCTACTAAGTTACAGTATCAACTTTAATACATTTACCATTATGTAAGGTTACTATTACTACGACAAATTACAGTTACATATATATATTCTATAGTACGAAAACTAAAAGCCATATATTATAAAAGTTTATTAGGTCCTATTGTATTTGTAACTCCTTGATGATGTAATTGAAGTATTGAGTATTATTGTACGTAAATCTATATTACTCTAAAAACACAACTTTACGAACAAATGTGGCGTAAT
This sequence comes from Rhamphomyia laevipes, assembly GCA_963920725.1. Lineage (NCBI taxonomy): Eukaryota > Metazoa > Arthropoda > Insecta > Diptera > Empididae > Rhamphomyia > Rhamphomyia laevipes. Next base: position 34,574,375 of record OY987259.1, read on the forward strand.
ATACTAAGATTTATTATTTATAACGATTAATCATTATCCTTCAGCGATATACAAAAAGTATGCGTTCAAAGATAACGATTGATCGTTGCTGTTCCTTAGAATACTCCGTAATACTTATTCGCTTTTTCACAAAATTGTAAAATTTCGTACACATATAATCATAAAATAGAATAGTTACTATTACTTAATATACGTTTTTTGATTATGATATTTAATACTTTCTAAAAAAATCTACAATTATAAATAAAAAATTTATAAATCTACAATTACAATACAAATCTATAAGTAATATTATAATATGAATTCACTATGTATACAAAAATTAAAAAGGATACTTAACACAACACAAAAAGTAAAAAGGAAACTAAATAAAAACTTAAACTCAATTAATAACAAAAACTTTTTTAAATATAATATATTGTTCGAAAGGACTAATTTCAACAAACAAAACACAAACTAATTTTACTACTTTTATAATACTGTTTAATAAATTAATAAATATAATATTTACTCTACTTATAATATATTAAAAATTTTATAAAGAGTTTTTAATATTTTCAACTATATTAATAGTTAAGCCCCAAATGATCAATAATAATAATATGTTGTTTAAAATGGTGTAGGAAATTGTTAAGAAATTATCGATATTTTGTATCCATCCAACAATATCACCAATTTAGGGTATGATTTGCTTATGTATCTTCTGGATATTCTTTATATATGAAGAATTTTTACATTAACATTATATATATATATTAAATTTATTTGCATAATTTTTCAACACTAGCTGCCAAATTTATATGCTATCCATTTACGTATCCTTTTTATATTTCTAGTGAATCTTTGGCCGAAATTGTTAAACTTCTCGATTATCAAATTTTGATTTTGTGTAAAATTTCATTTTTGATTTTATTGTATGTATACAATTAAAATTAAAATTAGATGACGCGATTAATTGAAGATTTTGGTTAAAATAAAACACTAATTATATTAACGTCACAATTCTTCAATCATTAATAACTCCCGAAAGTTATTATATTAATAATTTTAATTTAGTAACTAAAGAAAAATGTAATAAATTGTGTTCACAATTCAATACATAATTAGTTTTATATATTTGTATACATGGACTGAACTCAACCAATTAACTTAAATTTAAAATGATTATAAAAACTTAGAATTCCAAATAATTAATAACGCATATAAAAGTTAATAAATGAACTATTTTTCGTATATGTATTATTTTATAGAACCAAAGAATGTGTAATTTCTATTTTAGGGGCCATCATAGTTAAAAGTTCAAATTTGCAACTCAAAACTAAACCTTGAAGGTTCTGAAAACATTCCACACTAAACCTTTCTAAGCTTAGTTTGTGATGGAACAATCCAGCAATATATTAACAGATTAATTTGAAAATTGTGTGTCTTATATGAATTTTCTTATTATATTCAGATGAGATACATAATTCAAACAATTATTTAATTCATACTAGTTTTTATAAAGTGTAAAAGAGTGGCACCTCCTTTTACATATTATAAAATAAAAACCATTTAAATATTTCTATATAATTAAATTAATTTTATATATATAAATATGTTTTTTTTATATATATAATTCGTAAAACAAATTATTCTATTATAATATAACAAAAATAAAAAACAAATATATATAAAAGTTATTTTATGAAAATCAACAAATTACAAAACTATTTCTACAATTTTTTTTACATTCCACTATTATTTAAAATGATTTTACATATTTTGATTGTACAGAAAAAAAAATTCTTACCTTCAAATAAATTCAATTGCCTTAATTTGTTCTGCAATAACGAATTATCAAAATCATGATCCTTAAATAAAAACATAAAAACAAATAATATGCTTCAGTTAGTGATAAATATATATTAATGGTTAGTAAAAGTAACAAAAAAATTAATTGTTTTTTTTTTTTGTGTCCATCATATTGTCTTGTTTTAAGTAGGTATATAGAGATGCCTATATTGATCCTATATTTTGTAGGCGAAAAATTAATTACAACAGTCAGTCATTATTCGTACAAAAAAGTATAAGAAAATACAATTCGGAAATTTTGTAATTTAATGGAAAATAAAGAAGAAATGAAAAATGAGAAATATTAATTATATATAGAATTTTTGAAATAAATGAATGACTATATTATTTCCTTACATAATTATTAGAATTTATTCATTTAAATTTTTAAAGCTATTTAATAGTTTTTAAACATTTTTTGAAATTATAACATAACAACGATTTGGGTGTGACAAATATTTTGTTTATGGAAAATTCAATGATTTTATAAAAATTGTAAAATATGACTCATTTTTGTCGGACTTGATTTGAAAAGTTCCAAAAATCTATAATTCCATTATTTTACACAGATTAGTTACGTAAACTTAGTACATTACAATATTATTTATAGGGATTTCATAAGCCATATGGCTGTAATATTAGCAGTATACGTGGCCCACGCTTATTTCAAGCTTTACCACCAACTAAAGTATACGCGTTTTTAAAAATTCTATCACTAAACCCAATTCAATATTTTTAAAATTAAAAAATATATAAAATTTAAAAATAAATTCAATTGAAAATTTAAATTCATTTAAAAATATTAATATATAAAAATATATTTTCATTGTGAATTTAATAAAAATATTATTTAAATTGTAAATACATCTTTTAATAGTCATACTCTTTTGTGTTATAAAAACATATTTAAAATGAATTAATTACCGAATTATTGATTACTTAATTATTTTTAAAGATTACTTTCTATTACTTTAAAATTACAGAATTTTTAATAAACTATTATCATTTAAATTACACAAAAATTTTTACTTGCTACCATAGTTTTACATAAATAAATCTAATTAATAATCTAACTTATTAATTTATTTTAATAAAATTTATAGTGACCAAAATGAAGTTTTTGTAAGTTTCTTCTCTAATTTTGCAAATTATATTTAAACTAACCATATTTTTTGAACTTAACAGATGCTTTTGATTTACGAATAGAAATATATATAATATATTTTTTTTAAATATTAATAAATTATTTTAAATTATTATATGTTCATACCTTCATTGGTAATCCAAAAACAATTCCAATAAGAAATGAAATAAATATTAAATAAAACTTAAACATTTTTCAAAAAATTTGATTTTAATTTTTTCAATTTACAAAATCAAACAAGAAAATTTTATTATTATTATATTTTTATTTTTTTTAAATATTATGTACAAATAAACTGTTGAGATGTGAAACGTTTAAATTCTACAGATAAATGACTCCATGTATCCGCCAAATTTCCTTTTATATAGGTACATTCGAGTATGAAGTATGATAGATAAGCAATAAGTAGAAATGTATTATTATTATCAAGGATAACAGTAGTATATTAATTGAATTTTTTTAAGGGTAAATATTTTTTGAAATTTCCTGTGACACTGTCTGAAACGGACGAAACGTTTTATATTAAGGGAACAGTGTTCTAAACAAACTCTGAAAGATGTCTCGAAATGCAATACATAAGCAAACTCTAAGTTTAGTGTGATACAATTACGAAATTTTTGCGACTTATTAGAACATTTTTCAGTTAGCTGGCTATATAGAAATGGTATCACTATATGAACCAAGGGTTCTGCCATTATAACCTAACCTAACTTAGTATATTGTCATACAATTGAGATTGATTCCCGCAGTAAAAGTTTATTGTAAACAGGTTATTTTTAGGGAAATCACAATAATAGGAATATTTTTAAAAAATAAAATCATTTCAAAATTTCAGTAGCTGTTTTGGGGATAAGTTTAATATCATATCCATAATAGAATATATAACCTGAAATAAATGCTTGCGCATAAGTATCTGGCAATTTTTAGGTTTGTATAAGATGAACAATAATATAATATTCACTTCAACATATTTTTTAATAGACCATGTACTTTACAATAAATACGTTTTAAAATAAGATTAATATGGGGTCCACATACAGAATGTGGTAGAGCATTTATATATATATATATATTATACATATATTTAAAATATAAATATAAATAACATATATATAAACAATTTATTTATTAAATTACCATAACTTCTATATAGAAATATGATGGGTAGACATTTAATATGTTTATAATTATAAAACATAATTTTAACGGTTGCTTTTGAACTTGTTTTTATGTTATTAGAAGAATATTTAACACAATTTAAAACTAATAACATTATTAATATTAAATATTTTATACTAAATATAATTTCGAAAAATTTAGTAAGACATTAAAATATATATATTTTAAAATATTTAAATAATAATATCATAAATATTATTTAAGTACATAATTAATGTTGACCATATCATAAAATTACAAATTTATTCAATTTTTATAGTTTTTTAAATTAAGATTATTTTTGGGGGATATACCTTTAAGATAAGCTTCTGAACTCGATTAATCTGAGCCCCTTTGAAAATGGCATTCGTTGATGACTGATGATGTAATCAATGAATTTGTAAATATATTAAGTTAATGTTATTTATTTTCGCTATGTTATTCAAATCACGAATACCAAATTAACGTAGGTGAACCTAAAACGAAGGCAATGGAAACCAGAAGCAAGCAACGGTTCGGTTTTAAAACTTCTATGTTTATTTTAAGTATTTTAATTTATCGTATAATAAATCTTTGCTCGAATTTCTAAGGTATCAAGGGCCCGATAACATATTCATCTTCAGTTCCCACATTTTTTAGACATGTCGCTTGCTTTTATAGTTAATGTACCGAAATTGATGATACATATTTCAATTTGGGTAGGATCATGTCAGTAGTTGATTTTATAAAACATATTTAAATATAATAAAATCTTTATTAGGAAACTAAGAAATATCCTTACTGATGAAGTAATTGTGGGCTTATATTTATTTTCTATTTAATATAATTTTTACAGATATTATTATCCATAATAAATAACCAAGAAAATGTTTGAATGTGGTTAAGTTTTATAAATATAAATAATTTTTTATCGTTTAATGGTCATTTTCATTGTTATTATTATTTAAATTTTGTTAAATTGTTAAAACTCTAATATAATAATTTAATTTTAGCTTCAGTAAATATACTTCAAGGTTTATTTTAAGAAGCGCATAATGAGAAAATTGAATTTATTTCAAAATAATTAAATACAAAGTTTTAAATTTTAACAATATTATTAATAATTTTATATAAAATTATATATATAAGTTTACAAAAATAAAGCAATTTTCTTCAAAGTATTCCTTTCATTTACTAAAGACTATCTTGCTTTTATACACTTTTACTGACTAATTAGTTTAAAATATTTGTCTCTTTATAAATTAGACAACATCTTTAACATACTTAAAAGTTTTATATGTCCATATTGTTATGATCCTACTGAAATAAAAAGTAATTTAAATTAATGTACACATACGGCCTTGTAAATTTGTTAAAATAACTGTGAAACTTTAGTTATTTAATAATTTAATCGAAAATTGGTTCAAAAACTATCTATATGTGTACATGAACTCAATTCGCATCTGTGAATCATAAATATGAGATATTATGGGACATTCCGCTTTTAAAAATGGCTATTGGAATTGAATTTGTATTAAATCTCCATGGGTTTAACTTGAGCCACATTCTAACTATATACAAAGTCCAGTGTTTTACATTTATACATATTCCTTTTTGATTTTTAGAAATATGTTTTACAATACGCTCAGCTATCAGACAAATTACAACGTATGCACAAAATATAATTTAAATTTGTACTAGTATAGTGTCAAAGAGTTACTCTTGCTGGATTAGGAGAGGCAATAAACAATCATTTATATAGGGTACAACATCTGATATCCTACCTAATTTTATTGGTAGTCACATTTATTTATACATTTTTCCGATTCTCTTTGGAAAGTCTAACAGATTTACAACAAATTTCATTTTAACTATCAATTTGTTCTATAATTTTGCATAAAATCTACACTTAAGATTAATTGATTTATTAATTCGACATGCTTTATTATAAAAATAAAAAAAATAGTATTTTTATTGATATTGAGTAAAAAGGCTGGTTTAATATGCCTGAATATTAAATATTTGCGAAATGCTCGATCGTGGTTTGGCATAAATAAAAATTTTTTGTTATTATCCTTGTAATTTTTATTCTTTACATCTTATGACTATATACTATAAACTTTGACATGTTTTAGTTGAACAGTATTTATCATTGCTATGGGTGGATTTGCAATGCCTTATCTTGCATGAATTTATTCAGTATTTTTAAATCAAAGAAAACTAAATTTCATATTCGTTTCTGGTATTACTATTTCTTTCACTAACAATAATGCTATAGAAAATATTAATACATATATATATATTAATGAAAAACAAAAAGTTTATTAATATATATTTAATCAAAAAAAAATCAAAAAAAGAATTATCGTCAATTTCAAAAAATGAAATACGTAATTAAAAATATGAAACCATCTTCGGGTATAATCTTTCTTGACTATAAGGCTAATAGATATTGTAAATGTATAAATTCGAACTTTTAAAAAATTGCTTACTTAGCATTAATAATTGAACTTACAGACAAAACGTACAAATATTTATTTAGTAAAATTTATTATATATTTCAATCAATTCCTACACAAAATTAATTTATATTTTACGTAAAATACATGGCAATGGCGTACGGAGGTAAGGTAGGGATTACTGGGGGAAGGGACTTAGCCTCTACTCTACATGATTTTACTAAAAATATCTTTACTATTAATTACTTAAAACATTACTTCTTTTAGAATTGTGCTTAAAAAATTACTTCTTTTAAGATTGTTTTTGCATTAAAATTTGGATAAATTAATTTATCATAAACTCCCCGCCCCTCATGATTTCATTCTGCATACACCACTGATACACTGAACCAAAATAATAACAAAATTAAACAATGCAAATACATTAAATTTGCCCTCCTTTGGGTACTTGAAGATACCAAAAACAAATTTTGTTTAAAAATCCCTTAAATTTGTTTTTCTTTTGTTAGATTTCTATTAAGCTTTTTCTTAAAGATTTTTTTTTTATTTATTTATTTGGATAACTAACAAAAAGATTCGAAAATTGTCTATAAGTAAAATATTAATTAAAATTATTTTTATTTAATGTTTAAATTCTACCTTTTTATTTGTAATATGGTTTAATTCTTTATATTTCAATGGGAAGGTGCCTTAACATAAAATAAATTAACCATCAATTAATTTCAATTCCTTTTATGTTGCGACATATTTAACATGTCCTGTCCATTGCTCCGTATACAATTATGATCTCTGGATTAAGATTTTTGTCGATTTTCTATGGGATAGATTTAGGTGCATTGAAGAAAATATAGTATGAATAAAGGAGATATAATTATAGGGTCCATGTATAAATTCGCTATAATATATTAAAATGTTTACACATGTTTGGTAATTTCCATAGGACCGTTGGAATCTTGTCAGCTTGGGTTCCCAGAAAATCAGTTAAATTTTTAGCTTATCAATATTCTAAATATTTGGATGCGTCATTCAATAAAGTTATTATATTTTGAAATGTAGCTTTTTATTTTACTAACTTTTATATTTATATATTTAAGTTCTTATAACCCATAGATGATCCATAGATGGATATAACCCATAGATGAGTATACTCTATATGTCTATTGTCTTTGTCTATATAGATACGCACTTGACCAATTTGAATTAAAGTTTATATTCTGTTTACACTATTCGTCTTGTCTTTCAGTATTTGTCTAGGTTTAGAGTATAATTGAATATATTAATCATTATGATCCTTAAATTGAGTCTGGTACAGTTTTTATATTCCATATAAAAAACTTTGATTAATATTTGTATAATAAATAAAATAAATTAATATGTAAGGGGCAGCAATATTGAGTTTTTCTTTAACATTTCTTAAAATAATCTATTCTAATCTACCACCGATTAAACCAAAAAAAAAACAGAAGAGTATGTTTCTGGGATCCTACAATGTAGATAAGTAATTTCATTAATTAACGAAAAATAGTACATTTTATAAGTTTAAAAAACTAAATTTAACTAGGTATACATTATTATTCAAAAATTGTTGGCCATTTTATAAATTTTTTCAATGAGTACAAAAATTACAATTACAAAAAGTTATAATTGATATAAATTATCTAATTTGGTATAAAAGTAAACCCTTAAAAATATGAAGACTGATAAGACTGTTGACATTTAATTTATGTTTTAAAACATTTTGCTATAAATTTCGTTTTAGCAGCGTTTTAATAATTCTATTGATATAGTTAATGGTTAATCAATTAGTTTTAAATAAAATTAACATTAAGTGAACATATGGATAGATATAGCTGATAGCAACTAGTATTATTATATTATATAATTGTTTAAGTATTAATCAATTACAATATTTTTATCACGTTTTCATTTTTTTGTTTTGCTAATGTACGTAGTAAAAGATAAATTAAATTTGATCACTAGTGTTTTATTAAAATGTAGAAGTCATGAAAAATATTAATCAAATAACTCATTCTGGGCCTACAGTGAGTCATAGTTGAAGATTATTACGTTCCTATGCAGATCCTTGCAAATTAATGTTAACAGCTCGAGTTTTTCTGTTTTGGACCATAATTCGTCAAGTTAGTACTGTGTAGGGTTCACATTATAATATTTAAATGTGGGAAAAAGAAACGCTAATTTGGAAGATGTTCAAAATAAAATGGGCAATAGGTTATTAACATAACACTAATTGATTTACATTTCTATCTTCTTATAATTTAATTAAATATTCATCTCTACAAACATCTTAAATAAAATAACAAAAATAATAATTTAGTTTTCACACAAAAATTTTATATTTTATTTACAATTATTTATTTTTATAAATTTGGTAGAAAAATTTGATATATATTTGATTAAAAGTTGTATGTACTAAAATTTATATCACTTTTCGAAATTTGTACTACAAATTTAACTGCAAAAATTTAACCAATAGCATGTACTTAATTATCGATTTTAATCAATACTGCTCTGAATTAAATTGTTGACCAAGATGTATCACATTCACATATTAATTTTATGGTGGTGACAATGACCAATGACTACATAGTGCTATGACGAGTTACTCTAAATGTACAATTACTGTCTTGGTTATTTCCTTGCTTATTTTTTTGTGGTGTGCTATTAATTTATGAAATATATATTCAATAAAATATATATTATGTAGATGTGGATAGAAAAAAACCAGATAGGACTTTTTTATTATATATTATTTGGTCTGAGAAATTATATTTGGGTTAAAAAATGATTATTATTTGACTTAAACCCTTGTGTTTATGTGGAAACAAAGAAGAAAACAGATGTTACACACAATGCAGAGTAAAATCCACCTCGATTACATTGTTACATTAGTTTTGATTAATTTAGAATTAATAATGAACTTAAATTTAGAACGTTTCAAATAGAACCTTTTTAAACTAAGTTATAATATACTTAACAATATTTTATTTTCTAATGTATATATATATGGCTTATTTATGTGCTATCCTAAACATTATTTGATATTTTTTTGGTTTGGTTTTATTTTCTTATAATAATCAATTCCATTTAAGTAACATCTGTTAATATCTGCTTATTATCTTAAGTAAACATCTCTTGGTCATAGCCGATTTTACAATTACGAAAATATATCTACTATCATAACCAGTGCAAGTACGACTTAATATAAAATACTAATTGTTTTTTTTTTGCATGTACATTACATACCAGTCACTAAAACTTTCCCATCTATTTATTTTTATATGTTTGTATTCGAATTGTTTCCCAATTAATGCCATTATGTGGCAATTCACTTTTTATTAATGGCGATAACCAAACTAAATACCATCGATCCCCAAAAATCATCTTTAAATTTAGTTTCCAACCTAAATCATAATTTAAATTTTGTTTCATCTCCTGGATAACTGCTCCTTTTAATACAATTTTACCATGATAAATTAATAAAACTAGGGAATATACTAAGCCAATAATATTCAATTCATAGATGAAAATGCACAGATTCTTTGAACTAGAATCAATAGTCAACATTAATACTGGACAAATCATTTTGAATATTGTAGTCATATTAAAGAAATCATCAAATTTTAGTAACCATAAATATAACGAATTATAAACAGTTGTGTATACAGTTCCCATTAGGAAAAATAATAAAAACATTAAAAAATATCTATGATTTCGGTGTCCAATACAACATGCAGTAAAAATGCAGTGATGATCTCTTTTTAAAATACATATTTTGCAGCTATTACAATGCCAAGAACGAGGTGGAGCAATACACTCACATACTACACATAGTCGCCACCATATATGAGCATCAGTCTGTGGACAGTTAAGTATTTTATCTATAATTGTTTATTATAAAAATAAAATTGTTATTCTACAACTTGGAAAATATAGTTACGTCTAATACTTGTGTCCACCATCATAATAGCTAGCATATTACCATTGATATTCAAAACTAAGAACGCACCAGTTAATAAACTAATACAATAGGCATAAGATCCGAAATCATGAAAAGATGGAATCACAACAATTAGTTGAAAAATTGTTGTAGTAAATATAGCAGTCGTCAAAAAGAAACATGGTCCATAATCTAAAATAGTCCAAAATACTTGTCGTAATTTCATTACAATTAATTTAATATAAATTAATAATATATTTTGGGAAACAACTTTTATAATAATAAAATCAAAAATCAAAATAAATACTGATTGATAGCAATTTTTTTATAATTTTGATAATGATAGCTACTATTTGCCTCCATAAATAATGCACCCATTTTTTGTAATGTTTAAAACTACAGAAAAACATAATATTTTGCTTGGCCATCTATCTGACAATCGATAGAGCGACAAACGCTTCGGTAGTGTTCCCAGTGAGAAATTTTTCAAATTATATGTTAAATCATGAATACAATTTTCGGAAATATAATATTTTATGTAAAATTTATATTAAATTTTCAAATATAGTTTTTCATTCATTTTTAAATTTGGGTATTACTAATTACTATATTAAATTTAAATGATTTTCTTAAAATTTCCATTTACAGAGAACTGGAAAATTTTACAGAACACATGTCAAAATAATAAATACAGGATGGTGCATACCTAACGAAAAGCTTGAATATTTAATAATTTTATAGTAATTTTATTTTTTTTACAGTACATGAAGTCAACATTGTGATGCCAAAAATTGTCATTGTTTATTAGAAACGATATTTCACGTTTAGTTTATAAAAAATTCACTTCCATGTAAAAGTAAATTCAAAATATCTTCGTTAATTTATTACTTACTATCCTTTATAGTCATCGGTGGAAGTATTAAGTATCTCAAACCTACACTTTGGAAAATATCAATAAAAAATATTTGTAACTAAATTGTAATACAAAGCAAAATAAAAAAGTATAACATTAAACAGTTTTATTAATTTTTTTTTAAATATTATATATTTAAATGAATCCATTTTACAAAATTAACAAAATTTTAAATAACATTCAGCTTTTTTCCGACTTCAATAAAACTTTGAATACAGTTATCAATGTCTTCCACTGAATGAGCTGCAGAAATTTGAACTCTAATTCTAGCTTTTTCTTTTGGAACAACAGGATAGCTGAACCCAATGACATAAATATTTTTACCTGTAAAATTAAAAATAATATATGACGAAATTAAATAAATAAATAAACTATTTACCTATATAACATAAGAAAGTTTAGTATTTTTATATAATATAAGAATAATTTTCTAATTATTTATCTTAAAAATTTAATTACAATAAACAATAAACTTACAATAAATTTCAAATATAGAAAGAAAGTTTATAAATTGAATATTATATAAAGCAACTTACGTAACATTTCATCAGCAAAAGTTGAAGCTAATCGCGCATCACCTAACATAACAGAACATATGGGATGATCTTGACCTGTAACTGAAAAACCTGCTTTTTTCATAGCATTTCTAAAGTGAGTGGTATTAGTTCGAATTTTATTTTGAAGATCATTTGAAGATAGAAGCATTTCCATTACTTTCACAGCAGTTCCTACTACTGGAGGCGGTAGTGAGTTTGAAAATAAATAAGGTCTTGATTTTTGTCGTAATAATTCAACTAATTCTTTAGACCCAGTTGTATAGCCTCCAGCAGCGCCTCCTAGCGCTTTCCCTAAAGTTGAATTAATAATATCTACTTCATTCCTCATGCCATAATATTCTTCTGTACCCCTAAAAGTATTTAAGAAAAATATACTTAATAAGAATATTTTGGTTATTCAATAAAATAATATTTAATGAGAAAATTTTATTTTTTTAAACACGTTTTTGAATTAACATATTTGTCACTAATATTTAATTTTAATATCAACATAATTGTAATTTGAGAGTAAACTAGTTCTGGTTTGGCCAAAGGAATTAAAATTTATCACCTTACAAACTACACTAATTCAAATATTTTAGCGAAACGTAGTATTTTAAGACTAAAAAAATTTAAATATATTTTTTGTAGACTTCAAGTTGCTACAGTCGAAGTTAACAAAGTACAGATATGTAAGTGTAATTAAAAATTTGGTTAAAAATCCTGACAGTAATTTCTAAAATTTAAATTGATAAATATAGTTTAGTATTTTCACGTTTTTAACATTATTCGAAGCTACCACAATCTTTGAAATTATAAACTTAAATAAATGGACGATTATACGTTTTAATATTCTTTTATACCTGCCAGTTTTACCAAAAAATCCAGTAGCATGGCATTCATCTAAGAATACTAATGCATTATATTTATTCGCCAATTTACAAATATCTGGTAGTGGAGCAATATTTCCATCCATGGAAAATACACCATCTGTAGCTATTAATTTTATCTTTCCATCACTCTCTGCCAATAAACTTTCCAAATCTATAAATTAAGTATTATTATTATCATATTAACTTTTAATTTGTATAAAAAAGTTTTCGTGTTAAAATAAAATTTTAATTTGAAATTTAAATGATTTAATTCGGATAATAGTAAAGTAAATTTGTAAAATATAAAACTGTTCTGCAACTTTAGTAAAAATAGATTTTTTTTTATATTTTGCTTATGGACAGTGTTTTTTTTTGTACAAGCAGTATAAATAAAAATAAAAAACAACTTACGTTTCATATCACTATGTTTGTAACGATATTTTTTAGCTTTACAAAGACGGATTCCATCAATTATTGACGCGTGATTTAGTTCATCGGAAAAAATAGCATCTTCAGGAGAAAGAATTACCTCAAATAACCCAGCATTTGCATCAAAACAGGATGCATATAAAATGGTGTCTTCTCTTTCATGAAATTTTGAAATGCTTCGTTCTAATTGCTATAATTATAAATTTGAAGAACCAAAAAATTAACCATACTCGTAAAATACCTATATACATATAAATTTTATCTCACCTTATGAATATTTTGAGTTCCACAAATAAATCTTACAGAACTAACTCCGGCACCATATTTATCCAGAAATTCTTTTCCAGACTCAACAACAGATTTATTATTCTAAATTAAATAAATCAATTTATATATTAATATAAAACTTAATACAAATAGCTTACACATAATCCTAAATAATTATTAGCACAAAAATTTAAGATTTGTGAATTGGATCCTTCAATTGTAATTGTAGTACTTTGTGGAGAAGATATAATCCTTTCGGTTTTATATGTTCCACCGTTCTTTATTTGAAGTAATTGTTGCGATAAATGTTCTCTAAAATTTTCCGCTCTATTAGAAAAATTTCGGGAGCCACTTATTCCTAAAAAATTTAAGTAGTTTTTTTTTTATATTAAACATTTTCTGTTATAAAAGCATTATATTAAAAACTTTAGTTGCCAAAACAAAATTTCAAAATATATTAATCTTATCGATAAATGAAAATTGTTAAATATTACATTATATAATAATAAATATACTATGTGTATGTCAACAAAAACATCCCTTTAATGAAGGCTTATCTTTAAACTTGCAATGAAAAACTAAACTGAAGATAAGCTAAACTGAAGATTGAGCTCTGGCAAAAGTTTAATCTCTCACTGTAAAATTGGGCATACAAGTAATGTGTATTACATTCAGTAGTCGAAATACATTTGAAAATAAATTATACACCCCCTTCTGATTTTAAAATACTGTTTAGAAAGAACACTGTACATATTCCCTTTAGAAAGGATTTTAGTTTGATTTAAAACTGTAATACAAATTTCATTAGCTTTTTATAAAGATTTTTAAAATCGTTTTTAATACACATCCTATTTGTTCTTATAATTTTCCTAATTTTTTATACGAATTTTTCTGGAACGTATCTAACGTGTAAAAACAGAATTTGGTGTACATTATAATAAAAATTTTGATTACAAAACATTATGACAAACTTAACAATATGTATAAAAGTATATATTGTAGAAATTTGCACTATAAGTTCTGAGTTAAATTTATCAAATGAATAACACTTTTTAATATTAACTTTTCAATGAAAAATTAATATAAAACAACATCTCTATAATAACAATATAACGAAATATTGTATGCAAATAATTATTTGCCGATAAAAATCATATTAATCATAAAAATCATATTTCTTATAATCTAAACATAATAAAATTTATACTGACCATTAAATATTTTACGAATGAAACGCATTTTTGACTCAGACATTATTAGAATGATATCATATACACAAAACTTTAATATAACTAAATTTAAAATCTGAAAATATAAATTTCGGTTTTTTAATTAAATGCCGGAGAAAATTTGTTTATTTTTTTTTTCGCCCAATCTATTTATTTACTATACATTAATCACTGATTGTAGTGTAAGTAAGAATAATATTATTTAAACAGACTATTGTTGATTAACTTTAAATTTGTGTTTCGTGTATTTTCGTATATATATTCTTAGAAGATGAGACTAATATATTTTTGGTTTTCGTAGTATTGTATAGGACAAATAATTTTGTTAAACATATTATTTAATTTAATTTAATTATTAATCTTAATATATTATTCAAAGTCATAATGGTTAACGTACAAATTCTTACCGCAAGTTAGATTAATCTGTCGTAAGAGCAGATTAAATTGCATTTTATAAATATAATAATTAGTACGTAATTATACTAGCAAATAATATATATTATTGATTAATATTTAAATATTTCTCAACTTATTTAGTATTAAAAATTTGCTATCATGTAAAAATTACAAAGTTATTTTCTAATGAAAGTAATAAAAATTAATTAATATCAGTGGTTAGTGTATTCGTCGTGTTACTGATGTAATAGTAACATTATATAATTATTACTAACTAAGTAAAATTTTAGTAAATGTTCAAAGATATATTTTGAATAAAGGTATTATATAAATATTATCTGATACAAAATTTTATATTTTTCACAAAAACTAGTTCACCAAAATACTTTAGTGATCATGAATTTCATGATACCCCGCATGATTTGAACAGCCTGACAATACTTCATAGATGTTTAACCAAAATAAAAGCACAATAATGTATATTAAATATCTGACATTGTATATCTAATATGCCGTATATACAATGGTTTATTAGTTTCATTTAAATTGAATAAGTGCCATTTTCTCAATTTTTAATTTTCTATATAAATATGTTTAATCTATTCGTCCAACAAATTATACTTTAGGTTTAGAGTGAAATAAAAATAAATAATATTTATCATAATGCATGTGAACATAATAATACATAGCAATAACAGCTCAAAATGACCTTATAAAATATCACTTTGTAAAGTTCAAGTTTCTCACTACTTGTAGAGAATATGTAAATATAATAAAAAAATTAATATAAGTATTGAAAATTTCAAATATTTTATTGCTTGGCAAGAACCCGAATTACACTTTATACCGTGTATTATTATTTTTATTAAAACTTTAATATTATAATAATCAATCTTTAATAATATTATTACTATTTAATAATATTCCTTTATATTTAGAACCTAAAAGCAAAAATATTTATCACTAGGCAGAAGAAGCACTATTACATTAATGAATTGATGATTTATTTTGTATACTAATAATATTATATAAATCATAATCATATGTACTGATGTGCTATTAATATATTTTTGGTTTTCTTTGGATAAAAATATACATGCTATGATAACTATAGCTATTAAGCTATAATAAATATATAACATAAGAATATTATAAATATACTGATTATGCGTTGATGCTAAAACTGAAAGCAAAAACCATTTTTTGAAAATCATAAATTTAACAATTTAAAATTATATATTCTTAATCTTAGATTATTGACTATACTAATTATATTCTCAATAATTATTAAGATTTCTTGTTTTATCAAAAATATTTATACTTTTACTTAATTATTATTATCTGTACTTATTTTATAAATTACATTAATTATAAATTTAATTTTTAATAATATTAATATCTAAAGTCTCTGAACTTTTAATTGGTAAATAAATAAAAAAAAAAAATATACGAAAAATAAATGTTTAATTTTAAAATTGTGAAGATTTATAACTATAATTTGAATTGAATTTATCTATTTGTAATAATTCTTATTATAATTAATTAACAAACCAAAAATACTTAAAGATATTATGTACACCAGAATATTCATGGATAGTATAAATAAAGGTTAATTAACAAACCATGGAAAATCAAGAATTATTTTTAAAATCATGTCATTTGTCATGTCTTTATAAATTATAGTCTTATTTCCAATTAAAAGATTTTATTCTCTATTTATGATACGATAAAAAAGCGTTATGATATTTAAATATTTTTTTATTGACAGATCAAGATGTGTTTTTAAAAAAAAAAATTCTATCAAAGTGAATTCCAATATCGAATCATTTCACAGTATTGATAATTTATATTCAAAAATTTAATTTATTTATTTATTTATTTATTTATTTGATCCACTAAATACTAGTTACAAAAAAAAATATAATATTTTACTTAATATTTACAATAATCTAATAAACAGATAATAAAATAAAGCAATTAATAACAAAATTTGTTAAGAAATAGTAAATTATATGTACATAAAATTGTATTTAAATTTTTTACATTTAATATTTAAATTTGTCAAATATTTATAATTATTATTATACAACTTACACATAGCTGACATTGGACAAAAAGCGCCATAATTTGTGGTACTAGGAGGAACGAACAATGGACTAAAATTTCTAGTGCTATGTGTGGGAACTTTGAATTTAATGTAAGACAAGAGTCTTTTTGCATCAATCTTTCCATCAATAATATTATGTATGAATGAAAAACACAAATATTCTCTTCGCTTTTCTAATGTAGGCAAGTCAATTGACCTGGAAAATATGTGCCTAAGTAAATGCGTTCATATAGTAATATATGATTTAGTATGCATTAATAAAATAGGGGGATGCTCTACGTGTCTTTTTCCGGTAAAATAAATTACGATAATTTATAACTTTTGTCATAAAAAAACAATTTCAGGTGTTTTATAACACCAAGTATGTTTTGACAGATCAACACACATGATATTGACTTCAATAGGCACAACGCACAAATTAGATAAGAAAATCAAAACGTGTTGTTATATTCTTCGGAACTTACTAAAACTGAACAATGGACATGGGCATAGACTATATTTATTTAATCGTCTACCATGGAATCACTGTAGCTAACGACCCTTAACTTCAGAAGCATTAAATATAGACCTCTGCAAATGAGAAAACCAACCTTATTAAAACCGGGTAATAATTACTACAGATAGGTAGACGTACAACATTGATAATTTGAAATATATTTATCAAATTTTAACATGGATCCACTGAAGCTACCTACTACAAATTTTACAGACACCAAACAACACATCAGAGAAACTAGTGAAAAAATAAGTTTTTCCCAAAATAATAAGGTGTGACCGAAATATTTTAGATTCTGTAAATTGTGTACATTTGAAAGATGTAATTAGAAAAACTATTTCAATCCCCTTCACATATATTAATCAATTGTGTCTGTGAAAATAAAAATTGACAGTTGTATGCGATGTATGAAAAATCCAACTGTTGCTATTTTGATTATATTTTTTATACAATACTAATGAAAAGTTCTAAAGGGACTAATTAATAGTTTTTTCTAATTACTGTCGCTAGGATTTGTTTAAGGTTTTAATTTCCTTCTCGCCATAATCTAAAGGTGGAGTTTGCTGTTCGCACAATAATGCACTTGTCAGATTTTTGCTCTTCCACACTCGAAAGAAAAAAAAGAAAAAAATATGAAACGTAAATACATCCTATTTGATTATTATTTTCGACAACCACTTTTGCTGTCAAAAATGTGATATATTAAATTACGAAATTGAGAAAAATGAAGTGTAGGCGAATTATAGTAATAAATTTATTGTAAAAAATTGCACGATGAAAATGTATATCTTTGAATAACTGATAAAATATCATAAACTTAGAAATTTTAAAAACTGCGATAATAGATAGACACAACTTGTATCTACTTACAACTTTCTGACTGTCAGCAATTTTAGTTGTATAGGAAAACAAATCTTGATTTTTAGTACTTCCGTTTTGAGAAAGGAGTGTAATTGTAGTTTTTCCCTTTCTAACTTCAACTTCTTTCTTTTGTGAAATTATAGTGACACCATGAGGTACGTAAATTATCTTAAATTGATATTTAATGATATTTTTCTTTATAATCTTGAAAAAAATAAAATTGTTTCATATCATATTTAATTGTTAAATAATATATTAATTTATTTTTAAACGGAAAAGATGATATGAAAAATAAACATATTTGCTTTGCATTACCATCTTTTTACAACCAAAAAAAAAATATTTATTTTAATTGCGAAAATCTTATGTTTTTAGTTCATTAAAACTACAAAAGCGGCTGGCAGCCGCTGTTATGAGATGTGGCAAGAAAAAAGTGTGGTTGGATCCTAATGAAATCAATGAAATCGCCAACACCAATTCTCGTAAGTAAAGAATATACTAAAAATCTAAAATGAGTGTTCACAAGCTTTGTGATAACTAGTACTATTTCATTAATTCTATTTTGTAAAGTTCTAACAGAATACTGAAGTATTTAGTTATAAAAAGGACAAAACAAATATTTCTGATTTGGTTATGAATTGAGTATTTGATATAGCTTTTTAGTACACTACCAAAAGTATACTTATTAAAATAAATATTCACATCATCATAACATGATATATTCTTTTCTCTTATTATAATATAAAATATTTTGATATAGTTTTAAAAAAAAATTACATAATTATGTAAAAATAACAAATTATTTCTTCCCCGTATCAGAACAAGTTGATCATATATCTTTTTTATTATTTTAGGTCAAAATATCCGAAAGCTTATTAAAGATGGTTTAATCATTAAAAAACCAGTTGTAGTGCATTCAAGATATCGTGTTCGCAAAAATACTGAAGCTAGGCGTAAGGGACGTCATTGCGGATTTGGTAAAAGAAAGGGTACGGCCAATGCTCGTATGCCCTCTAAATATCTATGGATGCAAAGGATGAGAGTACTTCGACGTTTGTTAAAAAAATATCGAGATAATAAAAAAATAGACAGACATTTATATCATGATCTGTACATGAAATGTAAGGGTAATGTTTTCAAAAATAAACGTGTTTTGATGGAATATATCCATAAGAAAAAGGCTGAGAAACAGCGTAGTAAAATGCTTAATGATCAAGCCGAAGCAAGAAGACAAAAAGTAAGAGAAGCACGTAAACGAAGAGAAGAGCGAATTGCCAGCAAAAAATTAGATCTGCTTCAAACACAGGCAAAGGAAGATGAAATCGCAGCTCAAACCGCCACAACAGGTCCCAGCAAAAAATAATTCACATCCGCATAGATCTACAATCAAATTTTAAAAAAAAAAGTGTATTCATGGTACTATTGCTAAAATAAAAACAATTTTTTTAATGTAATTAACTAAATAAACCTTGGCAATTATTTATGCCATGTTATACATGAAAATAGAAATTTTAATTTTGTTTTGACCCTCTTAATTTAGATTTTCTAGTTATATGTTATGAATATAAATGTCTGCATAAAAAATTCTTTAAAAAAAAAAGGAAAAGATGCAAAAAATGTTGACCCAAAAAAAGATGTTTATATACATATTATAGGGCTCTTCCATAATTTGGTAATTTTTTCGATATTGAATGAAAATAAATGGATATTGTTATTTATAGTTTGGGTTTTCTAATATTCAATAAAATAATTCGTACGTATGCTTGACGTGTTAGGAGGAGAGCATCCTCATTAAGAATATTTTTCATATAAAAAAATATATATTTCTTTTTCATGGAAACACGAATAACGACAAGCAGTTTAACATTTGTAATAGAAAATGATGAATTTACAATTCGAAAATTTTAAATAGATTACTAAGAGATTACTATTAAAAAACGGTGTGAATGCATTATTAATTAGTTTGAAAAGTCAATAATAATAATTGGTTGAAGTTTACCTACTATTCGAAAGTAATTGAATAATTAAATATTACGAGTAGTTATGGAATAACTATGAAGTCCGGCGATGGATTTAATGGTCAAAAAATAGATTTAGTTGCTATATTTTTTTCTAGGCATTTTCGATTCAATTTCCATACATAAAAATTTAATTTTAATTTATTTAATTAACATATAAAGAGAATAATTAAGCAAATTTTAATCATGATATAGGAAAGAGCTTAAATGAATGAAAGAAGAAGAAAAATTGCATTAAAATTAAAAACATGCACTGAAGCCACCGTATAATAATTTTCGTATAATTAACGATATTTTAGGTGTTACATTATCTGTAGAACTATAATACCCGATTTCACACTGGACGCTAAAGCCTTTACCAGACCTTAAGCTTCAGTTTAACTTATTTTCTGATTTCTCAGTGTACGCTTAAAGATAAGAATTCCATAAAGTGAAAGTTTAACTTAAGCGGTCATATATAAAATTAACGTTCCATTTCTTATTTTCGTTTTTCGTGATGATAGATTTGAATGTCAATCATGAATTTTGCATTATTCCATTTTCGTTTATGGTGTTCCTTCCGCTTTAACAAAATATGGATCGCATGTGTGAAGGGTAATTTTTTGTCAAAACGCAAAGCCGCTATCTTCACCTTCTTTGTGGTCAACAAACTGTAAATAAGATATTTGACAGCCAGCCCAAGTCCAGTTTGTTATTTTGAGAAAACACAAAACAGAAAATAAACTTTTTATATCTGAAGAGATGTGTTACATTTTTATAATATAAAGAAAAATAGTTTGAATGTCTTCCAAAAGGTAAAATATACAATTTATTCTAACTATAAACATTTTAATATGTCTTCTTTGTTTTTTTGTGAAGTAACATTTACTAATTAAAAATTTAATTGACATAATGTATTCAGACCTGAATGAATTAGTACTATAAACTTGGAATCTTTTAACTTTAGTCGTCGAAGAAAGCTTATAATGTTACATTTAAACAAAGCGAAACGGTTAACACAAGTTTCTTATTCTATCAATAATGTCCTGTTGGAATTAATGATAAAAATATGTTGGAATACGTTAAATGCAATGTTATCAGTGGAAGATGGGACTGAGAGTATAATGTTTTCATTATTTTAATTGAAATTATAGTATATTTCTTAAAAAATTGTGAGTAGGTATATATTTGATAGATAGTTTACAAATCAAAAATAATGACTGTATCAGAAAGTGATTAATTAATTATATTGGAAAGTACTAACTAATAAAGGCTTCAATTAATTCGGTGACGGATTACAAAAACCATATCAATGTAAGCAAGCTGCAATATACGAATTTATAATATTATAAAATGCTTTTTAATCTTATGTTAAAACGATTTTTATTCGTTAAGTATTTTATTATATGTAATTTATTTTGTAAGTGGTCGGGATTCAAACGTATCATTTTGAATACAATTATTTTGATACACTATGTCCGATCAATTATTGCAATAGATATGATTTTTTTTTTTTGGAAATTCTATTATGACGAATATGTATCAGGTTAAAAATATTATGAATTTTGTACGCGTAATAAAACAAAATAAAAAACTTATTTCTACTGGTCCGAGTTTAAAATATTAATATATATTTTTATATTTTATAATATATTTTTTTAGTGAATTAAAAAAATTATCAGAAGAAAGCTTGTTACAGCCTCCTGAAAAAGTATTTGATATAATATGTAAATTAGGAGAAGGAAGTTATGGCTCTGTTTACAAAGCTTTACATAAAGAAAGTAGTGCGGTAAATTAAACAATTTTTTTTTTATTTTCATGTTTAAGTTGTTTATATTATATTCATTTTAAGGTGGTTGCAATCAAATTAGTTCCTGTTGAATCAGATTTGCATGAAATCATTAAGGAAATTTCTATTATGCAGCAATGTGATTCTCCATATGTGGTACGCTATTATGGTAGCTATTTTAAACAATATGATTTATGGGTAGGTTACATCTTTATTTAGTTTTTCTTTAAACAATTTAAAAAAAAAATCTTAACAGATATGTATGGAATATTGTGGCGCAGGAAGTGTTTCTGATATTATGCGCCTTAGAAAGAAAACATTAACGGAAGATGAAATAGCAACAATTTTAAGTGATACTCTTAAAGGCTTAGAATATTTACATTTACGGAGAAAAATTCATAGGTAGCTATATAAACTTTGTCATTAGAAATGTGTGGATAATGTACAGAAGTTCCTATAAACTTTCCAAAGAATTAATCTAAATATGAATACACTTCTTATTCGGACCACATTTTATTACTTTCTTTATTGTCTACGCCTGATTGTCGCCTTGATAGTATTTACTTTTTGTCAGGATTGTATTAAGTGCGGAAAGTAAACTTTTTACACTATTCAAATATTCAAAACCTTCAGTGAATTTGATGCAAAATTTTATTTTTCCTTTATAATATTTATAATACATAAAATATTATTTTCCATTCTTATATTTATATATTGTATTCAGTACAGTCGTCAATCAAAACTCATATTTTTATTTATTTTTTTCGTAAAGCAGCATTTAATTGTGTGTAAAAAAACTGTTATTTCCTTCTAATATATATTATGTATATATTAAAAATAAAAAGTAATTTAATAATATTATAGAGACATAAAAGCTGGTAATATCCTTCTTAACACTGAAGGACATGCTAAATTAGCTGATTTCGGTGTTGCAGGCCAGTTGACTGATACAATGGCAAAACGCAATACTGTAATAGGTACTCCGTTTTGGATGGCTCCTGAGGTATTGATTTAATAATAATGATTATTAATTGTAGTGTTATTACATAATTTACCTAAAGGTTATCGAAGAAATTGGATATGATTGTGTAGCAGATATATGGTCTTTGGGTATAACAGGTTTAGAAATGGCTGAAGGAAGACCACCATACGGGGATATTCATCCAATGCGGGCAATTTTTATGATACCTCAGAAGCCACCGCCATCATTTAGAGAACCAGATAGATGGAGTACAGTTTTTATTGATTTTGTCAGCTTGTGTTTGGTAAAAAATCCAGAAGAACGTGCTACGGCTAGTAATCTACTCGAGCATCTATTTATTAGTAAGTTAGATACATTGCTTCAAGTAATCCTTTTTTATTTTATTATTTATAATTTTGAATTATTTTCGTTTACTTTTTTATAAAAATTATTCTTATTTTTTTAAATAATTATTGAAGAATATTTTTTTTATAACTTTTTCATCATATTTGATTAAATCGATTTTTTATTTCATTTTTATTTATGATTGTATTTTTGTATATTACATATAAAATAAAATAAACCCTATTTAAACATTTACATAAAGTCCTTCGATTAGATAATTTATAACAATACATTTATAATTTTCTGAGGTAATTATTTTTCTATTATAGAAAATGCAAAATCACGGAATATTTTGAGCCAAATAATAACAGAAGCATGTGAGATCAGAGAAAACCAAAGGACTAGCCGTCCATCAGTAATGAGTCAAGCTAAAAGCTTATTAACACAACAAGATGAAGTATATTCTATAATATTTACATGCATAGTTTTATTTTATAATTAATTCAACTTAATTAAAGGAATTAGAAGATCAATATCTAAATTCCAGCACAATTAAAGAATATCCTGAAGATCCTGGAACGTTAGTATTAGAAAAGTATAATAGAGAAGATTTAAATGGAACTATGATTGCACATACTGACTCTGGTACTGTAGTTCCTGAAAATGGAACTATGGTTGAATTGGAATCAAATCTCGGAACAATGGTCATCAACAGTGATTCTGAAGACTCAACTATGAAAAGTAATTTTAATTAATAAATATTAATGCGAAATATTGAAATATATTCTTTTTTCAATTAGAAAATAATACGAATCCCGATAAGCCAAAATATAGGCCACCTTTTTTGGATCACTTTGATAGAAAAAAATCAGAAGCTATTAAAAATGTTGTTAATTTAAATAATTTATTTAATGGATCAGAAATATTATACTCAGAAACTGAAAATATTAAAAAAAATACAGAAACATCACAAGATTCACATGAAAACATAACTCCATCACGATTTCATCCGAATTTTCAACTTCAATTGAATCAAATATCTGCAACAAATCAATTGCGAATGCCGCAAATATGTCATGTAGCACCAAATACTGTGGTACATAATTTAATTGAACCTGATCACGGTCACAAATATAGAACTTTTCGGGATGCTGAGTTTGAATTTGTAAGTATTGAATGTTTTATTTAGTTTTATTTTATCATCTAAAATCTAAATGAAAATATTTCATATTTGAAATAAAATTTAAAAATTTTAATTTATTTTATTGGCATATGTTATTGAGTTTACCAATTTAACCAATTATATTGTACAAAGTATTTTGAACACTTTTACTCATGAGTGTGCAAAAAAATAGAGTAAAGAACACACAAATCACACTCGGGATGAAGTCCCTTGGTCTATAATTATAATGTTTAATCCCTTGGTCTATAATTATAATATACTTTACATTTTTTTTTATTGAATACAATTAACTAATATATAATTTAATTTTCAGCTAAAATTTCTCAGTTTTGATGATCTACAACAGAAATTGAAAAATATAGATTCAGAAATGGAGAGAGATATTGATGAATTGAATAGAAAATATGATGCTAAACGACAACCCATATTAGATGCAATGGATGCAAAGCGCAAACGCCAGCATAATATAAACAATAATTTAATCAAAATATAAACATATTTATTAGAGTATTAATATACTTAATTTTGGAATATATATTGACTTTTTCAATTTGTTTGAGTTTAATTTTCTTTTACATCTTTTTTATAGATTTCATTTAAAAATTTCAAAAAATATTTACTTCTTATTTCTAATACGATTCTCATAGAAGATAATTTTTAAATTCTTTTCAGAATGTATATAAATATTTAATACAGCTCATATTAAATATTTAATACAGCTCATATTTAAGATATTTAATATAGACAGTAAAAAAGTTATCGAAATTGATGTTTTTAATAAAATAAAAATTCAAGCCCGGTTTATCAACCAAAGTTTTTATGTTAAAAAATATACGACAGCATTTACATTTTTTTTTTTTATTAAAGGTAAAGTAAAATTGTACAATATGATTTTTTAGAGTTTTACAAATAAAAATAATTTAATATATAAATGATAACCAATAGTTACTTTATATTAATGACTGGCACGTGGCACCCAAAAATTATAATGACCCATTGTTACTGTTACTATCTTCTACCATAAAGAGAAAGATATTCACACACTCTTGTTTGAAACTTCTTTTTATCTTCTTGATATTGCTCAGCAGCTTCACTATTCAAAGGATCATCAAAATTAAGGAGATCCTAAAAAGAAAATTAAATTAAATCTAATTATATTTTTTAAGTGATTTAAATTAAAAACAAATATCTTGAATATATACGGATTTCTTTCAATTTATATGTATGTAAATATATAAGTATTATATTATTGAAGACTTCGCCTAGCTAGATCGTAATATTTAGAAATGCAAGTAATATTCATAATTATTGCTCCATAAATTAAAAGAAAGATTAATGTTAACAGTTAAATTATGCATCAAAAATCAGAATGGAGCGGGTTTTTCTCCAATTCAAATTTTACGTTATATTTGTGCAATGATAAAATATGGAATTGAAAATATAATGAAGGAAAATACATACGTAATGTTTAAATGTACATACTTACAAAAGATATAGTTTAAACTATCTTACCGTAAATAAAGAATTTAATCCCCATATAACATCTTTTAGTTTTCTTGTAGGCGCCCATCCGAGCCCATCTATGGAATTTTGTCGAAGGAGAGATAAACATACATCGCCCGCCAAGGAAATATTAGGATGCCACAGTTTTGTAAGACATTTAACTTTTGGAGGCTATTCAAATTTGAAAAAAAAAATACGATAAGAAATAAATTTAATAGTAATATGAATCTTTATACTTACCACCATATTATATTCCTCTGGCACAAAAGCCATAAATTTGAATTTACCCCCTTTCCAATAACCTTCATCAGGATTGACTAAAATAATAAATTCGCTAAGAACGTTGGGATCATTGAAATAAACTTCGCACGTCGGAGGCAATGTTTGTTCCATTTCTTGTACTTCTTTCACAAGAAGTCGATCTCGAATAGATATTCTGTTAGAACTTTCTGATATGGGATTATTATCTGTTTCATTTTTTTTTAGCTTTCTAGACAATGTTATCATTATTTAAAACTATTTAATATATAAATATATACATATGTATCACAATTTCAAACTTTAAAACCATATTATGTATCAATTAATTAGAAGAAAAACCATTTATAAATTATAATATTATTCTTCCGTTATTTGGTGGAACCAATCAAATTTTGGCAACTATTTACCTGCCACCAACCACTGACACACTGTCGTCCACGAAACGATTATTATGAAGTTTACATTTTAGCCTATAGTTTATTAACCAACAACAAAAAATGAAAAAGGAAAGGGCAACACGCTACACACTACACTATGTATCGATCAGTTCAGTACCGATTCAATAAACGTTAAACTTGACGTCTTCATATATTTTGTGTGGAAAATTCAAGGAACGAATCGGTTGATTAAACAAAATATGTCAATTTTATACCCATATTTGTAGTAACTCTTGTACAAAGAAATCGTTTCTAGCAAATATTCTGCATCATCTCCATCTGCAAAGCTCCATTAATTTTGATTCCTAATTCTAACTATCCATTAACTTTTATTCCTAATTCTAAATATTTTATTGACTCTTGTAATGTTTGTTCAGCAACTGCGTTTATCCCTTGTGACAACTACCCAAGGATAACTTTAAGGGTGATGAACTCAAAATTTGTGCGGGAAGCAATGGACCACAGCAATACGTACTTGCATTGGATGTAGGTGTGTTTGACAACCCATTTTTCTTGTCGATTGAATAGTCGTTATACATAGGAAGCTGAATCTGCTGGTGCACTCCATTCTGCCTAATATTAACCTGACCGGATACCCAGCTATTGGCTTTGCTGATGATGGATACCTAATCATCATTGGGCGTCACCTCATATTATGTGAACCTTATAATATGTCAGTCTTACGCATATTGGAGGTATGGTGTAATAAACAGAATCTTTCGGTTAACCCAGGAAAACCGAAATGATTTTATTCACTATGACAAGGAATATACCTCAAGATACTACTGAACCCAACTGCAATTAGTGCTGCAGGACATGAAGGACAAGTACTTTCGAAAAAAGACATTTGTATTCGAAAAGCTACAGGGATACTCTGGTAGTATAGACATAGCATTCATAAAAACCTAAGGCTAAAATTGGTGCACTGCACGTGTATTCCTGAAAACGTTTCGAATGAATTTCGTAACGTAAATGTCATTTTGGTATTCCTGAAAACGTATCGATTGTTTATCGAATCGATAGATTCTGTAACTGATTTTTTTAACGTTTCGATCGAAAATTTTAACGTCAACAATTTTGTTAACGTTATTTATTTATTTCACAATTAAAAATTTATGAAATTAAAATTAACAATTTTTTGGCTCTTCAAGTGATATATGTTTATAGTTTATAATATATTAATGTATATTATACACAAATATACAAAATATATTTATACATACATGAAAAAATATAAACTAAAATTTGTAATATAATAGGTTATAGGTCTAAAACAACAACATGAAATTTTGATTTCATGAACATAAAGAATTGGCCAGTGGATTCCTCACAACCAAAAATGGTCGAGATAGAAAAATGGAGAATTTTATGTGACCAACTATCACTACCACTACTATCGTAAAATAATTCTATGCTGGAGAACATTTTTAATTTATAAGTATTTTTATGTGGTTCATTAATTCATTGTAATTAATAAAATTTCAAAATTATAATATATTATTTATTATTTTATTTTTTTTAAAAAAAATTGACAATTAATTATGATTTATTTCTGTGAAGATAGCAAATTTTTAAGGGTACAGCGGCAACCTTGTTTAACGTTTACGAACGTTTTCTATAATTGAACGTTTACAAACGAACGTAAATCAAATACGTTTCGATTGGAAAAACGTTACGTTTTCAGGAATACACGTGCTGGTCGTATATTAGCAAGGGATGGCGATCATGACAAGACACTGTCCATTGAACGAACCCCTCTCCATCAAGGGTCTAAGTGCATATACCTATGGTACGTGGGTACGCGCAGCTCTGTTTCACTCATGCAGCATTTAATTTTCAAAAAAAAGTCATTGACTCTGAAAAAAGTGGTTGACTCCATGAAAAAAAGTCTGTATTATTCCGAAAAAAAGTTTATGATTCTATTAATAGTAAAAGGCAATAGTAAAAATTATTTTACAACGACGAGTCTACCAAATTTGTATGCTAAAATCAACAGGTGTTACAGTTGTGACGGTATTTAACTTATATCCAAATTTAGGTTTAATTTAGTTAAACTGTTGTTGCTTTTGCGAATATGACTTGAATACATGTCACCAGTTGCTTTTGCAAATATGTCTTGAATACAATATTATATAGATAAAAAAAATCCCATATCAATGAATTATTTACACATCATCACATTTATGTACATTTAGGATTACTCAATTTTGTTCTTTGGTTGGTATGATTTACGAATATAATTCTATTTTAGTGATTTACCTAGTTTGTGTACATTATTTTCTATAGGGTTACATTGACAATTGACTTGACAGTCAATATAAAAAATTTAATTTTAAAATTATTTATATATGTGTTTGTAAATGATGATGATTCGTATCGTATTATGTTAGGCGCGTACGGCGTTTGACTAGAAAACTTTTGTCTTAAATTTAGCAATAAGATAGATAATGTACAATCTTGTGTAACAAAAACATTTTAGCAAAACTTATGTATTTTCTGAATATGACTTAATTGTATGTAAATTTTTAAAATATCAAGGAAATTTGCTTATACTTTGTTTTTTTTTGTGATACGACGGATTTCCAATATCTGTTTCATGACGAAAAAAAAATCAATTTTCTACAAATTTTATAAAAATAATTAAGCTGAAAGTGTAGTAAGTAAAAAGAAATATTTTTATATTTTATAGTACCATATTTTGAAGTGGAAGTGTTCACCAATTAATCCATCACCGTTCACAGCCTACAACAATTTTGTGTTGTAAGTTGTAAGCATTAAAGATATGTGAATGAGATAAAAATTCCTTTATTTCCTATATATTAATAATATAATATATATATATATATATATAAATATATATATATATATATATTTTTATATATATATATATATATAAATTATTTTATTTTTTAAATCTGAATGTGATGACTGATGAACGATCTGTCTTCCATTCCAGCACGATAGGAGGGTGTGATATAAAGTAATACAAAATGTCACATCATTCATATTCAACAAATAATTATCATATTAGAAAAGGAATAATAACTGATCAAGAAAGGAATATATATAATTAACTTTCTAGTGTTTATATTGATTATCTATGATAAATTTAATATTCTCTTAAAATGTTGGGTATTATTATGTTCAGAATTAAATTCACTTTTCCTTAAATATTTTGTGTATTAAAATAGATATTAAATTACATTTTTGACCTTTTTTCAATTTCAATAGTTAAAGAATAGTTTACAATACCTATATATAAAACCATATCTTGTTTTAAAAAACATGTATTTTAATAATATTCATATTTATTATTTATAAATCCTATTACAGCAGTACTTTTGAGATAAAATATAAACTTATTGTAATTGAACTTAGAATTATTCTTTAAATAATACTTAGAATTAAAAAATAATGTATTTGCATATTGATCGTATTATACAGTATATGATGAAGATTTATTTCCATAAATATTTTTTTCGAATGTTTTGTAATTCTGTCATATACATTATAACACTGTGTGTCATCCAATTTGAATTTTATATTCATTTCCTGTCCGTAAGAGTATATATAGCTAACGATGACATTTTTAGTCATCAATATTTTTTTTAGTAACATTATTAGTAGTTTCGTTATTTCCCTATTTTTACATGAACTATAAATATGGGAATTAGTGGTGGCTTACAAGTTATTTACTAATTTACTATACAAATGCTAAAATACTATTTATCACTTCAATCTCTAAAGTATATTAGATTAACAATTTAATTGTAGGACTACTGCTATTAAATATTCCCTAAAATGTGCGATCAGGTTTCTAGTATAATTGTTATTAGTGATAATTTAGAAATATCTATTTAAAATTGTTTTCTAACTTTAGGAGTACAACATTTAACAAAATATAGTTATGTATTATTCCTTTAGTAACTTGAACTCTTACTGATTGGTTCAGAAGTAAATGAAACAAGGATCCTATCAACATATACAACAATAAGAATGATGGTTAAACTAATATAATATTAAAAAATATAAGAAAGCGACTAGAGAATAGTCCCGATTCCAATTTGTAATTATATAATGATATGAAATGTCTAGCCTCTCTATAAAAAGTATAGTTATTATTGTTTAAAAGTTTGATTTATACTGATCTTTCGTAATGACATAATTGTTTTGGTGACTAATTTTCTAGATAATAGTTTCAAAGAAATAATTTGAAACTTCAATAATTGTGTTTTTTTTATAATATTTTACTAATACCTTAAAGAAAATCTCTTCTATCTATTTTTTTTTTAAATTTTATTTCAGCTATCCCAAGTTACAGTAATCTGTCATGGGAAAACTACTTTCAAAAATATTTGGCAATAAGGAGATGAGAATATTAATGCTTGGATTAGATGCTGCCGGTAAAACAAGTATCCTTTAAAAATAACATGTATAAACATACCAATTTTTTAAGAAAATATTAGTTGTTTCTCAAAATAACTCAAATCACAGACAAAAGAAGAAACGTTTAATTTGAGAAGAACTTAGTAAGAAAAGTGTTAATTGTACTAACCACATGCCCAACACAATTAAAAATTCTTTGTATTAATTTTCATATATTACTGCCCACAATTTACATCAAAAGTATAAATAATTTTAGCCAAACTAATTTTTTTAATTACATTGTATTTTCGTGAATTGTAAACATTTCTTATCATTGTATAGTTTCATCAATTTCTTTTCGACAATTTTTTTTTTGTATATTATGCCCAGAATTATTAAATGGAAACCTTTCTTAAATGAAGATTATTGATTTTTTTTAAAAATCTTGTTTTAATAAGAAAATCTTATTTAAATATATTACTTGAAGAAAGAACAATGCTTAAGATATAATTATATCGCATCAGTAAATTAAAAAACGGGTGGTGACTAGGACAATAAAAAATAAAGATTATTAAAGATTTATTGAAAGAATAAAGATTGAGAAATATATTTTCGGATCTGATTTGACAGCTTTATATTTTCGAAGATATTTTAATTAGGCCAGCAAAAACCAATATTTTTAAATTAATAACATTTCAAAATTAACTGGATTTTAAGGTTTAACGATAATATAAATATTTTTCTTTTTACTATACATATTCTTTAATTTTTAAAATGTCAAAATATTGAACATTTGTAAAAGTAACTAATTTTATTATGTTGTGAGCTTTCCTTATTAATAATCTTATAGCTATATTATACAAGCTTAAATTAGGGCAATCAGTAACAACAATACCTACAGTCGGATTCAATGTGGAAACTGTAACGTATAAAAACGTTAAATTTAATGTTTGGGATGTTGGGGGACAAGATAAAATTCGACCTCTTTGGCGACATTATTATACAGGTAATTTTTTAATATATCATTTTTTGTATGATATATAACTGTGTAAAAACAGGTACACAAGGGCTTATTTTCGTCGTTGATTGTGCGGATAGAGATAGAATAGATGAGGCTAGAACAGAACTTCATAGAATAATTAATGACAGAGAAATGCGAGATGCGATTATTTTAATTTTTGCTAATAAACAAGACCTTCCAGATGGTAATATGATAATTGTGAAATTATTTTTTAAATACGATTTATATATAATTCTTTTTTTTAGCAATGAAACCTCATGAAATTCAGGAAAAACTTGGTTTAACTAGAATAAGAGATCGAAATTGGTATGTGCAACCATCCTGCGCTACATCCGGAGATGGCCTTTATGAAGGTTTGACATGGCTCACATCAAATCATAAGTTATGAAATTATTTCAAGAGACTCAGCCAACCAAACAAATTTTAAGTAGAAATAATTATAAATATAAAAACTTATATATAATTATATTCATATATTTTAGTTTTTTCTAATGTTATTTATTCTTGTAAGTAAAGATTTCATAACAACATTGCATAAACGTATTCTTTATTTTAGAGATTGCTATAAATAAGTATACTTGAAAAGTGTTTGTGTAACCATCATAATGTCAATTTAAAATTAAAATACATAAGTTTAGATATAATAAGATTAGATACGTTAAAATTGTATAGTTTCTATAAAAGTCCTCCGAAATATATAATATTAATAATTATATGTACATTTCAGTGAGTATAGCGAAATTAATTAAACATAAGATGCCAATTAATTTCAAATATTTATTGGTAGTTGTAAAAAAATTACTCATTCCATTACCAGCTTACTGTACAAAGTATAATTAAAAGAATTGTGATGTCCATAATTCAACACCGCGTTTATTAATTGGTTTATTCAAAATGTAATAACAATAATTATTGATGTATATATTTTGCGAAATAAAGATCTAATTTCAAAGATAGTTTTAATTTATTTCTCTAAAATTTTTCCAATTTATAATAACATGTCTAACCTATTCTAATACAAATTATAAACCTTGTAAAAGTCAGAAATTTATAGAACTTGATATCATACAATGAATTTTTTGATTTACCTCTTCATATTCTTATATTGCTAAAATATAATCATTTGAATTATATTATAAAACATTTTTTTTCCTATGTCAATTTTTTCCAACTAGGTACATGGTCTACAAAACTACTTTCATAGTTTCTTCATGAAAATAGCTTATTCACCTCTATTAACAGAACAAAATCCGGTATTAAAAAATTTGCAATTTACACGGAACTTTATTTTTCTGTGAATTAAAAAGTTTAGATCAAATTTTAAATTGAAAATTTGGCGGGTAATATTTCATTGGCAAAGTTAGTATTGACTTACCTACTTTGTCATGAGAAAACTTATATTAGAAAACATATAATTATAGAAACAAAATCAATTTTATTTCCGAAGTGTTGGTTAACACAGATTATGAGACTTTAAAAAAAATATCTTGATGTGGTGAAGAGAAAAAGGACTATTTTATTATCACAAAATGGAACTAAAAACTTTTTATCAGCAATTGCAAAAAACATAAAAATATAAAATTATTATTATTTGTTATCTTTTGTTGTTTAAATATTAATGAATGATGTATTTTTTTTTTAAATATATATTTTTTTAAATATACATTGAATTTTTTATGTTTATGGATAATTTTTGTACTTAACTTATTGTAAAATAAAATAGAATAATTAGTATGTTTCTTAAAACAGATTAATTAGTAACTCCTAAATCGACAATAATTTCCCTATAACTTTTTAACTATAATTTAGGAAAGGGTGTGCCCTTAATTTTATTTTTAAAAAGTTTTAGGGAAATTGCCCATTAGGAAACCTGTTATTGAGGAAATTTTTTTAGAGAAATGACTATGATTTGCAAATCGAAAATTTATGCAATTCCAAGAAAAGTTGTTGAATCCGAGAAAAAACGTCAATAGATGTCGCTATATATTTTATTCCAAAAAAACGTTAGTTGATTGATATACCTATCAACTTTTTATGAATACGTAAGATTGCAAAATTAACGAATAAATTGAAACCAGTTTTTCTATTATTTTTGATTTTCAAAACCAAAAATCGATTGTAAAAACGATTTTACTTAAAATAATATATTTTCTTAAAAATAATGTATGGTACCAAAATAAGTTTTTTATAGTAATAAAAATGAAAACACAAAACAATGAAAATGATTTTTTTATTTAAAAAACAATGTGAAAAATAATATTTAATTTTATTTTAAAGTAATTTTCAGGTTATATAATATATAAATTCGAATTATTCTGAATGCCACAAAAAGATATAAATTTTAACTTCTCTTTCTAAAAAAACTAAGTAACGACAAAATAACGGCTAAAAAGACTAAGTAACGCCAAGATTTACAGATTTTTTTTTTAGAAAATTTAATTTTAAAATATCCTCATAAAAGTTTAGGAAACTTTTATTGCGAATCCTGTAAATGACGAAGGAAATATTATGACGATTGTCAAGAAAATCAGTGGCGTAGTGGCAGTGTGCCAATCCGAGACATCACTGTCGCTGTAAGTAGACTCATATTTAAATCAAACATGCTAACGGTTACAATTTGCTGACAATAAAAGAAAACTGTGATAAATTGCAACATCTTTGAGGAGACTAAGGGTCGATTTGAGCTGTACAGTGTAGAGTAATTGCACAATTGCATATTGCAAAGAACATGATTGTTTTATTTGTTTTCTATATTTGTGTGTGGTGCTTGTATCGTATTATAACATTACGTCGAGTCGCATTGCATTGTTGCGTATCAATTTTTCGGGGGAAAAATTTGCGGGCAACCGACCGGCGATCATATCTTTTTATACTTGTTTACTCAGGTAACTGTAACTGTACGTCAATGTCAGTTTTATTTCTTATTAACTATATTTATAAATAAATAAAAATAATAGCGGAGGAATTGAACCATGAAGATATTATTTTTCTTAAAATCCGTTTTTATTGGTATTCCCGTTGGAGTCACATTATTAGATTGCGTAGGTTATATAGCTCGAGTTGAAGGTAATAAGAACCTGTAGTGGATGGAACGATTTCCTTTATAGTTTTGGATATTATAGGTATTTCAATGCAACCTG
Organism: Rhamphomyia laevipes; assembly: GCA_963920725.1. Classification (NCBI taxonomy): domain Eukaryota; kingdom Metazoa; phylum Arthropoda; class Insecta; order Diptera; family Empididae; genus Rhamphomyia; species Rhamphomyia laevipes. The sequence goes on from OY987259.1 coordinate 34,610,011, forward strand.
CTCTAAATCCTGATGTAAATGATACAGATTATGTATTTCTTTCAAGATCTCCTGTCCGGGATATGAATATACAAAGAGGTGACATCATATCTTTGATATCTCCAAGAAATCCTGATCAGAACATAATCAAAAGAGTAGTTGGTTTGCAGGGTGATATAATAACAACTATAGGTTATAAAAAAGAATTTGTAAAAGTTCCAGAAGGACATTGTTGGATTGAGGGTGATCATACAGGAAGTTCTCTTGACAGTAATTCATTTGGGCCAGTTTCTTTAGGTTTGATGACTGCAAGAGCTACTTACGTAGTTTGGCCACCGAAGCGATGGCAAAGCATTCCTTCATTTTTACCAAAGCAGCGTATTCCAATTATTGTAGGTAAAACCGATAGTTTTAGCCAATACCATATCTAAAAATTGTGTATGATATATATAAGTATATTATATAATTGACTGAAAAATAAAGCTGTATTTTTATTAATATAATTATATGAAAGACTTTTATAACATTGAGAAGTTCTTCCAGAGTAAAGTTGTAAAATTTTGGATATACATATCATATCATATGTAATATATGTATAAGTTTCCCAACGTTTATTAATATAATGCTACAGTCTTAAAATACAGCTTAATGAACTGCTGCATAAATATAAAAAAGTATTTATTGCCATAATAGGACAACAATATTTTTTATATTATATAGTTAAATTTCCAATAATAAAAGTTTTAGTTACTTATTTTGAAGAAAGGATATTGAAAATACCATATTTTCATGACATTTTACGATAAATAAATAAATAAGATTTGTTTTCTATGGAGAATAGATTAGTGTCGTTTGTATACTGTGATGTATGATCACTAAGAGAGTAAGTAAACCGCATAGATTTTGGAAAATAGCATCAAATATAAACTTGTTTACTTATTACAAGATTATGCTCATCCGGTTTGTATAAAATAACAATAACCTACCTCTAGTTCATCGACACACACCATACGTAGAAGCTTCTAAAATTTACGATTGCGGCCATCGTATCTATACGAATGATTTCAAAATGGTTTTCAACCTAATTGGGCAGACTACTTCCTAATCTAAAATCCTTTCCTAGATTTCAAAGATCTTGCGATTTTTTCCATTATGTGGATTTATTTTACTTGTTGCGAACCTGAGAAATAAGCCTCTATAAGAGTTCTGCCCGACTAAAATTGACTTCTTTTCAAGTTTGCCCGAAGTATATCCTGAAATTTCTTTCTTCTAGATTGAAACGGCAAAGAAAATAATAAACTGATTACATTCAAATCAAATGTACTTAAAATGGCAAAAAATAATAACAAATTATGGAATATTAAAAAATCAATTGAACCACAATTACATCAAACCAAAAATTAAGAAAATTTTAAATAGATCTTGTGAGAATTCACACAGGATTGATGCACTATCATAAATACAATAATGTAAAATATTAACTAAATATGTCAAGTTCTTTTAATGAAATAATTGGAGGTAGTTTAGAAGACCCAAATAAAATGTATGAATTTCCTCATACAAACGGGACTATAAAAAAAATGTAATACCAGATTAATTAAAACATAAATGAAACAGACTAAAATAATCACACTGGTGACTTTTATAAAATTAAATAATTCATTATAACTTCCATTCTAAATAAGTGTTTTTTTTTCTTGGCTTGAAACTTTTATTCCAATTTTATTGAAAAATTAAATCTAAAGAATAATATAAATTGAATCAAATAACTATTTCAAATCTTTTGTAAATAATATGTGAAATTCTTCTGAAACATGATCGATATGAAAACAATATTAACAATCAAAGCAAATTATACAATTGAATATATTGATAAGCCAATTGAATGGCTATAAACTATAACATCCAGTTGAAGGGGTTTTGGAACTATACGTAGTTCCATTTATTTCTTACTTTTTTTTTTTTTTGATGTTTTATTCTTTTTCTTATTTTTGCTTGATTTTCTCTTGTTACTATTGTTTGATTCAGTTGAAGAAAAACGTTTTGCACGTTTTTTCTCCTTTTTGTGTTTTCGCTTATTATTTTTACGATCTTCAGATTCTGTATCTGAATCCGAATCAGAACTTGATGAGCTGCTCGTCAAACCACCACTTGTACTTTTAGATTTCTTTGTATGTCCTCGTGATTTACTAGTTCTATCTATCTGTTTGGTATTTATCTCAACATTTGTATCATTTTTAAATGCAGCATCACTTTCTTTGACATCATTGTTTTCAGTATTATTAATATACTTCTTTTCTTTCACGGATGGTTGATCTTTTAATTCTGTTGGATTATTTTCACTATTATACTTTTTTCTATTATCAGAGAGTGATTTATTTTCCTTTGAGTTACAGTTTTCATCTGACACTTGTTTTATACGTTTCTCGCGGTTATCAAAACTATTGGAATCTGACCTTTGCCTTTTGTTGTGGGTTTCCTTGTTGTTCTTATTATCATTTTTTTTATTATCTCTACTGTTAGAACGTCTTTTTGAATCACCACTATTCTTATCAGGACCTTTAGGTCTTTGCTTATCGTATTTATTATAAGTATCATACACTTTTCTTGGGCCCAATTCTAAATGTGTATGGCGATCCCTAGAATGTTCAGGATATCTTTGACGCCTATTCGGAAAATCATGATTTTGTTGAAACTCATGTCGGGGCGTTTTATTTTTCACAAATTTTTCTCTTTCGTTACTTCTACGTTGATGGATTATTTCACTTCGCCTTTGGCCACTCCCTCTTCCAATGTTACGATCATCTATTTTATTTCTTCTCTGATGATTTTTAATGTCATGTTGAATGTTAGTACTTTTTTTAAGAGCAGTAGGTGTTGATTTTTTACTTAATATTGGTCCCAATCTATCTTTAACGGATTTAGTTGTAGGTAATTGATTTTTTTCCAATTTATCAGATTTTGTTTCTACTACTGAATCACTTGAGGGACTATCAACTGGAAGAGTTATTTGTATATTTAACTGGTCGTTCTCTTCTTTTTTATTTGATGGTACTGTTATTGAAACTGGTAATTGTTGAATATCATTTATGTGTTCATTTGAATACAATTTTTGTCTATCAACGCTAATTGTTTTAATTTCAATTGCTGGCCTAATCGCATTAATTGCTCTCTTGAATATAGCATTTTCAGCTCTTTTAAGTACTTCGCCAGTTACTTTTCCAGATTTATCGACAGTCATATTTAAATTTTGGTCTTCGGCATCGGTATTTATTTCGTCTGCTTCGTTTTGACCATCTTCATCGACTTCCCATTTTTCCCACTTAGATGGTTCCGGTAATGGAACAAGAATGCTGTCGATTTTTTTGGCACCGAACTCAGATGAGTTCAACTCATCCAAGTCAAGATTTGAGTCGAAATCTCCGGCATCGAATCTTTTCACATCTGAATATATATTTTTTTCTATATCACTTATTTCACTACTTTTATTCGGACTTTTTTTAATATAATCATATTTAATATCCTCATCTCTACAAATATCGCTATACAAATTAATTAAATTAAAATCAACTACCTCTTTATTTGTATCGGAAATTTTATCTTCTTCTTTCACCATTGCATTTAGTTCCTTGATTTCTGGCTGGTCAAAATTTAGTTCTTTAGGGTTATCTGCTACCGTAATATCCGTTATTTTTTCAAGAGATAAATTTGTAGTAACTGAAGAATCTTTATCTTTTAATTTGACTTTATCCTTTTCTTTTTTTTCTTTCTTTTTAATTTTCTTTTTTGCTTCCTTTTCATCCTTATCTTTTTTCTTTTTCTTTCTTTCTTTAACTTTTTTATCCTTTTTTATCTCTTCATTGAATTCCTGTATATCTTTACATTTCTCACTTTCAATAACCTTACGTACACTTTTATCTTTTTCACGTTCTTTTTCTTTTTTCTGGACATTTTTACTAGCCTTTTCTGATTTGCGGTCAGTCAAACTATTTTTTTCTTCCTTTGAATAATTTGTTCTTTTTTCAACACTACGTTCCAACGTTTTATCACACTTCTTTCCTTCAATTACAATTTTGTTATTTAATACTTCATCATTTCCATAATAGTAGTTATCGGTAGGAGGATTTCGATGTTTTTGATTTTCGTTTTCGTTATAAAAATCTATATTTTCTTGGAATTTGTCTAACCGAACAACGCTTCTGCTTCGGCTCCGCCTTTTATTTTCAATAACATTTTTATTAGTAATATTATGAGGACTGCGTGGACTAATACGTGACCAAGATCTCCCATCTCTCTGACGATTTTCTTTTATGTGACGAGGAATTTCATGATATTTACTAGTTTCATGATATTTATTAGCACTATTTTGTGTATTTTGTGAATTTTGAGGGCTTCCTCTGTAATTTTTCTTATTTTCATTGTTTAATTTTCTAAAATCATTATTTCTGTATGAATCCATTTCCTCGAAATTATTTCTATTCCCACTATTACAATCAAGCTGCGGTGTTATTTCGAAACCTGGCGGAGGAGGCTCTTCACTTCCTGGAGGAGCATCATCATATCTTTCAAATGGTTTAAAATTCATATTTTTATCTTGATTGTATTGATTATTATATTTTGAATCGAATTGACGCTCGCGAGAGTATCTGAAAAATAAAAAAATAATTATAATTAAAATTACATTACAAAGAAGATCTTGATATTAGCAACACACAATGAATTGCTATACGTATTCATTTAATTTTACTTAGACAATAGATATCCACTTTCCCATGGTGTATTATCTCGTCGAAATGAAAATTTATTTTAAAAATGATTATATTGAATTTGTACCTTCTGTAAGAATTTCGAACGAATCGTCTATCATTATTGTATTCCGTTGGTCCGTCATATTTATTGTGATGTTGATTTCCGCCTCCTATAAATCTGTCTTGCCTGTTAGATAGATGCTCCACCGATCTACCTTTACTTCTGGGTTTCCTGAAGTTATTAAATATGTATATCAAATTTTTTAAGTGAAATATTTTTTTTATATATACCTGATTCCACGAGGAGAATCTTCCTTGAAATCATCACGTCTTTTTCGAGTGTCCTTAGAACGATACCTAAAAAAAAAAACAATAACTTTGTTATGCAACTTTTTTATAAATTAAGTGTAATATTATATAAAAGAAATTCAATGGAGTAATTTAATTATATGAAATATTTATTGGTATCTTTTGGCATTTAGACAAATATTGGAACTAGGCAAATTCTTAGCTATTCACAATTTAATTTTATGAATAATTATATAAATCTTTTTTTTTTTTACTGCTAATCAAACAACAACCTTCATTCATCATACATATTATGTTAGGTTAGTCGTAAGATCGTATAGTCTGCCAAACTCGTACTATAGTCTCCTTCAATTACATCGGTGCACCTTGAAAATAGCCGAATACTTCAAATATAACTGATTATAACTATACTCTATTTTTATTTATTTATCTATTTTGTAATACGCAAACTATGAGCGATGATCTCTATCTTCAGATATATTTTTGAAATAAATACGATTCCATATTATCGTGCATATTTTATAGCGGGAATTTAACAGAAAAAAGCGCAAGTTTTTACAATATCTGTAAAAAGTATAGATATTTTTATTTTGCAAGAAACGATCACGACAAAAAGTCCTCGACAAAAGTAATGTGCCAGATAATCTTTCATGTTATACCATAAATAAAGTTTTGCCAAACAATAAATAAAAGTACATATCATAATTAAAATAAAAAATATACTCACCTAGGTGATATAGATCTTAATGGTGAATTGTTGTATCTCATAGAAGGTGGCATTTGGCCCCTAAATCGACCTGTAGAAATTGAGCGGGAAGGCGATCTAAAAAATTATATATCAAATTAACATAGTATATTATATTTATTTATATTTATATATTATTTAAAATATATAAATATACAGGGTGACGCAGTACGAATTTGTCATACTTGTAGAGATCATATTTGGCATTGTAGTTGTGGCAGCCATTCTCAAATTATGTAATTTTTGATTGTAATTAACAGAATTTGCCTTAAATTTTTTCGATACCGAAAAATTATATATCTTAAAAATCACGTTTTTTCTGAAAAATAATTAATTAATTTTTATATTGTCGAGATAATGATTGATTTTCAGTCCCTAAAATATTTAACTGGTAAATTAGAATTAGATAATATTATATCTTATTTTCCATAAAAATGCTGTTCTATTCAAATATATTTAATTGTAATCTCATAAGAAATATATTACTATAATTATTCTTACTCACATAAAATTTTACTGAATATAAAAATCAGGAATTTGCAGTTTTAAACTCACATGTCGTTAAAATATACAATCATAATATAATTCGAAATTTTTCAATATTATAATATAATACGAGGTTTCAAAAATAGTAGATTATTATTATTATCTTTATTTATAATTGAACCTCACGAAAGTTGTTGAGTTAATTTCAAAATTATTTATAATAAATAGTTTCAATTTTTAATATAACGAAGTTATTTTAATTTTTGTATATGTACAAGGTTAATAATTTTCTACAATTAATTTCTTAAATTTTTAACTCTAATTTTGCATTGGAGAATATCATCTCAATATAATTATCTATATATAATTAAAAGAATTAAATAATTTTCATTGAAATGGTTAAACTATTTAATTTACGAACATGGTTCATTAAATGTGTTTAAAGATTTGTAGCCCTTTTACGTAAATTACATGCCATTATGGTTGACGAAGTTGAACACAATTTTAATATTATTATATTATTATATTGTACAGTTGAAGTCCATTTAAAAAGAAATTTTAACTGGTTTCGAAAATATATTTTTTGAAGAATAATTAGTGTTTTACCATTTTATTCATTTTTATCTCTGTATCTCATACTACCAAAGAAAAAACCACTATTTCGCCCATAGTTATCTATTATACTTAGTAAACGGTTCGTATTCTATACGTTTCCTTTGCGAACTTTAGTTTTTTTTATTGCTCAACATATAAAATTAATTAATCTACATATTGCCGGATATGATAACGACTGTAGTTCAAACATGTAGTCTATAAGTATGGAATATGCGTACTTTGTGTGACACCTTGTATATTTATAAAATAGTTTTGTTTTTATAGGCCATTATCATAATATATTCAATATGGTCTATAAAAACTGATATACCCTTATAAGTGTAATGCATATAAGCTCACCTTAAATTGCAAAATAAGGGATATATTAAAGCAACAAAAAATATAAAAAATTTTAGAATGTCTAGATCTAGATGATTTTTTTTTTCTTCTAGAAATGAAATTGCTCTTAGAATAAAAAATTCTAACATATATCTAGAAATTATGATATTTTTAGTTTTGTCGAAGAATTCATTTTATTCAATAAAGAAAATTAAATTTATTCTGAAGAGTTGTATGAAAAAAAAATCATCTAAATTCTAGATCTAGACATTCTATAATTTTTGCAGATAATAAATTTGGTTATTATTTTTCAGATATTATTTGAAAATCGAAACAACTAACCCTGACCTTACTTATATACGCATATTACTTATTAATTGCGCACATTTCATTTTGGTGTTTATTTTTTAGCTGTTCTGATTTATTAAACTTACAGACAAATCTATAGTCATTGATTAATTAGCTGCTTATAAAATTTATCAACTGTTTTTTTGGTTTCGAACCCATTGACATTTCTTTTTAAATACAACGATAATTATTTTTAAATTTATAATTTAAAAAAAGATATGTTACATATTTACACTTTACCACTTTTACATGACACAATTACATTATTTAAAAAATAAAAAGAGGACACATATAATCAAATATGATTGGTGGTCCTCTATAAAAATTAAATAAAAAATAATTATCGTTATTTAATTATCAAAAATTTCTTAACTTTATATTAATTGATTAGAACAATTATTTATAATGCGAGTAAAACACAGTTGCGAAGTTTAATTATTTTTATTTTAAATTTTATTATAAAATTATTGGATTTGATTAATTTTATTTTTATATAAAATTTTATTTCAATATTATTAAACCGTAAAAAAAAATTGAATGACAAAATTATTGTTGTTTTCTTTTTGTTCGCTATGATCGGTGTCGAATATATGTAAATTGTAACTGATCATTTTATCGGACAAATACTAAGAAACAGTAGATTAATCAGATCATTCGGAAAAACGTGTAGTCTTAATCATTAGGAACGCACGATTATATATTTGGCCTGAATATGTAATCTGGACGAATTATTATTAATTTATATTTCGTTTAATTTCTAAACATTTGGTAATCATTTTTAGAAATTATTTTGAAACCAATAATTTTGATCAGCATATACATATATTAATACCAGTATTTACATGTGAAAAATTAATTTATTTCGTTTTCAATTGATTGCTACTCACTTCATAATGGTATACGTTAAATTTAAATTTTTATATCACTTAATGCTAATCAACACAACATCGGTTACATAAAATTACAAAAAAAAAAAAGATTTATATCTGTTTTCTTAATAAAATTTTGATAAAACTTGAATTTAATATTAGTATTAATACCCGCTGTATTAAGAACCGATGAAAGAATTAATGGATGAAAGAAATATGGACTGATGAAACATACGTAATTCGTTTGGTATATATTTTATAACCGTGTAATAGAGTGTCGTTAAAAAAACGTGTATAATGAATGTATCATACTAAAAATATAGCATGAAGAACCCATTGAAAGTTATTTCATCGAAATTGGTGCTATGATTAAAATAACTTGTATTGCGCTTTAAAAAAATCCTAAAAAATCTATGTATTTACTATAGGTATAACGTATAACTATAAAATAAATCTAGTAATGACTGCTTTTCACTAATCTGCAATTCGATTATAGTCCAGCTTAATTTGTCCTAGTAGTTGACAGTAACGATTAATAATTCTGATCCTGTTTTATGGGAAAAGATTTAGCATTCTCGTCTTTTAGGAATCAGATGGTCAACTATGTATTCCTTTTCTGAAGATGAAAATCTATGGAAAGAATTTCCGATCCAAGGGTTTTTTTGTACTTTATAATCTATTCTTTCTATACAGAATATAAAAAAGTGCTGCCATATGTGCAAACATAATTTTGATTGTCTATCGAAATATTTTAAATTTGAAAATAATGTTATGTTTTTAAAACTACAATTTTTGTTTCCATTTCTTAACTTTAAATTGAAATTATAAATGGATTCAATTGCTTTTTATGATAGTAGTATTAGTGATGAAGAATATTCGATGTCCATACTCTATTATTCTATACAAAGACGAATAGTCCGAGATAAATTCGAATATTTTGAAAATATGAAAAATAGATTGAAATAAATACCTAGATTCAACTTATAATTGGTTTATAAAAAGATTTTTTAACTTTTAGTTATATATTG